>JAGFMF010011428.1:585767-674711 GCA_019455555.1 Galemys pyrenaicus | reverse complement strand
GTGATGGTGCACTGGTGAGATGGTGATGGGGAATACATGGGGATTACAATTAATGGCAAGTATATGTAAATTTTAAAATATTTTAATAAAAAAAACTTAGTAAAAAACAAAAATAGAAGGTAGTGAATAATAAAGATCATTTGGTTTCCTCTTTCATAGATGTGATTTCTCCTCCTGAGGCCTAGACTACCAAAACCCTGGTAAAGCATTCACACATTCGCCATTTTGGATATGTGGATATACTACTGCCAACAAATATTTATTTAGATTTAGCACCTCCCATTTGCTTATTGTTTCACTAAGTCCAGAAGAAATACAGTGCATGGTTCCTGCTCTGGGAAGACTAGCATTTAATTAGGAAGACAAGAACCATATATGCTGAGATTTTTTAAATATTCTGTAAAAGAACAAAGTAGAGTTCAGGTCACTGGAGAGCATAGTTGTCTAGAATCTGATAATTGAATAGTAAATGCAAAAATGCAAATGTACAGAGCCTGTGTTCATTGGTCTGTGCTTGCTGGCTGTGTCTGCAGTAACTATAATGGAGGAGGGAAAGAACAAAAACACTAGTAACTTGCAAATTTGGATAAAGAATCATATACCCAAAGCAGTCCCTGAAAAAATGTGAAGAAATATATCACCAAGGCACAGACCAAAAAGAAAAAGTTCCAGGGGGCTGCAGATTAAAAGGTGCTTTCACTTAATGCTTAGCACAAAGGGAGTCTCTGGGCAAAGACTCAATTGTTCTTGGTTTATGTTCATTTTCTATCCATCTGCAGAAACACACATGCACTCCAGTCTTTTGCTGATACAAATGGTTCCAAATTTCATTCCTAGTCTGGCAAACAAGGAGTCATTTCTTGTGAGTGAGTGATATATGATACCACATTCCTAAACTTTTTCTACAACAAATTTCCAACAGAAGTTGAATGGCCACTTTGAAACTTAATGATAAATGGTGGAAACTCATTTCCTTCTGGTATTGGTGTCAGAACAAGACTCATTTAGCAAACAACAGATTGTCGATGCTGAACAAAACATGAGAATGGCATCTGGTCCATAGTTTAGAAACTGAGATTTCTTTTGCCTCTACTGAAAGTGTTCAATAATAAAAGAGGGAGGACCTAGGTAATTTTCACATTGTTATCTGGATATCTGAATTATTACATTTATAAGTAAATTACATAGTAAACTTAATAATAGGTAGTAGGTATTTGAAACTGACTTCTTTTAAACAATTCCTAAGCTAATAATGACTGTACTAGCCAGGAATATGACATAATTGCCTTGAAACCTAATCTTATCCACTTTAGCCCAGATAAATGATACAGCATGTTGCTTAAATGAAATCAACACTTGTTACACAGTCAGGAAACTGTAATTTAAGGCTAATTGTTGTGAATTCCTTGAAGAAAATCTATTTTGACATCATAGAAAGGATCAACATGGACATTTTAAGGAAACAAAGAAAATAATTCAAAATAATGATTTATTATCATGGACCATAGCTTAAACTTTAAAAAGCAGATAAAGACTAATTTTTTCCCCTCAAATCAGGAGTCTGTGTTTATAACCTTCTTATCAGAAACTCATTCATTCATCAAGTTGACAAATGTTTACAGGCAGTCACTAGATGTTTGGTAGTAGGGAGGTTACAATGATGAATAGGAAAAACCTATGTTCTCAAGGATCTTGTAGTACAATAACAAGATAAGACATACAAATAATCAAGCAGTGTCAAGCTCTACATAGTAAAAGAACACTGCCCCCACTGTATTTAGTAACCCATTAAAGCAGCAATCATGAGTCAGAATGCTTGAATGTCTATCTCCTAACTGCAACATCAGCTCCTGAAAGATAATGGAGGATACTTTATCATTGTATCTCCAGTGCCTACCACGTGGTTGCTAGGTAGGATGGACAGAGTTGTTTGAAATTAATATTAGCAGGAACTATAATAGGCTACTTTTTGAGAAAGAAAGAAAGAAAGAAAGAAAGAAAGGAGGTTATTTTCCTCCTGGGAAACCAAGAAGACTTCATTTTCCAGGACTGCCAGCATCTGAGTGGGATCAGGTAACTGAGTGCTGGGCAAAGTAGATGAAAGCCAGCAGGCCTGACCACTCCACTCAATCTGTCATATTCTCTTCTGTCCACATATATAGAAGTGGAAGGCTTGGAATAGGGGAAATCACATGTTGGAAGGAACCTAAATTCCAAGTTTACTGCTTCCAGGAGAGTTACTCAACTAGGAAAAGGCACCTGTGTCTGTGTGTGGATAAGAAATTAACATTTATTTGTTTTAACTCACTGAGATTCTGGGTGGCTTGTTATATATGTCAGCCTGTCTATTCTTACCAATACAACTAAGGATAATATTGATATTTATGGGTTGAAATGGGTGAGAGTAAGTTGGTGAGAGAGGTCATTCCTTCTGGCGGTAATGACATGAGTAGATCCACAAATCTGTGGAGAAGGGAACAAACCACTACTTTTTCCTCTTTAAGATACACTTGTTCCCTTAACTTATTTTCAGTGTCAGAACAGCATAAAACAGAGGTAGCAAGCCAGACCAAATAAGTATTATGAAAAGTTAAACTTAAGTTGCAAATGATTTTCTTGACAGTGAAACCCCTTTTTTAAAATGATAAAGCAAGCATGGTCAAGTGTGAGCAGGAACACCACTGACCTGTTAACCTGGATGACTGTCTGGGGTCTAACATGAAGTGATTAGTTTCAGTCATCACAATGGATAGCAGGTAGTTTTGCCCTCTGTCCTCATCATTTCCACATAAAATATATTTTTTTCTCAAAAGGGATAATTTTACTTGAGCATATACTGAAATTTTGGGAGTCTGAAGAAAAATAATTCAAAAACCCATTGATGTGATATAGTAAGTTAGATCCAATTTTCAATTGCTGAGGAATAAAAGTGTAGAATTACTATGATTCCCAATGAAAACAATTCTCAAATTCACTGTTTCTTTTAATTTCCATTTACTTATCTCAATTGGTGTTAGTATATTTTGAGGTACTGGCATCTGGGCACTCTGCCATCTTGTCTAATCAAGTGAGAAAAAGCAAGAAAGTATCTTTATGGACATTGGTTGGCATGAGAAGGGGAGGTGACAATGTAGCTTACACAAAGTAGTTAAAATTTGTATAACAAATACAAGTAAAACTTCTCATTGAGGAAAAAAAAAACTCATTTATTCTGTAGCCCATGATGATATTTTAATTTTTACTTGTTCCTCCATGTGCTCATCTGCATATATTAATAGAAGTTACTCCAGTGACAATGCAAGCATGGTCATATAGCCTTACAGCTGACACTTCCAAATAAAACAATGATTTAAATCTCCCTCCATCCTCCATGTCAGGTTTTGAATGACTGAATGAATGAGTGAATAAATGAGTGCTATATGACTAAATTAATTTTATATTACACAAACCCAGCTATCTTTCCCAAAGCAAAACAGAAAGTTTCCTAAAATATTGATGTAAAGAAAGGGTTAGAAGAACACACCTGCATGTCTCTAAGTTATAAATAATGCTACTTTGCTCTAAGTGCCAGGAAAGATAAATTTCTGTGCTTGTTGATATAAATTATTCTTCCCTCATTATGATCTAATGAGCCAAGATTAGGGAAACCTGGATGCAGGGTCTTCTGCTCTAAGAAATCAATTAAGTTCTGTGTATCATAGCTTATGACTTTGCTTAGCTGGTTTCCTGACCCATTACTTTATACATTTCCCACCACCTCTTTGCACAGCTAACCAGACTGTAAATGTTAGATACAATTCCACAACCACTTATACTAGAAATCAGAGTCAGCATTTCACTTTCTGGTAGCTTCATCACTCAAACACCCATTTGGTTTTATTACTCATACTTTGCCCTCTCATCCCCAGCTAAATGAATTTTTAGTTTTGTTGCTATAGGAAGACAGATTAAAAAATGGAAGGATAGCTGAAGCAAAACAGAGCACACATGCTAAAAGTTAGATGCTAAATCTTGTTTAGACTATTCATTTTAAGGATCTGTTCTTCTAATCTACAAACACATTTTAGGTTTTAGGTTTTTATTCTATTCAACTTTATGGCAGAACAGATGTAAAGTCTGTACTCCAGAAGTATATGCTCTGGGCCACCTCTTTTGAAATAAGTTATGTTTTTCATAGTAATAAATGACTTTCAAAAAAAGGAAATTTATCTTAAGCAGAGCATTTACTGGATTTTAAAAATCACAGCCTCAAGGGAGGCAAATAACCCTTTTCAAGAACGTAATTAACTTCAAATGCAGAGGCCTGTAATTTCCAAAAGGAAGCGCATTTATTTAGCTCTCATTTACCAGGCTATAGGAATCATTCTGGTACTGTTATAAAGGCAAAGTCAAGGGATAAACATGGTGAGATATATGAAAATATAAGATGATGGTAAGAGGAATATTTCAAACTAGAATGTGAAAATTTATAAGATCAGAAAACATTTCTAGAAAGTACTAACATAAGATACACTATGTACAGTAATATAAGCATGCTATTCAAAACCAACAACTAAAATAGGAAGTCAGTATCTGAATTAGAAAAGAAAATACCTAACACAATATAGATGTGTGGAAAGAAAAATGCTTTAAATGTCTACTGCTTCACATGTAAGTTATTAGAATGGACATGCCATTCCAATACACTCTTATTAGTACTTAGCAGTGTGTGGTAATCTGGATAAACAGTGTGGTATTATCAATCTGGATTAAAAAACTGCAGTACCCAGGTCCAACATTTTGGAAATTTGCATGGATTAATAAGCATCATTAGAAAGAAACTATTAACTGCATTATATAAAATTACAATTAAAAATGGCCCAAATGCATAATGAGAACATGAATAACATATTCTATCAAATTAATGGTATTACTGTATATGAAATTATTATAATGTTAATACAGCAACTTGAAAAATTCTTATGACCTGGCTAATGAAAACTCAGAATATAAAATTGCATTACAACATGATACCACTATTTTTTTTCCTTAATGATGCTATCTATTTTGAGGTATTGATTTAGTCACAACTATATGTAGTTAGTGGAACATACATTATTCAGTCAAAACTAATGTTTTTAATATATTATATCAGCCTACTTTCATATTTAACACTTAATTAACTGATTCCTTAAATATATTATGAGTTAAACAATCAAATTCCAGTTTTAAAGAGATATAATTGTCATATGATGTGGCATAAGTTTAAGGCATAGAATACAATGATTTGATGTATGTATATACCGAGAAATGATTGTCACTCTAAATTTAGTTACTATTTATTATTTAACAGTTACTTTTAAGATAGTCTCAGTTATTTTCGAATATACAACACAGTATTGCTAATTGTAGACATAATGCTGTGTATTATAACTTATGTATTTATAACTAGAAGTTTGTATCTTCTGACAAATGAGTGAGGTGGTCAAAAAAATCAAACTCTTGGTATAAATATACATGAGTCTTAGAGTTTTATGCACTGTGGAAGAAAATTATTTTGTAAATAAATGCTCAAAAACACATCAATGCTTATAAGTAGTTATACCAAATCTGTCAATAATCAGTGCTACTATTCTTGGATTTACAGTTAAGGTTGTTTTGTACTCAGTGGAAACAGGGGTATGTCTACATATTCATAGATTATGTCAAGCCAGTGGTAACTTCTGCTCCCAGCTGAGCCTTGGGAAACATACTAAAGTTTTACATACTTGAGAGAAAAACAAGACATCCTTCTGGAAAGTTAGGCAACATTGTTCTTTCCCTCCTTGGGTAGCCAGGGAGCTCCAATGGGGGTATTTTCACACGGTTATAGTTAATCTGTAGAGGTAATCAATCTAACTGGTTTGTCTCTCCATGTCTGTCTTTAGGGGTTGCTCAGAATATCCATGATTCCTGTGTTCCCATCCACTTCCCCAGCAATCTTGAAATATGTATAAAGCTTTCTCCTGATGAGAGTAGAGGCCAAAGAGAAGCAAGGCTAAGATTGGTATTGGTATGGGGATGGGTGGAGAGAAGCACCGAACCGCAGAGTGGAACCTACGCCCTGAACATAGTTTCATTTTAGTACTAAAAAAAAAAAAAATGATTTTTTTATAGCAGCATGATTGGGTCTATGACCAGAACGGGCATATATCTACACCTGATTTGAGAAGCATATCAGATAAACTTCCTGGAGAGAAACTGGCTAAGCTAAGTAATTAGTTACAGAGAGAAAGATTTCCAAAAGAGAAGAAAGCATGTATAAGGTCCTAGTGACATGATAAAGCATGGTATGTTTGAGGAACTCTAAGATACAATGAAGGCAAGATGAATTAATTTCTAAAAGTCTAAAGTCTTGTGTATTATGATGTCCCTTTAATAGTTGTTCCTTGTTTACCAGAAAGAAATTTAAATTTTG
Source organism: Galemys pyrenaicus (assembly GCA_019455555.1). Taxonomy (NCBI): domain Eukaryota; kingdom Metazoa; phylum Chordata; class Mammalia; order Eulipotyphla; family Talpidae; genus Galemys; species Galemys pyrenaicus. The sequence continues at coordinate 668,275 of JAGFMF010011428.1, read as the reverse complement.
CAATATAATCTGTCTGGATGCACAAGTCTTACAACTACCTTGGACCAAAACCCATCTAATTTTGCTAATTTATTCATTCATCATAGGTTTTTAAAAAAAGCCTTTTCAGGTTCCCTGTAGTTCTTGTAGTAATTTTAGCATTTTAGTTGGATTCAGTAAACTAGGCCCTATTTGGTAATCTTTAGTGTCCATTTATAACAAAATGCAAGAAAGTCCAGGTGTCTTTGAAGAATAACATTGCAGTATCTAGCAAACACTACCTAGCCACTGGAATTAATGGTAGCAATATAAACAGTCAAATATTTCCTTCCTTTCATGAGTCAAGTAGATGGACTCTAGGCTGTTTTAGGACAGAGGCCCTAAAACATCCTTTTTTGTTGATGAAAAGAGAGGAGTCCTTTATGCAGGGTAGAAAATTTGGAGTTGAGTGAAAAATGGTTTGAGTGCCAGCAGATAGCATCCGGTAATCTGTGAAAGTTGGGCTCAGGTGCAGATGCTCCTCCTCGGTGCAGAGGGCGTTGGTTCCATGCAGCTTGTTACTAGGCAACCCAGGGAGTCTCAGGGTAATTTATTAGATGATCATGTGCGTCTCCGCACAGGTAGATTTGTTTTATATTTGTCAATTAAAAAAATTAAGGTTCCATAAAATATGCATTTAATTGCAATTCCATAAATTTCAAGTGTGCAAACAGGTAAGTTTCTATACATGTTTATACTAGGGTCACCATTATATTAATCAAGAAGAGAATGAAAGATAAGAAAGTTAGGAAAGATGAGGCAGGATAAAGGCAAGGTGGAAGCTGACATGCTGTAACTGACTAAATACTACCTGTTCAAAGATGAGCATAAACAAGCTTTGGTTAATAAACTACCATTTGATTCTGTCTTCTCATTCATTCTCTTCAGCTTTTCAACTAGTCCATAAGCCAGAAGGTGACAGGGACAGCAAACTGTAGTCACTATATGTCACTAGAAGCCCTAAAAATGCCATGGAAAAGTAGATTCATACAGAGGAGCTGCTTTCAATATTGAGTGTTGCAATGACAGGAAACTTTCTGGCAAATTAGAAGCTTGGCCTGCTCCAATGGTCATTTGTAACTTTACCATATACATTTTCCCTTCTCAACCTACACCTCCCCAACTTTTATAACTGAATGTCATGTAGTACCCCTTACTATGTTATGTGGGATTTGTAGAACATTTGTTGGCTCCTCCTAGACAAAGAAACTGGTGCAAGTTAGGCAGAAATTCAAGCAGAGTTATCGGAGCACAGTCTCATGTTTGATGTAGATTTTACAAAAGTAGGCATTTTATTCTTCCTGAGATCTCAAGCGCTAAAGCAGCAACTTAACAATACTGGTTAAATGCCTGGGTGCTAGAGTCAAACTGTCTAATCAAGTTCAGTTTTATTCTTTATGATTTGTGTCCTTGGGCAAATGATATAGCATCACAGAGTGGTTGTGATGATTAAATGAGATAATGCCTATTAAATGTGTAGAAGAATGGCAAGCACACTTATGAAACGGTAGCCATCGCCATGGTTAGTTTGGGCTGGATTGGTGCAGGCATCTTTGCTTCAGTTGAAAAGTATCTGCGTGGGACATCAGGGAGCACAATGTCAAGTGAAATAAAAAGAGAAAGAATTAGAAACCTGATGATATTCAATTCCTGGATACAGACTTACTTGAAGTCACAATTGATGCTTGGGTTTTTAAGTTATCTGACAAAGTACATTCATTCTCGTATTTTTGAAATGGAATTATGTTCTTGGCATTCCAGTGGGATGAGTTCTAATTTGTGCACCCACACAGGGATCTCACAACTACTTTGCAGAATTTCGACCAAAGCTTCCTGTTTTCATTTGTGGTTCAACACAAGGAAAATGCATGTCTATCTTTTTCATTACACCAGGAAATGATGGGTTGTTAGGGTGAGTAAAGTACAGAAACCCAGTTCTACCTTTAATTTCTATAATCTTAAATAATAGTTGTGACTGCAATTTGTCCCAGGGTACCATTCATTCATTCATTCATTTATTTATCTATCTATCTATCTATTTATTTATTTATATTGGTCAGAAGTTACTGAGTTGAAGAAATAGGAACAAGAGAATAAAAAGTTCTTTGTGCTGCTGGTTCTGTTCATTCTGTGTTTCTATAACAAGGATATAAATTGTAGAGGTGGATTTATTTTATTTATTTACCAGCAAATGTCACCTTCATTAGTGAAACCCTGAATATACAATGAGGCAGATGACTGTGAAGATGGAAAAATGCAGAGTTCAATCTCACATTTCCTGTCAGAATATGATCTAAAATAAATTTAGATTCAATGGGGATGAATGAGTCAAAGACAAGCTTTCAGTAGCAGCTCTGACATGCGTTACCACAGAGTGGCAGATTTGTATTTTTCAATTTGGAAAGTTAGGGTTTAAAACAAATGCATACGCACTGACAATCTTTGCTTTCCCTTCTCCACCCCCTATTCCTTAAAAGGTAGGGAGAGAGAAAGAAAATCAACTTAGTCAAATACAGATTGAACTTTCTAGAATAATGTGGTGTCTCCCCAAATTCAAATGTTACACAAAATGAAAATGAAAATTTTTATAAATTAGTATCTCTTCACTTGAATCTTCTAAAATTTCTGTAATTTCATCCCATAATGTCAGGTTCACAGTGATATTTAGTATTCATCAATTTTCCAATTGCTAAGTCTATATGACTAAGTCTGCCTTTTAGCATTCAGCAATTAAACCTTTTAAATAGTATAATTATACAAGAGACCTATACAGCAGAATGATTATCCATGGCTCCTATATTCATTTCCAAAGCTTCCAATGAGTGCCTTTTATGCCCATATGCTTTACTTTTTATAAATCTGTGCTAGATTCTCATCTAAATTTAAAATTATTCTAAATTATAAAGACTACAAGTAATGTTTTATTACAAGTTGGAGAAAGGAGAACAGATATGAAGCAGCCATAAATTCAAGGATTTTGTTGTTTCAAAGGAGACATTGCATGCAAGTGTAACAGAGACAAATTTTTTTCATTTTATATAATGACCCACATAGTCCAAAATGGCATCATTTAAATGCAGAGCAAGAGTTAGGAAAATTATGATTTAAAATTTTGTGTATATGTTGTTTTGGAAATGAAGTAAATTTTCAGTGATACATTGTACTCATATTAGATTTATAAATTTCCTCTGTTACTGATGAGAAGCTTAGAGAATCAGGTTGTTTTTTTTAAAAAATTGAGGGATAAAACATTTTATGCCAGCTTTATGCTTCAGGGGACCTGAGGTAAGAAAGATAAAGTCAACGATGCAACATTTCATTGAACACCATTAACTGGTACCTTGAGTTTATGAGGGGAAAAATAATAGAGTAATACTTGGATTATGTTAGAGCTCCTTATGAGTATTTCAATTAGAAACATGCGACCGTGATATCATCAGGCTAAAAATTGGTTCTGCGTGACTGAATCTGAGGCCCACTGCACTGACTATATTCATACCCAATTATTGAGCTATGACCCTTGGCTTCCTTTTAATGCCATCTGCCAAAAAAGTTGAATTAAAACACAGCTTGAAATTCAGCCAGCTTCCAGAATTCTCTTTAATGGAAAGGAGTCTCTGTGCTGCACAGGACAAGAGTAATATGGTGAAGTCCTTTACACTGGCATTCAGAGATCGAGGCCTCTTTCTCTACAATAATACCTTTACTGGACTTGCCAAAGTGGGTGAGGCAACTGTTCACTCCCAATTAGGAGAAGACAAAAAAGTCCTTTCACTTTGATCTTATAATGAATGTGCTTCCTTGGGCTGAAATAGAGGACCACTTTGGACAACTTCTTTTTAGATACATAGGTCTGTTTAGCCAACGTACTGAGTAAAGTCTCACTTCTTCATTTGAGGAAAAAAAATTCAAAAGAAACATTTTCAAGGATGCATTATATAAAATATAACAGCATATCTGAAATAAATTTGTAAAATCATATATCGTATATATATAATTTTAGATTTCATGATAATGGATGTTGTTAATAAGTCAAAGATTAATTTTCACAGACTTAATATTGATTAAATGTTGAAACATTTTTCTCTGCAAAAGTAAAATAAATAAGATCCTCTCTTCCTCTCTCTCTCTCTCTTACTCTCACAAGATTCTTCAGTTTATATAGGCATATGTGTTTAATTAAGATTTTTAAAGGTTCTGTTCATTTTGTATATTTTTCCATGTCACTGAAATGTCGAGATTTATTTACCACATGCATGAAACATTTCAAACAATTTCATTTATAAATAGTAAAAATATTAGCAAATTGAATTAAAAATATATATATATATACTGCAGTACTTCCCCAGTTGTTATTTACATTTTAGTAGTGCCTGTATTGGTAGACTACTAATAAATTGCCTATAATTATAATCTGTCTTTAAGTAGTTAATTTTCAAATCCTTCATATTCTTTTCATGTCAAGGTTTACTTTTTGTGTAAAGGTGAGCTGAATCCCTCTGCTTTGTTAAATTTCAATAGTCTTTGCCCAGTTTGCTATTCTCTGTCTCCCTATTTCTGGACTTTAATCCACACCAGTCTGTTCTTTTCTATCACAGTACCTGAATGAGGCTAAATAACCTTGCCTGTTTTGCCTTCCCCTCCACTGTTGTACCCATATGGGGATCCTTGCTAACTAAAGCACTGTCTCACAGACGCTTTGGAGCAACTTTGTTTTGAATGCCTCCATTATCTCCTACATTTGATCTGAAAATTAAAAGCTACTTCAGATTAGGTATATTAGGGGAAACATTTGAAATTCAAATAGCTTTACTTAAGACTTTCTTTCTGGGAGACTTAAAAATTTGATGGCATTCACTCCTTTCTTCTTATTAATTCAGAAAGTAATTCATAAGCACCTTCAATGTTCCACGCACTGTGCCATGTGTTGGGTATACCTTGGTGAATGAAGGAACATAGTAGTGGCTAGAAAATTTGCATTATAGTGTGTCGAATAAGCAAGGCACAAAAATAAATACATGATACAAACTGTGATAGTTATTAGGAAACTAAAAAAGGCAGTGAGAGTGAATAATGGGATAGGAAAAGAAGTACATTGTTCATTAAGGTGGTTTAAGAGAAAGTTTCTTTGGAGAGGGAGAGGTAACTTGTGATACTTAAAGTAGGGGGGAGCAGGAGAAGAAAGAGAAAGAAAGGGAGGGAGGGATGGAGAGCAGAATGGGAGAGAGGGAGGGGGGAAGGGGGAAGGGAGGAAAGGATGAGGGGTGAGGAGGGCAAAAAAGGGAAAGGAAATGGAGGGAGAAGAAGAGTAGGAAGGAGAGGAAAAGGGGGTGATGCATGGGGAAGGGAGGGTGATAGAAGAGGAATAATTTAGCAGGAAAAGAGAAATGACAGAGGAGGAGTCACTGAGGATGAAAGACGGGAAGAAATGGAGAGAGTGATGGGAAAAGGTTGTGGAGAGATGAGGATTAAGAACTAGGTCAGAAACTAAGTACTATACATAAAAACAAACCACAGCTCTAAGTTGTGTGTGGGAAAATGTTTAGAATACTTCTCTTAGTTTCCAGGGACTGCCTTGGCTCTCTCCCTGGCTCTCAGATCAGAGACCTCTTTGCCAGATTTCTGGCATCTCCCATGCTCTCAGATTATTATTTCGTCCTGCCCAAAGGAATTAACTTTCCACCTTAGGGTAGGTGTTTAACTATGCCTGCTGCTCTCCTAAGCTGAAGCAGCCAGTAGTTGGTTGTCAGGGAGTATTCAGCTCAGTGTTATTCCTGAAAGACAGTGCTTTATTAATCTGCATCAATTTTATCTTTGGGAGAAGATCTGCATAATCTTTGCTAACTCTTAAAATATCTTGTCTTGTGACAAATAACAAAAAAGTGCCATTTGGGGAATGTACTGTCAACCTGGTTATTGTGGAACTCTGCTTTTCAGAATCCTCTTCCGCACATTCTTGTCTGATTCCAGTGCTGTGGGATCTGTGTGCTCTGTGAAGAACTGATACGGTGGCCATTGCGCTTTTCAGGCTGACATAGCTGTGGTTAGAGGGATTGAGAAACCAGTATGCCCCCTTGCTCCATGGCCTTCTAGGCTGCCAGCCCCTTTGAGCACCAGGTCCTTGAGGTCCAGCCTCAGAAAAGATGCACGGATGTAGCTTCTCTCTGCAGTTTCTCTCCAGAAGCTAGTCCTACTTGACTTCCCACTCATTATTGCAGACACCAATTTGGTGACAAGATTTTAGAGTTTTGGAGGATGGTCAGTACTTGTTTTCTCTTACCTTTTCATATTCACTTTTACTATTTCTCCAGCTATTGAATAAGTTCTTACGCCATTATTATGGTCCTTTCCTGGATAATACTTAATGAGGTTTTACTTTCATGGCTGAACCCTGAATACATGCTGTATTATCCCAAAGAAAGGAAATTTTTAAATCTAAGACTTTATATATATATATAAAACTGACTAGTTATAAACTAGCTATATCTTCCTATAAATGGGAGGATAGTTAACATATTTTAATTAGATTTATTTAATTGTATTTGACATTATTTGTAGTCCCCAGGGAGTTCCCACCACCATTTTACCTGTGCACCATCACCTCAGTCCCTTGTGCTCTTTCTGCCATCATCCCCATCTTTGCCCTCCCCTCCTCCCCCACCAGGACCCCTTTGGTTTATCTTTGACCTTTTGATCTTGTTGAATTTTGTTTGTTTGTTTGTTTTTGGTTGTAACTGCCCATTTCCTTGAGCTTTCTCTTGTTTTTTTTTGTTCTCTTCTTTGTTTTTTTGTTGTAATTGTTATTTCACATTCCTCCTAAAAGTGAAGCTATCCAATATTTTTCTCTTGCCTTCTGACTTGTTTCACTGCGTATAATTCCATCTAGCTGCATCCATGTTTCTATAAATGGCCCTAGTTTATCATTTTTGATTGCTGAATACATTTTAGATAAATTATAAGAATAAATCCCAACTGTAATTCTGGTAACATTAACTGCTTTTAATTACCAATTGACTTATCAAGTAATAGGACTACATTCTGCATTTCACTTTCTTCAGACAAGGAAAGCATAAAACCAAGAGACTGGTAGGTCTGAACTCCAGTATTCAGCCAAGGAAATTACGATATTGACGGCTATGAGTAACCTGATTGAAATATAGTGATAGCAAACGCAACAGAGTGTAATGGGAACCCCATCAACTAAATACAAAGTCTACTATCCCATTCATGTTCTTCATAAGAAAGAATTTTCTCTAAGGGAAGTGCTCACATCTAATAAAAAAAGCTTTCAGATATTTTCAATCTATAGTCAATATTTTTTTTTTTAATTTTGCCAACAGTGTATGGAAGTAAGAGGACAAATTCACTATCACCTGACATCAACCAAAACTACATCAGAGACAACTACAGAAAGACAACTTAAGTCTTTTCCCCTTGAGCAAAACTAGTCAGTTTTCTTTCTTAAATCCTTCCGGTGGGCTGTCACAGGGTTATGCTAGCACATGCAGTTATCTGCAAAGTTAATGTCTTACATCCTCACTGTGGCAAATACTCAAGGAAAATGGTGGTTCCTTCATAAAGAACACACATGATTAATGAATTCTAATATCCCAGGAGTCAGAAAAAGAAAAAAAAAAAACAAAAAACCAAAACTGAAAATGCCAGCTTGTTTTTTCAGCTTACTGAAATGTTCTCTATATTCATAAAATAGACCCGTTTCCCTACCTCCTCCCACCATGTCAAAGATTGTTATTCTTAAAAAATTGGGGAAACATAAATATGGAATGTTAGCAGGAAACACAAGACACTTCCATTCTGCCTTACTATTTTTTTTTAATCGTGGTGATATACACATAAAGCAATTTACTATTTTAGCCAATGTTAAGATTAGTTTTAGTGATATTAAGTAATTTACATTATTGTGCGGAGGTCACCTATCTCCATCTTGACTTTTTCATCTCCACCAAATGAAATTCTATCCCCATAAACAATAGCTTCATATTCCCTCCTCCTTCCAGTGCCTATTAACACATAATCTAACTTCTGTCTCTAAATGTACCTCATATAAGAGGAATCATAAAATATTTGTCCTATTTCACCAACAATACTATGTTCAATGTTTATGAGCATTTATCAGAATTATATTCAGAATTGCATGTATCCATTTTATGTATATACCTCCCTTTGTTTATCCCTTAATCTGCTGATGGACATTTGGTAGTTTTCAACTTTTGGACTATTGGCAATAATGTTGCTAGAAATACTGATGGACAAATATGTGTTCAAGTTCCTGCTCTCAACTCCAATTCACTGACTTTTTAATAATACATGTCAAACGCTCAAGCGCGCTCACACACACATACCCCCATACACAAGAAAGAGGCCTAGAAAGAGACCTTTGACTGTATGGCAAATTGTTGGCAGCACAAAAGTTTCCTTCTATGATAATGGAATCATAGAATGCCTTCAGTTTATACATATTGAAACCAGGAGGCCCAAACACATGAAGTGGCTTGCCCAAGATCACAGCTAGTCAGTGTCAGCGCCAGGACCTAAATGTTCCAGACTATTTTGATCACTAGTCCCGTGATCATTCCACCACCTGGTGCTGAATTAGAACATCATGGATAAATTCCTGCAGACTTTGAGGGAAGCACTTTGTTATCAATTTAATTACCATCCTGTGCTTGCACTGACTTTAAGTATAAGAATTACAGATTTTTCATACTGGCTTACCTAGTCATGATATTATGTCTTTATTTAGTGAAACACTATTTTGTTTTTTTTTATGGTAGGGGAAGGAGAGGCAATAGAAGAAAGAACTTTTTATATTTTATATTTAATTCCATATATTCAACATATATTTTTCCAGTGCCACTTTTCCAATTATTATGGTTCCTACAAAGATAAAGATGTCCCTGTTCTCATGAAGATTACAATCTAGTATTTGTGATATGAACTTCCTTTGCCATTATATGCTATTACTTCAAAATCTCTGCTGATGGTGGGAAGAACAAGGTTCTTGCAGCTAATGCTTTTATAATGAAGGACTGGGTTGGTTGGAGCCATGAGGAGAAATTGAATGTATCCTATTTTCTGCACTTTGAACTTAGAGTCCATAAAGAATTGGAATCATTTCATGCCTAAAGACATATGACCTTTGATACAGAATTTCATAAAATATAATTATAGCCAGATAATGAAAGCAGAAGGAGACCTCTAAAGAGCAATTTTAAGAAGTGTATTTTTTTCTGTTAAGTTTTTAAAGATAAATGTAAACCTGTAACTCCCTGATTTCCTGCTGATCTCTTCTGGAATGTATAACAGAATATAGTGAGGGGGAGGAAGGATAACATGTACTCTGGAAACTGGCCACTCTACTTTTAACTTTTCTTTACAGGAAACAAGGCTATCTTAAATTTCAACATTTACCAATAAATGCTAAATGAGGATTATGGATTTTTACAAAATACATATATAGTTATGATAACTAAAAGAACAGTGTGAAGTAGTTGCCTGACAGCATATGATAATTTGGTTATTTTCAGGAGAAGTTTAAAATTTACTTTACCGAGTAAAGCTTTCACACACTAGTATTTTAAAAATATGCATTTTTGGTATATAAAAATTCAATATACAATATACTTTCATGTTTTAAGCCAGCAACTTTGTTTAAAAAATCTTAATAATTCCACTTTTTCCCCTAAAGACTAATTTTATTTAAATATAATGATTTCATCAGAGGATTATTATAGTTTTCCCTTCTCCCCTTTCCAATCTCTAAAAATTTCATTTCTGTTTCTACTAATTCTGTGCCTATTAGGACATATACTATAGTGTTGAGTAGAACTGGGCATCCTACCATATTCAATTTTAAAACGATGACTTCTAATATTACAATAGTAAATATGATTTAAGAATAGAAAATAAGAGACAAAAAATACCCTTTATGGCAGTTAAAGCAATTTTCTTTTATCTCTAATTTGTTGGATTTTTCCTTTTAGTTGTAAATAGGTTTTTGTTTTGTAAATTCTTTGCCTCTACTATATTAACCATATGTCTTTTCTCTTTAAATTACTTTACTTATAAAATTCAGTGTGTTTTTAAGTGAATTTATAGAGTTGTGCAACCAATCTGTTTTCAGAACATTTCCATCATCACAGAAAGATCCTTTGTTCTTTTTTGCAGTCAATCTCTATTTCTACCATCAACCACATGTAAGCAACCACTATTCTGTGTTAGATTTGTCTTTCATGTACACTTCACATAGTGGAATCACGTATCATGTAATCTTTTGCATATAGTTTTTTCCACATAGCATACTATTCTTGAGACTTAGCCATGCCATAACATGTTTCTATAGTTATTTTACATTGCATTTACCACGTGAGGGAAATCTGAATTCTTCCAGTTTCAAATATTTATTAAGGCCAATTAAAAACTGCGTTCTATTCTAGGCAATGGGGTATCACAGGAAACTAATAAACTAATAGGTTTATTAAGTTAAAATTCTGTGATGACAAAATTCATTAAAATATTAATTAATGTTAATCCAACCTTGAATTCTTGTACTTTTCATTTCTTACACTATCTTTGTTTGGTTTGGGTATGAAGATTATGCTGGTTTCTTAACATACATTATGAAATGTGCATTTTATTAATATTTTGAAAGGAGTTTGTGAAATTACTTTGGAATGGCTCTTAAAAGTTTGGTGAACAAAAGTCTCTAAATATACTATAGCTAGCTGGTCTGTTTGAAAAGAAAATTATTACTACCACATTATTTTATATTATGGTTATACGATTGGTCAGATATACCAATCTCTTGAGTAACAATGTCAAATTTTCAGGGGATTTTTTTATTGTATCTATATTTTCAAAGTATTAGTATAAATATTTTTTGTGTGAAATGTTTTTGTATTTAATTGTATTTTATAATATTTTATTTCATTACTAATTACTTTATCTTTGATCTTTCTTAAAAGATAAGTTTATTAATATTTCTAAATAAGCAGTCTTTCTTTGATTTATGATCTCTATAATTTTCTCTATATTTGTTAAAATTTCTACTCCTTATTCTTCCTTTCTTCCGCTATATTTGTCCTTACTTTCATGTTTTTGCAACTTCTTTAGTTTTATAGCTCATTCATACCCAACCCTATTTTTTCTAATATAGCATTGCAAGTTAATATTTCCTTTTAATTATACCTCAAAGACATTGGTATTTATTGATGTGACTTATTATGATTCAGTTCTTAGCATTTTAAGGTTTTCTTTACAATTTCTCCTTTGATCTATATTTGTATTTTGAGTATTTTTTGTTTCAAAATGGTATTTATTTTCCCTGTTTTATTTCTTGACACTGATCTCCATCAAACCTACTATATACTTTTGTATACTCCCCTTACTTTTTTATATCTTCCTCACTAGAATGTAAAAGCCCTAAAGAAAAAAAAAAACTTTCTTCTGCTTTGTTTCCTGTGATGCCCCATTGTCTAGAATAGTACCCAGCTTTTAATTGGCCTTAATAAATATTTGTTAAATGATTATTTACATAAAATTTTGAGAACCATACCCAAATAAGCCATGGACTGGATTTGATCTGTAGGTCAGTTTGCTGATTCCTGCATTAGAATATAGCCAATTCTTACAAATTTTCATTGACTATTAGAAACTATTCCTCTTAATTCTTGAGGATTAGGCTTTAAATTTGTACATTATAAGCCTGTATTATTCAAGTGTTTTTATTTCTTCTATTGCTTTTTCCTCCTCAGTGAAAGATATTTCTAAACCTCTTACTTATATTGAGGATTTATAAGTTTCTCCTTGTAGTCATATCAATATTTGTTTAATATATTTATTGTCTGATAGTACCATGCCTCCCTTTTGATTAACATTTCTGTATCTCTTTCTAATCTTATAGTTTATAACTTTGATGTATTTATCTAAGTCATCCTGCCAAGTAATAACTCTGTATTTTAAGTGAAAAATTTAATGTGCTTATGAGCTAGCTAAAATAAATTTTCTCATGTCCTTTTTTTGTATCATGTCCTTTTTTTGTATTTGATTTTTCTTTCTCTATGTCTTTCTTCTTTATATATAGACAAAACCCAGTTTTCTCATATTCCTTCCTTTATGCCATCATTTTCTCAGTTCCCTTAACCAATTGTTAGTCAAAGCAGGAAAAGCATTTTGTATTTCTTCCACCTAAGGTAAAACACAGGAGTCTAAAGTACTTCTGTCATGGAATTTTGAATTCTCTAACCCAAATTTAATATGTAGTTTATAAAAACATAAAAATATTAAATATGTTTTTATATGATTCCTCTTCCTTAAGGATATATGTGAGATATAAACCAAGAGTGATAATCAAGATATTTAACAATAGGACAAATCCTGGTTTATATCTTTTATAGATTTATTAAACATCCCTCATCCCATTTGGTTCAATCACACATCAAATATATTATTTTAGTACATATGGGGCTTCTTATATTAATTGCCTCCTAAATAATACAAGCATATTAGAATTATTAATTTTTTATCTACCTCTCATCTCAGCTTACTTGCTATTTTTTGGTTTTACTGTGTCTTATTTGCTCAATACCACAAATGAACTATTATTTTACACTATCGTATTTATTTCAACTTCCTGATGTACTTTTTAATCACTAATCATTACATGCCTTCCTGCTGCATTATTTCAATTATTTTTCTCTGTAAAGTACATTGATATTAGGAAGAAACTTGATTATAAACTTATTTAGTTTGTTGGTCTGAAATTGTGCTATTTCACTCACTCTTTAAAGATGGCGTTGCTGAATACACGAGTATGTTTTTAAGAGTTATTTTATTTAAGTGCTTTAAAGAAATTGTACTCAGTTTGCCTTTGTTGACAAATATGCTGTCAGCCTGTCATTTCTTTGTATGTCATCTGTCTTTTTTCTTTGTCTACTATTAAGTTTGTTGGTTGAAATATCTACTTCTTAATTTCTTATCTTACTTGGGATACATTATGCTTTCTGAATTAGGCTCTGTATCTGAAAAGTTTTGAAATTTCCTGAATTTTATAATCTGGAAAGCTCTTAGTCATAGATTTTTGATATTGATTCTCCCACATGTTATTTGTTTTGTTTTTGGTGTATTTTGTAATTCTAATCTGTTATATGTTGAATATTTTTGCTCTATCTTCTGTGATTCCTAACATCTCATTTGTTTTCCATATCTTTATCTTTTAATGCTTGATTCTAGTAATTTCTTTAATTATATTTTTCAAGTAAGTTATTTTCTCATGTGTATAGTGTAGCTCCTCAATTATTATCATTACACTTGAAGTGGTTATATACATATTTTTAATTTTAAGAAGTGCACTTTTATTTTTTTAATTTGTTCCATACTGCTGATGAAATAAATCATTATTTTCTGATCTAAAACATTTCTATAAAAATATTTCTGGCCTGTTCCTTTTTTTTTTCCTTTAAACTTTACTTATTCATTTTTTAAATGGAAAATATACATATTCTCAGTTTTTATCTGATGATTTCAAAATATGGGAGTCTTTCTGGTTGAATGTCTGGTTTGTTTTAATTTTGCCAATGTATGAAGGGTTCTTCCCCACACTCAATGTATTCATACTGTTATATAATAAACTTGTATCTTTCTGAACCATGAAATTTCTCAAGGAAAGTTTTCTCCAGGGAACATTTATTGTTACTGTTGTCAGGAGTCAGAGGGTAGCACCAAAAGCAAAACAATTTTTATTTCTATGCAGAGAGTTTGAAACACGGATCCACATAAGGCCCGTTGATGGTCACAAATTTCAGGTGAGATTTTTCTTTTTAGTATTATTTTTCTTCTCTTTTTTGGAGTTAGGTGGAAACTAACGGGTTTTATGGTGTCTCTCTTTGCTGGTAGCTGGATTTTGTCCCTGGCCTATCTTTTCAGTAAAGGGTGCAAATTCTATTAGGATTCAACTTTATGCAGTGTCAACTTTATCTAGCATCCAAAGTCTAGTCTTCCTTTTTCTATAGTGGTTATTAGTCCTCAAAGGTCACCCGGTCTCAGTTCTTACTACCACGCCTGTTTCTATTTCTAGTTCACTTTGTTTTTAAGTAATATTGGTTATCTCCTTTCCTTTCATGCAAGCACAATGATTCATTAAAGGTCTTATAATCCAGTATCTTGATCGTTTTTTTAGTTATAAGATGTTTAATAATATCTACTCAACTACTACTGTTACAATACTTTTAATTTATTGCACTCCTAAAATGACTTTTAATTAGTTCTATTAAGCTATTTTTAATCACACAGGCCCTATATCAGTAGATTTCAGCATTTTAATACCTAAAATAATGCATTTGTTTCAACACATATTCAGTATAAAATGGTAACCTACAGTGAGAAATTAATCTTTTATAGATGTATAACATTTATTTATTTCTTTATTTATTTAAAGTGTGACTGTTTTTTTCTGAATATTGAAAGATTACTTCTACACTCTGTTGGAAGACTGATAAGGAAGCTGCTTATTTCAGTATCTAAACAGAAATTAATGTAGCTGACAGGTTCTAGAGTCTAGCATTCATTTTTTTTTTAACTGAATCTACACTTCTCTTCTGGGAGAAGAAAATATAAATTAATGAGGTACTACTGCTGAACCAACATCTAGATAGTGGTTTCAAAATAAAATAGTAATACTGAACTCTCTATCAGTCATATGCTTATTCTAGCTTCTTTTTGTTCATGATTACTAATAGCCCATTTAGAAAAGGAAATCTTCTGAGATTATTCTTGGCCTAAATTTTGAGAGTATACATGAAGATATTGCCTTTTAAATTGAGTGTAATGTTGTTGTTCAATATAATTTAATTGAGGTCTCAGTGGATACCGTTGTAACTTCACTGAGCACACACTATATTCCTTCAAATGTACAAATCAGTAAGGGTGCACCATTTGTTCTATTTGATATATGTAGAAACTGGACTCAGAGACGTGAAGTGGAATGTCAAGTTCATTAGACAAACAATTAGAAACAAAAGATTTGAAGGGGAGTGGTCAAAGTTTCTGATTTTTACATTTTCCTTTGATTTATTCAATTATGTAATAGTGTATATGTGTTCATACTCTTTTGCACCTTTCAGTAGTCTACTTCTTAAGCAATATGCACACATTGACCTTATAAACTTTGAATTTTTTTAATAAGAAAAACACTGGAAATATTTTTCAAAGATAGATACTAGGCACATGGGATTCAATATCACCAAGTCCAGGAAGCACCAAAATTGAGGATTACAGAATTACTCAAATTTAAAAGCTTTCCTGGCCCAATTCTATAGCACTTCCTTGAACATCAGGGGTAACAGCAGCGATTCCTTAGGTGCTGAGTAATATGACATGATCAAGAGGCCTAAGAATCCTTGGCCCTGAGGAGATGACCACAAGGCTTGCAGAATCAGTCCTCTCCACAAATGCTGTCTCACAATAGCAACTTCAACTAGAAAAGGATAAGCCTACATGCATTTCATTGATAATACTTCAAAAAATATGCCTGTCATTTCACATAATTTGATAAGGTAAAAACTGTGATTTTATTACATCTAAAATACAGCTCCATTACTAACGATCTCCAGCTAGGATAACACCTGGCTGAGACAAACCACCCCCATGAGAGTGAGAAGGAGGGACAGAGAGTCTTTTTGAGTCTCCAGTTTACTATGCTTAATCACTAAATTAAAAAAAGATATTCAGCTGGATCACCTACATCAGCAGGAGGACATGTTAGACTTCTCAACTAAACATCACTATTGACAGTCAGGACTCCAGAATTTCTATAAAATATCCAAAGAAATAACTAGTAGGAGTGATTTCTTTGAATTCCATTTGCATAACAATTACACGTTTTAGCACGGAGGGAGGGGATATGTTTCTAGATTGTAAAAAGGACAATAATAGAAATACAGACCTGGGGAGTAGGAAATTCCATATTTTCTCAATCCCCATTTACCACCATTACTACTTCAGGCCCTTTTCTGAAATGTAAAATCATTCTATGACCCATAATACTAAAAACTGAACTAATTGTAAATGATCAAGACTAATGAGCTTTTGATACTGAGTGAAGAAAATTAAAATTAAAGACTCTAATATTAATGAAATGCATGTTCAACGATATCTGCCTATATTTAATGAGTTTATTACATAAACAAGTTGTTTCCTCCTTCTAAAAGTAAAATCTTATCATTGCTCTTGGACAGATTCTTATCCTGAACTTGGCTGACAAGATGCTGTTGGAGAATGGCCAGCCAAACTTGTTCCAATCCTCACCTCACAGCATTCCTCTTACTATCTGCCCTGCAGATACATGTCCTTATTTCCATCCCTTGGATTAATCCCTCCAGTATCAACACTGCTCCCACTGCCTGAAATTCACAACTACCCCACTCTTTGCCTAACTCCTACTCGTACCTCTGGTCAAACATCTCCAAAGAGATTTCCCTGACTGTCAGTACTCATATTCACTCGATATCTAAGTGGTATTTTGATATTTTCTCATAGATTCCTCTTCATTTCCTTAGTTTCAAAAGTAGACAGGAAACAATAATTATATATAAATTGTATGTTCTATTCGATGTTTGGCTATTTAATATCCATCTACCTTTCTCTTCTCCCCATCCACCCAGATCAAAAGGGCACAATGAGCAGTGTACATGTCTGTTTTGTTCCCTGTTGTATACTGTGTCTAGCACCTAGTGGTATATAATATTTATTTCTAACATAAAGGTGATCAAAGCAATGAAAAATTAGACATTATCTAATACAAAATCATTTTATCCACTAGCAAACTAATACACAAAGAAGTTTAATAAGTTTTGGTTCAAGTTCATATAGATTGTTAAGGCAGAAACAGATTTGCAGACAGTTAATATTTCTATAGTACCCATTATAGCCAGGTTTTCTTTACATATAATAACTCTTTAATTTTAATAAGATTCCTATGAGATAGCTATTATAACTTCTCTCTTTAACAAAAGAATAAACTAAGGCATAGGGAAATTATAGCAATTTATTACTAGTGAAACTAGAATGTTAAATTATATGATCAAATTTACTTCTCGACCTTTCATCAGTCTCCTATCCCAAACTTTCTTAACGTTCCCTATGCTTATGTGTCTATGGATTTGTTACAGCGGTGTATCCATAAAAGGGGGCGGTGCCAATTCCCTACCACACCTAACTGTGGATAGAGTTAAATGATCAGGTGAAGTTATATAAAACCGAAGGCAGGTGGGCTCTGAGGAAGAAGGTAGAAGAGTTCTCACTTTTACAACCTGACTTGTACCCTGTTACTACTGGAAAGGAAACATGGAGAAGAGTCATATAGAGACAGATGGAAACGACTCATAGGAGAGAGACACGTGGAAAGACTCACAAAGACAGCCATTTTCCTCATGTGCTATCTCCTTATGTTCCAGCTTTCTGGACCCTGTTTCAGAGCATTTGCTCATGAAGGCATGGGTAATTTGGGGTGTTTTATTCCTTCTTCTAATATCTCTATGCACACTAATCCTACTAAAGTTCTTTCACTCTTAAGAATATCCTTTGTGTTTGTGTTCATGAATGGTCAGATCTCTTTACAGCATGCAAGTGTGGGGGTCCTCAGGTACTCCTTGGTCATTCTCTAATAGATTCACTAACAATTGAAACCTTAGAATTGTTCTCTATAGATTCTTCCTCTTCCCCTTAAATCACTAATATACTTCTACCAGTTATCTCGTCCCAATTATCTTATACATGTCTTCTCTCTCCTATTCCACTGCCAATGCACAAAATTGTGGAGGGGTTTGGAGGGGGGGGTCTCTTCATACTCCTTCCCTGTACACTTACAGAGCCTAATTATTTCCATCTTCGCATATTTTGGTCACCCCTTTTCTTACACCCTGCCAAAATATACAGGGGCTCCACTTAACTGTTAACAAGGGTATCTAGTCACACCACATGCCTTGATCTTATTACCTTTATAAGTTAACTCTTATTTGTTCCTTTCATGCTTATTTAGCTTCTTTTAAACTATCATATTTCTTAATCTCCAAGAACAACCTAAAGAGTTGTATCCACTAGTCTCCTTTACTAATTTATTTTATCTTCTTTCCTCTCCCAATACTTTCCTGCATAGAAAAGTCAATTCAAATATTCCAGAAGTCAATCTTTCTCTAATGCTTTTTGCTAGAATTTAGTATCTCTTACTTCTGTTCTCCAACAGTATTGCTTGTATTTTCTTATATTAACATTGTTCTGTGTGTGTGTGTACACGTGCGTGTGTGTGTGTGTGTGTGAACTCCTCTAATCTCTATGTTATAAAGTTTCTTAGGACAGGAGGACTGTAAAACCAGTGACTTGCATGGCAGAAATATGTCTCATTCTCCTATTGATTGCTTAATCAATCAATCAATCTCCTTATATGATTGGACATTGTAGACAGATTGTCTTCTTCTAATTGGAGTCCCTAAGAATAAAGGAAATATTGTTTTTCTTATAAAATAAACTATAATATAGCCTCTGTCAAAAATATTTTAATCACTATACTTCTACATAAGCTCAGAGTGGTAGCTGTTTTTAAACATCCAAGATATACCCTAAACAGTCTTCTTTATTGAATGCTTCAATAAATTTCCAGAAATCACAAATTTCACAAATATGTGAGTATTGAGAGTCAAAAATGAATTTAAATCATGGAAAGAAGGGGAAAATGGATTTTCCCAAAAGTCTAATTTTTGTCATACAATACAATAAAATTTCCTCAAGACTTTCTTTTATAAAAAAAAAATGAAATGCAATAGAGATTATGGAATGGAATCATTATTATTTTTAATGGCTAATATGGTTTCAAACTTAATCATATTATATCTTACAATTATAACTTAGTCAAGTGTTTAGATCTAATCTCTATCTATCCATACATTAAAAAGGAAACTCCTTTTTAATTCTATGGGAAGAAAAAAGAAATCGCTAGAGTGATCTATGAATTTAAGGGTGGTAAATACATTATATAAAACAGAAAGAGATAAAAGGAAAATAAGAAAAGGTCAATTAATACCTTCATATTCTCTACTGATAAATGTTAATTCAATATACAACTCCTTGTCATCCTATAAGTGAAAATTCCATGTTCTTAAAGTCACTTTATATTCCATTAGTTCCTATTCTGCAGTCCACTCAATAAGATAATGATCTTATCATAGGATTTCAGAAATTATAGATTTACAGGTAAACAAAGAAACCAGAAGATGCCTTTTTACATAATCACTACTACTGCAAAAACTGAGGATATTTCTATTTGCATTGAAAACAGATGACCAAGAAACAAGCATGCTTTTTAAAATGAACTTAAAACAAATGTGAATTTCTGTTTTAACCACTGCATTTCTTCTGCATCAGTAGAGCTAAAAGATTTGATCTTGAAAATACTCTATTTGAATTTATCCTGCTTGTTACCAAATCTTGAGGTTCAAGAAGAGGACACAGTCAGTCTGTGGAATACAATTTCCCCATCTGTGATTCCCAAGAGCAGAAAACATCACATGAGGTTTTTGTAGGGATAAAATAAGCATTATGTGTGTGTGTGTGTGTGTGTGAACACATGCAAAAATATATGCTGAGTTACATAACTGTTGGCTATGTTATTACTATTGGAGTACTCATACCATTATCATGCTAACTGTTGTCTTACAATTTAAATTACTTTTAACAAAGGTGAAAAGGTATCTGGCTATTTACAGAAAGGAAATATGCAAGTTAATGGTCATATATTCCAAATCATTTTGATGCCATTTCTACAAAGGTTGACAGTATTCTTTATTTGATGTTAATGCTAAGGGAGCATGGTGTGATTCATTATAAAGTAGTGAAACATTTGCATTTATAGATTAATTGGAATTGCATATTATGTGTTCCTAATGGGAGATGTGGCAGGAGGACAGAGTTATCACACTCCAAGTGGTGACTGAATAGTTTAATGAAAGGGCTGTTTTGAATGGTGGGTTGATAATATACCCTAAAGTTTGTACCAGTGTGGTGATAAAGGCTCCCTTAGGCCTGAAGGGATAAGGGGAAGAAGCAGCATTTGAAACCTAATGAGAATTACAGCTATGGGAGAGGGCTGCTTCTGTGGAGAATACTGCCACTAATAATCAGCGTATACAGGTGCAATAATAAAAACCTTGACCTTGTTTTTTGTCCTGTGCTCAGATCTCTTGCCAGTAACCACCATGGACTGAGATAGCACAGGTGACACAGTCCATAGAGATCAGAATTCTGTGGCATAGTGCGGGATGTTGAAGGGTGAAAGTGAGTTAGACGACCAAAGAAAGGATGTCTGGATATTACTATTCGACACTGGCTATGGAGATTATTATAAAGGTTGCCAAAAAGGAGCAAATATTACAAACACATGCACACACTCACACACACACACTCTAAAGTAAAAAAAAAAGAAAAAATTAATGCTACCCATATAGCTACCCATATAGTTTCATAATGGCCTTTTAAAAGTTGGACGAAATAATGGTGAAATATAAATAGTGCACTGGGAATTTGGGTCATATTTGACCAGTTTATGCTCCTATTACACAAAATTTATGAGAATAAAATTAATTTAGCAGATCTAATGATGGATGCTTTTGTTATTTTACTATTTCGTTTTCATTTTCCTGGCAGGACCAGAGGAAAATGGGGGAGGGGGAGTAGTTGCATAATATTTTTAGTAGTATGTTAATAGTATTGAATCAAATCCAGGTTAATTGAGGATCTGCTTATAGGGAAGGCAAGAGTTGTGGTGGGTTAGTGGGGAAGTAGAGAAGGAAGCAATTCATTTTCGTATGAAAACCTGGGTGCTTCCTTTGGCTCCTCTAGGAACTCTTCATTCTCCTCTCTTGGAAAGGGGATGAAGTTGAAAGAATCCTGCAAGTTTAGGATGGTTATATCAGGAATTATATACGGGGTACACTTAAGGAAATGACTCTCATAGAAAAGGTTGTTTTGGTAAGTAGTTTAAAGATTCACTGTAGATTATATTAAGAATGTCTTAACTTAGGGTGATTTGAAGGGATACATGATTTTAATTGTTAGTTAATAGAGGATGTGCCAATGGGGACCAATCTTCCCTAAGGGTAAAGCTAAGGATGGAAAAATGAATATCACTGAGAAGACTACTGTCATGTTACTAAGCTAAACAATAATAATTTGATATTTTTGAGAATTTTCTCTAGGTCACTAATGACCCCAAAATAAAATGGGAAGTTGAATGAGATGCTGGTAGAATTACTATGAGAAATAAAGTACTATGAAGAGCAGTCTGCCAGCTCAGAACTTCTCTTATCTAATTTTTCATAGTCCTTCCATCATCTTCTTAACTATTTCTTGAAGTAAAGTTAAGAAATAAGGAAATTATAGATATTCAAGGAAAGTAAGGGTTACCACTTAGTCTTTATTTTGACTTATGTGAATATCAGCATCATAAAAGATTTTCTGGCAGCAGATGCTACCTACATCTCACAATCTGGGATTAAGGAAATGCATTATTCAAATACCACAGACCAGGATGTTGATTAACATTGCTGGTAACACACCAAAGCAAAATAGAAGCCATTGGGTTATTGTTGGCTTTTAAGATTATTTTTAAGAGCAGTTTTAATTACAAAGTAAATTTAGAGGAAGGTTCAGAGATTTCTCAAATACCTCTTATCCTTTTAGCCTCCTCCATTATCAAGCTACCCAGCAGAGTACGATGGTACACTTACAACTAATTATAAAGCTACATTGACAAATCATAATCACCCAAAAATGAAGTCCATAGTTTATATCAGGGTTCACTCTTGTTTTTTTTTTTTACATTGTACATGTTTGGACATATGTATAGTAACATGTGTTCATTATCATAGTTTATATAATAGTTTTTCAAGGATTTCACCTATTCTAAAATGTCATAGTGAGAATAATACAGTAGGTAATCTTTTCAGACTGACTTCTTTCCCATATGCATTTAAAATTCTCCCATGTCTTTTATGACTTTATAGCTCATTCCTTTTTAGGGCTGACTAATATTCCATTCTTTCAATGTACCACAGTTTATTTATCATTTACCTACTGAAGAACACGTAGGCTACTTCCAAGTTGTGTTAATTATGATTAAATTGCTTGCACAGACACCCATGTGCAAGTTTTTGTGTACATACATTTTCAACTCCTTCAAGTAAATACCAAGGAGCATGATTATGGAGATCATGTAGCAAAAATATGTTTAATTTTGTAAGAACCTGCTAGGCTGTCTCTCTTAGTGACAATATCATTTTACATTTTTACTAGTGATGGATGAGTTCTGTCATATCTTTGCACATCTTTGGCTACTGTCAGTATTCTGGATTATGGCCATTCAAATAGCTACACAGTGGTATCTCATTGCTATTTTATTTTCCTTTTTCTGATGACATAGAATGTAGAATTTCTTGATCTATGCTTATTTAATACACTTGTTTTTACCTGTATTTATATTTTTGGTAAGGTGTTGTTAAGGTCTATGGCTCATTTTTTAAATTAGTTCTTTGTTTTCTTAATGTTGAGCTTTAAAAGTTCTTTGTAAAGTAGTGTATAGTAGCCCTTTGTCAGATATGTCTTTAGTAAATATTTTTTCTTCAGTCTATGTTTTCTCATATAATTCTCTTGACATTGTCTTTTATAGAACAGAAGTGTTTAATTCTAAATAAGTCTGACTTATTATTTATTTCATGGATTGTAGTTTTGATATTGCATAATTATAAAACTATTCTTAGATCACCACATATGTCTAATTTTATTATAGTGTATTGGTTGACTCATTAATTCAACAAATTTCAAGAGTTGCTTGAGGCACTGGGGATTCCATAGTGATAAAGTTATTATTTTTGTACTCAGGCAGTTCCTAGTCTAATGGAGAAACTTAAGATAGAGAGAATATTCTCTGGCATTATAGAACCCAGAGTTGGTATAGAACCCAGAATACCTTACTCATTCCATGGCAAATTGGAAGAATCAACAGCAAACTCTTGAAGAAGATAACTCCTGAGGAAAGGAACAAGATGTTATTCAGATGAGAGTATCAGGTGATGGGTGGGCAGGTTAGGCAGAGGGGAATGACTAAGAAGAGTTATGGAAAATCAGACAGCATATTAGGGATAATCTAAGCCTGTAGATTACTGGACCATAAAGGACAAGAGTGAATAGTGAAAGATAAGGCTGCAGGGGAGGAAAAGACCAGGATATGGCAGGTTCTATATGAAACCAGACTCCCAAATAGATGGGAGCTCAAAAAAAAAGTTCTATATGAGAATTACACAATCAGATTGATCTAACAAACTATATTCAGCAAACAGCATATATTGATTATCTTGTGATGCCACATACTAATAAGTCAACATTTTTGATAATCTAATATGTCTCCAATCACCCTAAGTAAGGTATGTACTGATATTATCCTTATTATCTATTACTGTCATTTTCCTTATTGAAATTTTTTAATTGAATAGAAGAATATTTTTAAAAAATTCAAACATTCATCCTGTGTTTTAGTCAGTATTTGTTGTTTTGTTTTTAATTGAGGTGACAATGTTTTCCAACACTATCTGAGATCAGAGGCACAGGATCACACCCTTCAGATGTATGCCACCACACCACACCCACCAGCAGGGCACCCATAGTCCTCCACCATAGCCCACTGGGTCCCCTCCAACTTTGCTGTCCACCCTCTCCATCCCTTCTGGGAACTCTAATTGTGCACACATATTTCTAGGGGTTGTTACCAGATTGAATTTGATTTTTTTTATTACAATAGAATTAAAACCATCAGTATGTGTCTTCTCACTTAATTTGTTTAGCATTATCCCCTCCAGTTCCATCCATATTATCCTAAATGACATAAATGACAAGAATTTGTTTTTGTTTGTGTTTTTCATTAATGAGTAGTGTTACATTGTCTATCTACCCACATCTCCTTAATCCACTCTGTCCTTAGGCATTTAGATTGTTCCTATAACTTGATCATTGTTAATAGTGCTGCGATGAGGATCCATATCCAGTAAGTCTCACTAGAATTAACCATTCACTTTAAGATTCTAAAGAGCAGTAAACTTTTCCAGACTAAAGAAAGACATTTTACTTTTGAGAATGACATAGCTTACTCTGTTTTGAAAGAAAAACAATGCCTTGGGACTCATTTGCACAAAGTAGGTAAACTGGCTTTATTTTGGGTGTTGACTCAACTTTCTTGCTATTGTCAGCCTCTCTTTAGTCAGACTACTTCACTTCAGAGAGCAATATATTAGTCATTGGCAATTCTGTGAAAAGGCTGCTGGCAGCACTTCTAGTTATTTTCCTAAGTGAAAGTGAGGAATGAGGACTCCAAGCTTCAGGGAAGAGGTACCCATCATTGTAGAAGGGACTAGATTGTATTTTCTCATTTTCTGGTGATGTTTACTTTTTACTGGGGAAAAACTGCTGGTAGAGAATTCTGAATTCACCAGAGGAAATAGGGTTCTCCATGATGTAAAAGTAAGGACAAAAAAAAAAATAGAAAGACAATTACTTGGAGTGAAGTAGAAGATATTCTATTTAGACTCAATAGAGAAGTTGTGACTAAAATGTTTTATTTTTAATGGATCCTCAAACGAGTTTCAGTCTGGCTCTGATCCATATTTCTAGAGTAAAAGTAAATCCTCTTAACATTGTGTGGGATAACTTTCTTAAAGAAATATACACATAAATGTACTACTATGTAAGTTTTCACAAGCTGAGCATAATCTTGTAGCTATTGAATTTATACTACCTATTTATTTGTACCAAAACAAAAGCCTTGGTTGGGAAAAAAATCTAATGTACATAAACAGACACACACACACATACCCTTTCCTTTTGTTGAAATAATGTTTCCCCATATATGAATAGTTCCTATGTAAAACATTCTTCACAAAGTTTGAACAAACTCAGTATATAGATGAGAGATAAAGAAATTATACCATAACAATTTATCACTCAATCTCTGTCATTTAAAGATGACAGCACCAGTTGAAAAGAAAGAAAAAAATACCATGAATTAAGATTCTAAAATAAAGGCATTCGGTACCCTCTTGAATACACCATTTGGAACAACAACCTTAACTTTCCCCCACTTTGATTTACAGCTTGTTCTCCCAGGGAATGCTCTGATTTCAAGGGCATTATGATATGATTTATTTACATAAGGCCAATCGAGAGTTATCCTGTCCTCAAAAATGAGGGACTAACACTGTTCCACAAATGGAACAAAAATGTTAATCATGTTTAAACTAGGTCTCAATGATTGAAACAGGCAAACTGCAAATCAGAATGATTAACCATGATGACAAAGCCAGAAACAGCTATTATCTCTAAAGAACAGCTTATTATCACCTTTTGCTTGTCCTCTCAAAGCTAGATGCTAATAGAATGGGTTTAGGATGTCTTATCTTGATCTCTCATAGTTCCAATATAAAATAAAGGATTTTCCTTCCCTCTTCTCTTCTAAAAATATCCTTTTTTAAATAAAAGAATGGATAAAAGTGAGATGTACAAATGAATTGGCATACAAAGAGGCCAGGAAAGGTGATGTTAAAATGTATAAAAAACCCAAAAACCTTCGTTGGTGTAACTTATTCCTTTGAATATGACATGTCTTTGTCAAGAGAACATGAGAGGCTGGAAGTCCTCCTCTATTAATTCCTGCTTTAATTGAGCTACTTTTGGTAGAATCCACATTTCCATAAGGAGAAAAACAGAATCAAGTTATCTTTACATCACTCAAACAAAATGTAACGTTAATTGATTTCCTTACCATCTGCAAAAATGAGATGTCAGGGATTAAGACAAAACAATAAAAACTAGGCCTTGATTCACATTTTTACATTACAATGAGAGCTACAGAAGGAAAAGAAGAGTAGAACCCTCAACAGCAAGCCTCTATATATGGTACAGAGATTTCAACTATTACAAATATAATTCTTTCCATTTTAATTAAATAATTTTTATAAGGAAAATAAGAAGGATTAAAAATAAATACATCAAGAGAAAAAATAAGCAAAGAGCAGAAAATGATATTGAAGCTGAAAACATCAATTTAAGAAGCATTTGAATACTGTGTATGCTTTAATGAATCAAACTAAAATTATATTTTACGAGCTGCCAAGTATACCAGACTGGATGAGTTTTAAAGCTAAACGGTTGAGGATGTGTAAACAAACCACTTTTAAATGTTAAATCATAAATTATATACCCTGTACCTAGTTATGTTGTTAGAACATGCTTTACACTATTATGTCTATATATGAAAGTATTTGTTATAAACAAATTGTCTCAATTTTCTCAAAAATAATCACCACGTTAATATCAATTACAGTGTTCCCTCAAATATTTACCTCTTATGAGCCACTTAAAGAACAATAGACATAAATGCAAATGTTAACATTAGAGAAAATTCTAAAATGTCAAATACATACTTGTATAAAAATAATTTAAAATTATTTCACATCAGTCAAAGTAAAGTTGTTATTTACACATTTTATTTATAATTTAAATGGCATGGTGGTAGCTGCCTTACCAACTTTTATATCCATTTGAACCAATTATATGAAATAAAAATAAATTATTTTATTAGTGTTATAGCAAAAAAAATGCATTCTCCCTCAAATATTGGGTAATTATCTTTTTTGTGTATGAACTGGTGAATTTCAGTTTGGAAAAGCAGACCCTTGTCCTGGAAAATCAAGAAACACATTATCAGGGATTACCTCCATGGTTATTACTTCTGAGCTACTTTCAATAACAAGTAAGGACCAGGATGCATATTGCTGAATACCAAATATTGTCTGTCAAAACAGCAGTGTGAGAATTGCCTATCACACATATAGTTGTGCTGTGTCAGTTCTCATCATTGGACATCTCTTCCAGGCTATATGAAAGAACCTAGAATAACCATTAAGCAATTTAAAAATCATTTTGATTCCTAGATTCCTCTCCTTCATATATGTACTACCCATGTCAAATCTAATTTATATTGTGGGTTTAGGTGTTATGTTCAATAGCAAAATATCTGCTGGCCTGTCCCAAGAGAGTAACTGCTTTTCCATGGGTCAGGTAGATTCCAGGACTGTCCATCCGCTTCATTAATGTTGCCAAAAGCTCATTGTGCTTTTTTTCTGAACATAAAGTTTACCATTAAACATGTGTCTGGTTTTATAACCACCTAAGTCATAGCATGACATTTACCTAGTTCTTTTTTTTTTAATAGAGTGCAAAGTTGAATTATGTTGTTGTGATTTTAGTGACTTCCCTATCTTTTGCCACAAAATGCATTAATTTTGATAGAGGAAGCATTATTTCACTTTCTAGAGAAACTTAATTGCTTCAACAGAAAGGTCATTGTATTTTGTTTGAAAGCTGCAGGAAAGTTTCAAAGGCTTCATTGTCACTATGTGGCACATTTATTATAATTAGATAAGGGGGAGGGTAAATAAAATTAAAAAATAATTATCATTTACTTGATGTTCAAACTTCTCTTTTGTGTATGCTTAAATGAAATCATCACACTATCCCAATACTAGCAGGTTATGGCCTATATATTTACTGATCATCACTTATATTTTTATTTTAAACTGAATTATATTTATATTACTACTTTCATTACAATTATTTGACTTCAACTGAATGTCTTTAACTGGTAGTCTTGAATAGAAGATATAATTCATCCAACTGTTAACAATAAAATGGATGGGGAGACACTACAGCTAAAATAATTAGAAATAAATTATATATTTGAGGGAAAATATACCATTAATGGAAATTTTACTGAGTTGAAATGACCTATACAATCTTTACAATGTATTCATAACCTTGAAAATATTAGTAATGGACTTAGTAAGATAAGCAAAGGCCCATTAAAACTGTCTTTAAAATTATATTTCAAAAATTGTATGTACTTTTTTAATTCTTAAATTATTTTTAACTTGTTATTAGTTAATTATGCACAGAACAGGTTTTGTTCACTTGTATACTTCATCTTGAGAAATCCTGGTGTTTAGGCATTTGACATTATCAAAAACATTGACCCTCAACAAAGAGTCTTTTTAAAGTTTTAGAAACTCTTTTTCATTGGCATTATTATTTTTATTTCATGTGTATTTATTGAGACTATTTACCAAGTATGGTACAAGGTGCCAGGAAAAACACAAATCCTAAAAATATGTCTTCAGTCATCTAGAAATTTGTAATTAACACATAAGCAGGTATGGAAACAGCTAGTCAAAACTTTAGACAAACTATGCACTGAGCTGTACTCAAATGACAAGTATCCAATATACTCACAGAAAAGAGAAAGTACCTAAGGTGATTAGGAAGGACTTAAAGGAAAGTTGTATTTCAGGTGAACCTCAAAACCTTTAGGGAAGCAAGACGAGGATGAAGAAGACACAAGGCAGACCTTCCCTGGTAGCACAATGGGTTAAGCAAGGCGCTATGAAGCAAACCTTAGCCACTGAAGCATGGGTTCGATCCCTGCTGCCGACTAGGGAGGTGATCCACCTTTCCTGCTGTGCCCGCTGCTCCCCTCAGCAGTGCATTTCAGTGAATCTGATTGTTCTGTTCCCCACTCTGTCTCTGGTGGATCCTCTCACCCCCCCACATCTCTGGCCTGTACCCCAGTTCTTGTATGCATAAGTAAATAAATCTTAAAAAAAAAAAAAAGGGCACAAGGCTGAGAAAACACAGGTTAAGTCTGGTTTGACTGAAACAAATTAGAAACTATTACTGTATCAGATTAGAATGGCCCCTGAATATCATATTATGAGGCATTCATTTCTTACACAGTGAGGATCTATCAAGAGTACTAAATTGGAAATAGTTATTAGGCCTGTGTTTTAAGTATGTCACTCTGGCAGCACTAAATATGTCACATCTGTAAGCAGGAAAGGATTTTCTAGAAGAATTTTCTGAAGAATCAGGAAAGAAAGAAAAAAAAAAATCCAGATGCCAATTTACCTCCTTGGCATTAGACAGGTCACAATAGATGTGAAGGAAAAAAGCAGAAACCCTTTCTGAGGTCACACAGAATCAGAAAGGGAGGCGTAACTGTCCCTTCCAAGCCCCAAGTTAAAGGCAGGATGGGAGGCAAGCTGTGTGCCAATAAGGACAGATCATCTGAATTCTATATATGCTGACCTGTGATTATATATAATACACTACCATGCATACACATGTGCACATATTACATCCATGTAAGAATGTATGTATACACATACACTCTTATATACACATACATATATACATTCATGTGTGCATGTATGTCTAAATAAAGAATCTGGATGTGAACATGAACTTAAAGCTTTTATTTAGACCCAAATTTGGTCAACATCGTATTATTAAAAACTGGTTCACAAAATATGATCCACGTAGGCAATTCTCGACTTTCAAAAGTGACTTATGATTAATTAGGGTGGTTAAATCATGCATTAGTTTTGGGAGAATGCTATATATTACAAAAGCCCTAAATCAAGACTAGAGGGTATACCCTGATTCACCACATGTAAGATTCCTATTCTTCTGCAACTTCCTTTACTTCCTTTGATCTCAAGCACGTACTCCCCAGCCATTTCCCACCAATTATTTCCAACCAAGCCTAACTTTTGAGTAGAGAATGTCAAGGAGATAGAGAGCCTTTTTTATGGGTATTAGTAAAGAAAAGATGAATTTATTAAATAATAAGTAAACTAATGATATACAATTAATGAGGTTCCCCAAAGTATATCAAGTCCTCCCAGATAAAACACTACTTTATACAAAGAATATGTTTACTCCTTCCTGGCCAACAAATTACATCTCTTTTACACATATTACAACATTATACACAATCCTTTTCTTTTTAAGTTTTATTTATTTATGCATACAAGAACTGGCCAGAGGTATGGTGGGTGAGAGGATTCACCAGAGACAGAGTGGGGAACAGACAGGCAGACTGACTGAAATACACTGCTGAAGGGGGCAGCAAACAAGGTAGGAGAGGTCTCCTGTGCCATGTGGGCCACCTCTCTGGCTGGGAATCTAATTCTTGTTGCAGTGGCTGTGGATAGCTTCATAGTGCTGCAACTTAAATTTCTGTGCCACTAGGGAGACCCTATACACAAATATTTAAAAGCTAAAAGTATACAAAGGAATATTTAATATTTTTAAGAAAATAATATTCTCAAGTATTGGTAAATCTGGCTTTTCTTTGTTTCTTTGAGCTCCAAAGCCATTTCTACTCACATATCAACGTTGTACTATAACAGACTTAAGGGAAAATGTTATATTGGAATATAGGCTTACAACCAGAATTAAGGGGGTAGGGACAATATTAATCCTTAGACCAAGGAAAAGCTATCACTGGCTTTTTCCAGACAAAGATAGCTGCATATTCTTGCTACATATAGAAGCGACAATGTATAGAGAACAACAATTACAATTATATTTCTTGCACATGTGAGTTTGTGGACTGTGTCTATTTTTCCCCACAACCATATTTTATGTAAAAAGAAAAGTCATTTTAAGTTACTAAGTAAGGAAAAGGTAAGTGATTGGGTTTGCCACCTCTATGGGTATACCAGCCTATGAACAATTTTTCCTTTTTAACATTCAAATGGATACTGTCTCATTTGCAGAATGCATGGCAATCACTCAGGAATTAATCACCAGCTACTGGAAGGTCAGTGGCAACTCGCTCAGAGAATGCTACTTACACATGTCACCATCAAATAAGTGAAAATGACTCCATGCTATGTCATGAGTCTCCTCAGGAATTTCCCGAAACAGTCTCAGATGTGCCAAGGTGTATTGACACAGCTGTTTAGTCAGACTTAACCGCCACCTGCTCCCCTAAGTCTCATACAGACAATCCTATTAATTTCAGAGTTACATTTTTACTAGCACCAATATTGGGCAAATTCATGTGACTTTTTTTCTAATACCTTCTGTTTGGAAACCAACCTATAAAAACAAAAATTGAGCTGAGACAGCTCTTGCATCCTTAGTGATATCCCAAGGTATAAGCTAGGATAATTATGGAGAGACATATGTTGATAGCAATAAAGCAGTTATGTATGTTCACTATCTGTTTTGAAGATTAACTGTCTACCACATTGCGGTATTTAAGCATGAGACCATTTCAGATTTAATACACATTCCCCAACCCCTCTCTCTACCATAAAACATAGTTGAGGAAAAACACAATTTACATAACTTACAGCCATAGGATTCCACTAATATAAACAATTCTGGTGCATAACAGTTGGCACCCAAAAGACAATTTATGTACTCCCTGCTCCTTCTTGCTGCCAAATCCAGGATGACATGTTCATTGTTTTCCTCATAAAATCTAAGATTGCTTCTGCAAGAGCAAGAACAAGGACTGACTTTTTATTTCATTTTTATAAGCATGAATGAGCAGATGAAATTCAGAGAACCAAACAAATGCTAAATTTGTCTATCAGATTCCAAAATGGCAAAAACATTGTCTCCATAGCATAACTGCTAATGGAAACACTAGAATGTTGTCAACCTTTAGAGATGCTTAAAAAAAAAAAAAAACTGATACATGGCAACTAATGCTATAATTAGGCTAAGGTTAAAGACATACCTAAAATACTCCTTTGTTCAAACCACTGAATAATCATTAGTACTTAAGTAGATGCAAATAAACAAACAAATGGGGAAAAAAAATCCAGGTAATTGAAGTTCAAGTGTGATAGAAACTGTAGACAAAGCATTTCTAGTAAGAAATGAATGAATGGATGACACACTCCAACTCATTTATAACTCCCAAGACATTAATTTTTATTGCTGAAATATGATTTTATGCAAATTGTAGCAAGTAATTTAGCCACTAGTTTAATAACAAACTCTACATAAACACATTAAGGGGTCATGCTTATGAAGACCCACAGTATGAGCTGCCACTGTGAAAGCAAATAAGAGCAGTTGTTGAAAGATTCCTTTTTGAAGGATGGATTATTTGAGAGAAAAACTGCTTAAAAAATCCTTTAGATGAGCAAATAAGACTCCCATAAAGATTAAAGAGTGTTCAGTATGAGAAACACAGATATTCATTTGATATAGCTTCTACTCCTGGAATTTTACACAGGAGACCTAAAAAGAGGAATAGCTTAAGTCTATAATAGTCCATTAAGAGACATTTCACATGCATGAATTCTCAATATTTCATAAATACTATAACTATAAAAAATTCATTCATGCCTTACATTTAGAAAATGGACCCTTGTGGAATATTGCCTTTTTCAACCTCAGCAAACATAAGTTAAATATTTATAAAACAAAATACATTTGAAACTATTTCAAATCGTGGGAAGTAGAACAGACACTTTAAAAGAATTAGCCTGAATTTAGTAGTCTTATGTATATTGATAGTGCATATCCATAATTCTAAAGAAATATTAAAAGCGATAGAGTTCCTAATTTTCAGTACACAACAGATATATAAACATGAACTGCAGTGGATCCTATCAGATTTGATGCCATCAACATAGATTACCTTCAATTTTTAAAAGAAATATAAGAAAGCTAAAATCAACCAAACCTTAGGAAACCTCACTTGATTTTATATCTATATATATATATACACAAACTTACATATACATACAATATAAAGTTATATATAGGTGTGTGTGTGTGTATATATATATATATATATATATATATATATATATAAAGTTCTTCCTTTCTATGTCATCACCATCTCTTTCTCCAAAGGGGAACCATTGCTAACTTTTCCTTCTGTTTTCTTCCAGAAAAAGGAATAAAGTATTAATGTAATAACTAATATATGTCTGTAAATATGCTCATTTTCAAGTTTTTGACATTTTTCTACTTTACATTTAAAATTTTACTTAAAGCTGTTTTTAAAAGGTTTTAAAATTTTGTTATCATATTTAATTAACCAGTTCTATTCTGAGGAATGATTTACTTCCATTGCTTCTAATTGGCGGAGAGAAGTGTATACCTAAAGATAAAATGAATATTTTTGTTCAAACGCATTGGTGATATTTGTATGTATAGTGTAAATTCCTATGTTGGAGGATGGTGCGATGAAAGAGTATGTACCTTTAAATTTCTGATAAATATCTTCAAACATTTCAAGATAGGTCACCCAATTTATAGTCTCACAGTTTAGAGGTCATCAGTATACCAACTCTGTATTTTCAGATTTAATCATTTCCTATTCATATGTACAAAAGATTAGCTCTCCTTATGATTTGTATTTGTTATTTTTCAGGCTTTACTTGTGTATGGGGCTGAACAATTGTTTCTGTATTAAATAGTCACTTAATTCTCATTATTTATAAATTAACTGTTCTAACCTTTGTCATTTTTTGGTTAAGTCTATAAATATTTTAAAATTAAGAAAAATTAGGCTTGATCTGACTTTTGTAAATATTTTTCTTTGATATGTCATCTGTCTGCTATTCTTTCTCATACTATTTTCTCCCCAAGTTTTTCTTTTCTAATATGTATTATATTGTGAGATTTATACCCTTTTTAGACAGTTCCTCTATGCCAAGATTACAAATATATTTGGAAGTACTTTAAAAAAAAATCTTTACTTTTTTTTTTTAATGCACAATACTTTCTTCCATCTGTAATTTATTTTAAGGTAAAAAGTAAGACAAGGATCCAGTTCTCTCTTTTCCTTCAACAGTTAACTAGTTGTTCCACATTATTTAGAGAATAATCATTTAATTAATTAAAAATAATATCATTAATTAAATGCTATAAACATGCAGATCTATTCCTGGCCCCTCTCGTATGATCTTCTTTATTGCTGATTTATTTTAATTACTGTAAGTGCAAGATACAGTTTCAATTCTATTAAAGTTAGTCCTCTCAATTTTGTTTTTTTCAAAATTGCCATGAATATTCTTAGCTATTTCCAGTTAATTTTAGTAGTAAAGCCATCTTGGACTTTGCCAAGTGTTTCTTAGTTTCTACATATTTTATATTTTTTTTCTCTATGACCCAAGAATCATTCAAGAGATTTGTTGGTGATGGTGTTGTCTTGTTTGCTTTTTAACATGGTTGACTTTTATTTTTCTTTCTATTAAGTTCTCATTTTATTGCATTATGATCATTGGTATACCTTATATTACTTTAGTATTGGGTGTATTAAAGTTTTCTTTGAGGTCTAATAAATGCTCCATTTCTTAATATAACCCATAGGTATCAAAATAAAGACATATTGTCTAAAGATATTTATTATCCCTCTGAATGAGAAGTAGGAGTAGAAGGGATCAGCTCTGTCCCATCTCCCATGCACCTTAGTCACCCACCTCAAGTTCAGTTTCATTTCCATTTTTCCGGTTATTTAATAAATTAACTAAAATAAGTTATGTTGGATCCACATTTTTTTTTTTTTTATACACTGCGGATTAGGTATAACTCAATGCAGATCAGGTATATTGTGTTCTAAGAACCTTAAACCCCTACTCCTTTCTGACTCTGTTCAAATGACAGAAATTAAATTTACCACCTGGATAACCTGAATTATCCAGATACCCAAAGAAATAGGACAAAAGCAAAGCCTGAAGGGTCAAAATAAAACAGTGCTCAAGTAGTACTAAGGAACAGTGCCAAGGACAGGGACAGATCACCACCAGTGGGTTCTCTATTGCACTGAGACTCAGGGTCCAACAACAATAGGGTTTATTTACCAGGCAAGAGTTTAGGGGAAAGGGGAGAGTTTCTAAAGTCACAAGTGGCCGACTGTCTCACCTTAGACAGTGTCCACAGTCCACACAGGTGGCCTGTGGGAAATGAGCTGACATGGCAGCAGCCCACAGCAGGCTGGGCTATACACTGGACAGGGCAGAGACGGAATCAACAACACCAGGTGGTTGTTCCAGAGAACCAGAGGCTGTGAACAGCTCTGCAAACTGTGAACAACTCTTTGAAACACCAGGAGGAGACCAATGGTGCCATTTGCAGGTGGTAACCGAGATATGGCAAAAGGAAGCTACAGCAGTGAAGTCTCTGCAAAAACCTGGAGGTCCAGAGATCTTCAGAGGTCTGGTGAGTCTCACAGAGGTCATCTGCTCAGTGCTTCTCTCTCTCTCCAAAGACTGTCTGCTGAATCATTTTTTTCTTTTTTATTTTTAAGGATTTATTTATTTATGCATACAAGAGATGGGGTACAGGCCAGAGATGCAGAATGGTGGAGAGGATTCAACAGAGACAGAGTAGGAAACAGAAACAGGAGGATCTGCTGAAAGATACTGCTGAGGAGAACAGTAGGAGAGACAGGAGAGATCTGTTGGGTCAGTAGATCAAATTTGTGCTGCAGTGACTGTGGATAGTTCATAGTGCTGCAACTTAACCCCTTGCATTACCAGGAAGCCCGAATCATTTTTCTTGATGGTGGCCTGATGAATGCTTCTCTCTTCAGAAGCTGGGTGCTATCTCCCTTCACTATCATCAGAAGCTGGTTGCTGACTAACCCAGGCTGGCTCTTGCTCTACTTTATATTCTCTACAGGGTCTCCTACCCTACAAGCTTGACTGAAACATTTTCAATCCTAAGCATCTAATTGGGCCTTTTAGCACCAGTCAGCTTGTTTTCCATATTCAATTCCCATAAATCAATGTAAAGTTGAGTGACAGATGGAAAACTCAAACCCATTTGGTCTATTTAGGATCCTAGAGCCAAATAAAAAAGGGGAAGAGATCTGCCCTTTCTCAGACCAGTCAGCTCTCAGACCAGAACCTCTCTGGGCAGGTTCTTGGGCCTGCTAGCTCCAGGGAGACATGGAAGGAGCTGACCTTTCTGGGGATCAGGGAGGGGTAACACCTGCAGGCAGTGGGCTGAATCCTGCATACCTCAGCCCCAGCAAAGTCACATAACCTCTAAGACACCATGAGTAGCTGGTTACAAAAGGCCTATTAGTTCTAATGCCTGAATTTCACCAGACTCATTCCGCTTCTTGACACAAAGAATGTGTCTGGACGCTTTATAACTTTAAGTTACAAAGTAAAGAAGCAACCATTATAATATAACCAGTTTTAGTAAGAAATACAGGTGTGACACTAATCAAAGTCTGCCTCAGAGATTCACTCTAAATACAAAAATAATTTGAAATAATTAAGCACAGGCAATGTGTAAAATCTAAACTGTTATCAAATCACAACTATACAGGAAAACTTACCAAGGGTTTCATTAGACTTCTTAGTGCACTTAAAATAGAAATTAACTTTTTTATTGACTTAAAATAGAAAAGTTATGTATAAATTTTCAGGAATGATTCTACTCTGTGAGTCATGCCATGTAAATCTGTGTGACTTAAAGGGGTGGGAAGGGGAAGGAAAGAAAATTCCATTCTATTAGTTCCACTTTGTCCATTAGTTATACTATAGGAAATATATTTCTAAGTACTCCAAAATTAAAACAATTAGGAGCTTTAAAAAAGTCTCCAAATAACAAGATAAGTAACCAGTGTATTTTTAAGGATTATAATTATAATACTAAGACTTTAATCTTTATATGTTCCTATTTTCTTTAATCATATATAAGTACAGATTTTAGCTTTTTAGAAATGACTCCAAATAATGGCTTCTAAGATAGTTAACCAGATAGTTACCCGCCTATGATAGCCATACCTTGTGTATTGACATCTTCCACAATTTATCAGGCTTGGTCTAGGTGACTGGTGGAATAAGAAGTAGGTATGTCACATCTGAGAAAAAGTTAAAAAGACAATGTGGCTTCTGTACTGGTTCTTTCTCTTTCTTCCTTGTTATTTTCTTCTCTCTCCTTCGTCACTCAGGAGTAAGCCAATTTTCATATCCATGGAGAGGCTGAATGAATGAAAATGCTGAAGCCTCCTGCCAATGGCCACATGAACAAG
Source organism: Galemys pyrenaicus (assembly GCA_019455555.1). Taxonomy (NCBI): domain Eukaryota; kingdom Metazoa; phylum Chordata; class Mammalia; order Eulipotyphla; family Talpidae; genus Galemys; species Galemys pyrenaicus. The sequence continues at coordinate 631,287 of JAGFMF010011428.1, read as the reverse complement.
TGCGGAAGTGGATCCTCCAGCCCCAGTTAAACATTCAGATGATGGATACCGCTCTCAACAGAGTGACTGATCTCATGAAAGACACTGAGCCAGGCATCCACTCAGATGCCTTCAAATTCATGAATTCCAAAAACTGTGAGACAGTAAATGTTCACTGTTGTTTTATTTGATTTTTTTAAAGATTTATTTATTTATGCATACAAGAGCTGGGGTACAGGCCAGAGTCGAGGGTGGTAAGAGGATTCACCAGAGACAGAGTGGGGAGCAGAACAGGCAGACTGACTGAAACACACTACTGAGGGGAGCAGCCAGCGAGGCAGGAGAGGTCTGCCACACCATGTGGGTCACCTCTCTGGCCGGCAGCAAGGATTGAACCCGTGCTGTAGTGACTGCGGTTTGCCTCATAGTGCATTGATTAACCACTGCACTACCAGGGAGGCCCTCATTGTTGTTTTAAACAATGAGGCAATATGTTATGTAGTAAAAGATAACCATTAGTTTTCTTCCTACAACATTTTTCTTATTATTCTCAGAAGAGCTTGTTTGACCCTGAGGTGATCATTCCAAGCTTAGTGTTCTCTCTCTAACATCTTTTCCTCCATACCAGTCACCTCTTCTACTGTACTCTTTCAGGTTATGATCTGGTTGAACTATAAGATGGCTGCCAAGAGTCAGCAAGAGTAAGTTTCTTATCCACATTTATCAGAAAAGGAGAAATATCTTCAGGTAGGAACCTCAAAAAACATCCCAAATTCCCTTGATCTAAATTGGCCCATGTGTGATTCCCAAGCTCTTAAAATGTGGTTATTGCTACCATAAACCTGGATCTTTAAGTTTCTTTTTAACCAATTTAATCTTAAAAGACCCTATCCAATGTATGGCTAGTCTACCAAACACTGCAGCGCTAAATCATTCAATGAAAGAACTCTACACAGAGGTGATATTCTAACCACACTTGCTAAAATGTTAACAGGTGTGTTACAACTTGGCTGGGTTTTATTACACTGACACTGCAGATAAAAGACTTTTTAACCCTAGTTATTTACTCAGCAGATATGTCCCAAATGTGGCCTTTTAGTTCAGATTGAGATAAGAAAGCTGGTTTTCACCTTTTTGAGGCATGAAGTGCCCATTATTTAATCTTGTTTGGTTTTAGGGTATGGGCAAGAAGTGTTTTTATTCTGCCAGAATAAGAGATATATGCATAGAATGCATAATATACAAATATTTTTGATGATTAAAAAAAGAGAGATGAAAACAACTACATAATGAACACCATTCTCAATACAAACTTTGTTTGACTGAAATTATTGCTCTGTAAGCAAAAAATAAAATAAAATGTTATTTCTGTCTGTGGCTATTTAATCAAATCATTCCTAAGCTTGCGGAGAAGTACTTTTCTTTTGAATTTGGTACCAGTAGATAGTCTGAAATGCCAAGGCAGCAGTGTTCTGCTTGGTAAATTTGCCACAGTGGGCTTGTTCCTCAGTAATTCTCTATGTATTGCAGCAGAAAAAACATCTGGCTTTATTCCCAAAGTTTGCTCAGGCTCATCCCTCATTGCTAGTGAGGGCACCAATAGTGGCAGAATGTTTCTTCAAACAAACAGCAATATGTCCAAATGTTGGAGGAAATTGTATTACAGAACCTAATGTCCATGAACCAATAACCATTTTGAAACATTTTAAAATCAGAGCTACAAAGCTTGTTGCATGGAGGGAAAAGAGGAAATTAGTTTACACAGGAACTTAAATTTTCTCTTAGAAACTTTCAAATATACAATATAGTGTTGTTAACTATAGTCACTGCTGTACATTATATCTTTAGAATTGTGTTTGAAAGCTTCTAGGAGAATAGATCTTCAAAGTTCTCATCTCAAGGAAAAAAAAAACAAAAAACTATGTGAAGTGATGGGGGCCAATTAAACTCATTGTGGTAATCATCTACAGCATACACATATATATAAAATTATCATGTCCTACATATTAAACTAATACAATGTTGTATACCAAGTATAACTGATAAAATGGGAGAGAAATAATTATCAAATGTAGTGTGTTCACAAACTACATCTATGTATATAGATGTTTAAAAATTAAAACAAAAGAGAAATGTTTTCTCTTATAATTTTATGTTTAATCACAAAGAAAATATGACCTTCTTTGCTATCATTAACTTGTTAGTAAAGGCACAAAGAAAACAATGGGAAATGAATGTTACAAAGAACAGTATATTTAAGTATGTAGCTTGAAATATTAAAATCAGGTATGTCTGAGTTCATTTGTACCCCAATTCCTTCTGCTTTGTAGGAATACAAATGATCAATGATGGCATTCAACCTAATGTAGCAATATTCTAATATAATTTATCAATAATGGTTTTGAAGTCATCATCCTAGTTAGAGAAATTTCATTATTCTGAATGCTCATTTCTTTTCTTTTTTGAGTTATGACAAATACTTTCAATTCATCTTGGCTTTCAAAATGATCTAGGAGACTTTATCAATGGGAAGAACATAAAAAGTACTTTATGTATAAAATGGGGATAAATAGCAAAAAAGCTGTAATAGGGATTAAAAGAAATAATACATGCCAAAGAAAGTGTAGAACCATCCCACACTATAGGGGATTATACTTGCTCAACTCAAGGAATTGACTTAAAAAAATACAGAGAGAAATGTACAACTAACTTCATGCATATGTCCTTTCTAAAAGATCAAAGTGACTGTAACTGATTTTACTTTAAAATAGCATCTATTATTCTTCTTTGCAGAAGATCTACATATAATGGAACTGGTAAATGGAAGAGGAAATTATGCAGCTGACTCGAAAAGTCTAAGGGAAGGCAGAAAACAACAACAAAGGAATCAGTATTGGCAGACCTGATTTTCAGAAAGGGTTTCCTGACAGGTATGGTGCTAATGGCTGGTGCCAGCAAGTAGGCAGAAGAAACCACCTAACAAAGGATCATAGATACTGTTAAATGTTACACAAATTTTAACAAGTTAATGATCTGGCGAAAGTTTATTGGAATAGGCCATCAAGTAGCCAATGCTGTTCTACTATTATAGGATGAAACCAAACTACAAAATAGTTAAGAAATGAATTTGGAGTGGCGAGTATAAGTTTTATCTCTAGATTACCAGTAAGGGAAAGAGAAGAAAACAGAATGATACGATGGTAGCAAGATGATAATGCCTAAGGATAGATTTAATGTATTTTAATACATATATTAATATTTTTATACAAAGAAAAACAATCATGTTTCAGCCTATTAAAAGAAATAAGTGAATGAGGGAGTGTTTGCAAAACAATCTTAATAAGTATTATAAGTCACACAAGATAATTCAAAATGATTTTATGATTAGTGCAGATTTAAAATAAAATAGTATATATACATATTGAGGAACAGAGTCTATGTATTCATTATTTGGTTGTTTCTCCTCACTTCAGTTCGAAATAACCTTCCAAATGAATTTTATCAAAAAGTGACATCAAAAGTCCCATGAAAGAAAATAGTAGTGCATGTGTACACATAAGCACAACCCTTAGAAACTCAGACTCAGGCAGAGGTAGATCATGTTGATGACAGAGATAACATTTGCCATCATTTCATTTGAACACGTTTGGTGACAACCATAATAATCCTCATATTTTAACCTTTCTTGCTGAGCTCTGAAACAAGCAAACCATTCTTAGTTCATTTAGGATGCATCTGTCATCTAAACAAATTTAAAATGCAAGCAGCAGCAACTTTATTAACACTTACCGATCCCAGGGGTGATAAATACGTTTGTTTACTTACATGTACAAGCAAAACTGTTGGCAAAAGAGCAACTGATCAGACTACCAAGTAGATAAAATTCACATTAAATATAAAGTCATATGGAATCCAAGTAATTATCAGAATCTATACCAACAGTGGTCACCTTCTGAGGCATCAAGAGTGACATTGTCAACCTGAGAGAAGTCTCAAGGTCATTAATAATTTCCATTAGTTTGCATATTTTAACATATTCTTTGCATCTATCTATTTTAAAACTTTAGTTCCTCAAATATTAACTGTGTTCTATATCATTGTCTTACATCTGCCTAATATACCAGAGCATGCCATTTTTTTTTTCTTGGGCTTCATCCTTTCTCTGAAGAACTTGGTCAAATGGGTTGCCTGGGTTTTAAGAGTATTTCCCTTGAAACCCAAATGACTGAAAGCTTTAAAATTTAATCAATTTTCCTTTTATTTTCTTGACAATGTGCTTTCTAACATTCTTAACTTAGGTTCAAGATAAAATCTGTGAAATATGATCCTTTGGGATGCTTTGTTATCCTTACCACTGTGTCTGTTGACACCCCCAGGTCTGAAGCTCATGGCACCCTTTTTACCTCTGTAGGGCAGGAGAGCCAGTTGAGTGTAGATGCACATGCTAAAAAAATCATCTCACTAGTAAGAGAAGTTTTTGGAAATAGGAAGGAAAAAAATAAGCACAAAGCAAAAGAGTCTGCCAAAACCTTTAACCCAAGGAAATGATATGGGGCAAAGGAGAGAAGGGTGGGGGACAGTGAAGCTAGCCAGGCAAAACTTGCAAAATAGGCTGGCAAGAGATCACTCTTCTTGATGAACCAAATCTGTGGGCCAATAATAGTTTTCAAAAGGGTGAGATGCTCCCATGCATTGGGACTGTCATAAACAATGGAAGAGATTCTACTTCTTGAGAAATTCAAATGTTGGCGGTGCTTCACATAGGTTGAAGTTTAATATGCATACACCACACCCTTTACAGCAAACTGATTTTACACCTTTCACATACCCAGAATAAAAACATGAATGCCATTCATGTCAGTGCATATTCACCTACCAAAAAAAAAAAAGGGTAAGTTATAAGTTTAAGAAGAAAATTAAGTTATGAGTTTGAGAGAAGCAATGCCAAATTCTCTCCAGAAAATGACTGCATTTCCAAAGTGATACATTAGGTATAAACAAAAGAGGATACTTTTTAAAAAGAACATTTCATCAAGAATCTTGAAGGATAGTTCAATATAGTCACTTCATAAAGCATAAGTTCATCCTAGATATGACAGACTTGCTCTATAGCTTAAACCCTTTGTGCCCTTTGTGCAGTGAATCCAAATGCCTAAAGATTGTGAGATTGCTCTGTCCTGGAAAAAGGAGAGGTTGTGATTTACATCAGATCTGATTTCCTTTGAGATTGAATATATATCCTTTAAGGCAGATTCTCATTGGTTTAGGGAAATATTGTATATAATCTAGATCCACTGTTTCTGATTCCACTAATAGCTTGGCTCACAAACTTATAGTTTAAGAAGTTGAATTTAAATTAGCAGTTGTTTGGATTATAGTTGAAGAATGACAGGTAGGCTTACAGTAGCATCGATAAAGTTTTATTACAATATAAAATGGTATCTCAATTTTTGAGAGATCTATTTTTGGTGTGAGTATCTTTCAGTGAAATCTACAACAAAAATTAAAGGGCATCCTCTCTGGACTAGTTTTAAAATATTTAAAAAGAAAGTCAAATACTTTAGCAAGGTTTCATTCTAGTGGTCCTGATTCTGGAACTAAATAGGAACAAAGAACTAGAAAGTGATAGCTTCAGATCTTCAAGCACACAATATTGTTGTCTAATTAGTGTAGATTGAGAAAATTAACGCTATTGTGAAGTCAATTCACAGGGGAAGGTGATCTTAAACTGCTGAGGCTATTCTCACTACTGATCAAAGATTGAAAAAAATAAACATTTCTAAACAAACACAATATATTTATACACCTGTTAGATTCCCCTTTTTATAAAAAGTAATTGCTATTTTGTTGTTGTAAAAAAAGTAAGCATGAGATCTGTTAACAAATTTTAAGGGTACAACACATTGCTCATCTGTTGCATCCCTTATTTTTCAGCCATAAAGTGTGATATGAAGGTAACAAGCAAGGTCCCAAATATTAATCACTAATGACTTTGTCCATCTCTTGGGAGAAACTACTGAAAACAGAAAGGCAATGGTGACTATGTCTTACTGATCTTTAGTCATTCTCAGGTAATATACCTTGACCATCTAAAAAATAATGAAATTCATTATGACTTAATTTTTCATTTGATTTAACGTTTTTGATAACTCCCAACCACATTGGAAGATAAAGAACCATCTAGTTAATGATGGTTGGAAGGTAATGGTCAGTGTTTGAGAGGTATGGTAAATCGCATGCAGACCACATGCTTAAGAGTTCACCAATTCTCCAGTGGCAAAATGAAATGAGAGAGACAGAACTCATTTTTACAAGAAGTTTTTACAAGAAGAAACAATCTGACAGCAAAGTCAAGAACTCCCCTTTTGAAATCTTGACATTTCCTGAGCACTAAGATTGATTTCTTTTTAATCTACCCTAGAATGTGTGTGGAAGAGAAGCAAATCTTGTAAAATACCATGTTCAGCTTTACATTTCAAAGGAAGTATCATAAAAACATCAACTCATTTCTTTCAGCATTCCTGAAACAAAACTTAAACTCTGTATTTGTAATAGCAAAATAGGCAATAGAATATAATACAGTTAAAATTGGCTGTAGAACAAGGCTAAACCTGATGTTTTACAAAATCTGCTCTTCACTGTTTTCTTTTTTCTTTACATCTCTCTCTTTACTATCGTACATCCACTCTCCTAGGTATAAACTCCATCTCAAATGTGTTCCCAAATAACATTATCAAATGTTGTGTGCAGTTAGATAGATAGATGGATAGAGATATATTTAAATGTCATCAAATCATTAGCAGATGATTCATTACCATTTTTAATATGATGATTTTAGTACTGCAGTGAAAAATCCTCAGTTCTAATTCAACAAATGAAAATAAGGGAAAAGATGCTTTATCATATTGACATTGTATCAAGGAGACTACAACAAAAATAATAACAGCCTTGTTTTAACTCCTTTATGTCCTTATTTATAGATAATAGAGTCTCAATTTTCACACACCCTAACTAAATACAAGAGGGGAGAAACTATCTACTACTTTCCATATAGAGTATGACCATGAAGGAAAGAAGATTTGAATATCAGAGTAGTGAATAAGAAAATCACAACCTAATGACAAATTCTCTTCGCTTTTTAATTCCTTTTTAAATATTAATATTTTATTGAATCACTTTTTACTTGTAAAGGTAACATTGGTTTTAAACACTGTATTTGATTTAAAGGCACAAGACCGCATTTCCTCAGATGCATGTCACCACACCACACCTACCACCAAGACATCAATAGTTCTCCAGCACCGACCACTGGGTCCCCTCCCCACTTTGTCTTCCCTCCTCACCCTCCTTATCTTGTAGCTCAATTCCAGTCAGATTTCTAGATTTCTAGGTCCTGTATCTGTTTGGTTTTGCTTGACCCTTTGGTCTGGTTTCTCTATATTACACCTATAAGTGAAACCATCTGGTGTTTGTTTTTCTCCTTCTGACTTATTTTCTTTAGAATTATTCTCTCCAGTTCTATCCATGTTGACTCAAGTGGCAAGATTTCTTTTTTTTTTTTTTTTAAGAAAAAGTTATTCTCATTTCTAATTCTATTCTGCAGGTTTCATTTTCTTTAAGATTCTTCAATAGCCTTAACAATAGACATCTTTGCACACTCAATTTTGAAGAGCCAGAAAGGCTGCACCTCCAACTGATGTTTCCTTTCTCTTAAAGAGTTTAGAAAAGACACTGCTGGAAGCCATTCTGATTCCTTTCTAATCTAAGTTAAAAGTTATTTTTTAATCTTTATGTACCATATACATTATAACTACCATTTCCATGTATCTTTTATATAAGACCTGATCCAAAAATGTGGCCCTGCTTAAAATTAAGAAAATAACTTGACAATTTTCATGCATCATTTCCAGTCTTCTGATTACAAAATCCTACTCTTTCAATCACAATTCTCCTTAAAATCTTAGGTACTTTCAGAACAACATAATGAAGAACAATTTGTGGTAGGAAGGGTATTTTAGAAAGAAGATCATAATACAAGTGAGAGGGGATTAAAAAAAGCTTGAGGAGAATATCACAGGTCTCTGTATCAATCTGAATCCTTTTGTTGCAACAAAGCAGAAGAGAAATTAATTTGAAGAATTTAATTGAGTTTACAGAAAGAAAGAAAAAGCTGAAGAATCAGGGTTGGCAAAGACAGGAAGTAGGGAATTTTCAGGAGAACTGGCAGCAATAATGCCTCATGGTAATACAGCTGGGATGAATCAGCTGCAAATGCATACAGCTTCTTTGTCATTCTTCTCAAGATTTGGATTCCTGGGAAGAAACATCCAGTTGGCCTCCTTTGAGTTTTATGCATTTCTCTGGCTAGGGGAAACCAGGACATTAGCTGACAGAGCCATCGAGGAGAACTCACAGAAGAAGGAAATATGTAGTCAGAAGAAGAAAGACATATACCAGATGATTTTATTTCTATATAGTGTATAAAGAAACAAAACAAAGGAACAGAAAAACTAAAACAAAACCAGTCCTATAAGTCAAACTGCAGACTTGAGGCTACTAGAGGAGCAGGATGGAGAATAGAAGCACATGGGGAAGGAAGCCCAGTGGACTATGGTAGAGGATTGTGGGTGCTTTGGTAGTGAACATGATGTGGTAACATACATCTAAAGGGGTGTGAAACTATATCCCTAAATCATATATAGCATTATAAACTTATGTTACCGCAATTAAAAAAAAAAGTTTCCAAAAATAAATTATAAATAATAGAAAATTAATATAAACATAAAAGGAACAAGCAAACAAAGGGAAGACATTGCTGAAAGTGTGACTGATTGCATTAGTTTTCTTTGGCTGGGTGACAATTTTCCACATACATAACAATTTAAACAAATAATTATCATGTTCCAGTTTTGGTGAGTTAAAAAATCCAGTCCTTTGCTCAGAGCCTCACTGGGCTGGATCAAGGTGCCAGCCAGACCATGGCCCATAGTCTTTTCTGGAGCTTAGAGTTTTCTTCCAAGCTCACACGATTGTCAGCAAAATCCAATTCACTGAGGTTGTAGAATAGACTGAGGCCTCCATTTTCTTGCTAACTATCAACTAAGGACAAAACTTATTTCTGAGGCTGCCCTTTCCTTGCCATGTAGCCTGGTTACACATGACAGCTTCAGGGCAGCAAAAATCTCTCTCCTCTTGTCAACTAAAAGGGAGTCTTCTGTAATGTACTCTAAACAAGGGAGTGACATCCCATTACCTTTGCCATATTCTGATAGTAAAGTTACAGATTCTGCTTGCACTCAAGGGAAGGAGTTTATATAAGGTTTGACTCAGGGTGTATACACTAAATTGGGGGAAAGTTGTCCAGATGGGATCATTTGGGTATGATAGTATATGTACATTCCCATAAATATAGATATGTACCTCAAGACTATACAACCTGATAATTACTTACAAATTTTCAATGCAATGTCTAGTGAAATTTTCTAGGGCAGAACTCAAAAAAATGACAAACAAGTGTCACTTTCTCTGTAGGCCATTTTAGCCTGGGACAGAGTAGACACACAATTCATAACTATCAATACCCCATGATTAAACATGCGTGGTGAGCCTGGCTAAAAACAAAAGCACTCATTTTGCAAATAGTTGAACTACTAAATGCTGACACCATGTCATTTGTTTTGACATCTCAAAAACACATTTCATCATATTTAAAGTATACTGAAAAGTTACTCATGTCCCTTTCAGCAGTGCTTTTGAGGAACAAAGGAAGTACATTATTTGCGGGCCAGCAAAGTATATAACCAAAATTTAAGTTAAACTGATGTGCAATGGAAGCATCATATCAGGTGCCTACCGAAAAATCAGTGCTTTTCCTCCATGATGTTCATAATTCCAAAGCAACTTTGATGTAATCAAAAAGACATAAAAAATTATAAAGGTATAGCCACTATAAAAAACAGTATGGCAGAGCCTCAAAAAATTAAAAGATAGGATTATCACATGACCCAAGAATTCCATTTTAAGGTATATATCCAAAAGAACTGAAAGCAGGAATTTGAAAAGATCTGTACATAAAAGCATTTCCAAAATAGTCAAATTGTAGAAACAACCCAAGTTCCCATCAACAAATGCATAAACAAAAGGTAGAATTTTACCTGAGGACATTAAGCAAAATGAAACAGTTCAGTCACAGGTACTTTTAAGTGTTCCTTAGTAAAGCCAGAGGTAGAATAGTGGTTGCAAAAGGTTGGGAGGGGGAGAGAATGAAGAGGGTTTGTTAAATGGGTATAGAGTTCCATTTGAGAAAACAGAAAACATTCTGTAGGTGGATGGTGGTGATGGTTACACAACAATGTGAATGCACATAATTCCATAGACATATACATCTAAAAATGGTAGAATTATAAATTATATATATATATTTAAAAAAAAGTCAAGTGTATTTGTTTCTGATGTGAATTTTGCCATTTCTTAGTTCTATACCCTTAACTTTACTTCCTTATTAGCAAAATAAGCATGAATTTGACAAACCTTCACACAATAGTGAGAAACTAAAATCTGAAATTTAGAAAATGTCTCAAAACAATCAAATAACAAAGTCCACTAGATAATAATTTCTAAAAGATCAGGGATTTATGTCTATTTAATTCAATGTTATAACCTTAACACCTAGGAATATCTGCTCAATTGAAATCCCTTGAGAAATATAAATTGTAGTGTAATGATAAATTTTACCTTTGATATTATTTCTATTATAATTTTTCAAATATATTATTTAAATCAGAGATCTCACCCATTTCAGAGGCCTAGCCTTCTTCAACATTCCTTATCATAAGTCAATTATAACAGATCTATCCAGTGGCCTAATTTTATTGTCTAAGTCCCTCAAACCTTTCTAAGAACAATTTCTTACTTTTGTATTTCTCATCCTTTCTAATACCAACTAGAGAGTTATCAAAGAGATAACTTTCTCAGTTCACAGATGAGAGAAATCCTACCACTCTCTTTAAAACAATGAATAGACTAGGATACCAATGAAATAGAATCATTTGGTCATATCCCATATCTCACATTGCTGCTGTATTTCTTCAAATATGGAAAAGGGAAATTATATATTACATTTTGATGTGGTCATGTCTTAGTTCCTCAGACTCTAAAATGTAGTTTAATCTCTTCCTTGACCTGCATTCAGATAGAACATGAATATTAATGAAGGAAAGAGTGTCACCTTGAGTTTCCAATAACCTGGACAGGTCAGGTGCTGAGTAGAGACCCCCTCAACATCAACAGGCCACTGACAGTCTAGAGATTGTTCAAACTGGGCATCTCCCAGTCAGGGCTTTATGAGGAGGCTAGTCTTTCACTGCCAACAATGGCATGCCACTTGCCTATGATCTCTAAAAATGTTACAAGTTGTCCTTTCTAAAATAAAACTGTAGTGAAAGCAGTACATGATGAAAATGGAATTTACCTTGATGTAACCCACACAGTCTTGAATAGGACCAGATATATTCCAGAACTAGATTCTATCAGTCTTTCTAGTTCTCTAATAGCCCAACAGTCTATCTGTATAGTATTAATTAACTACTTTCCTCAATGATAGAACTCCTTTGTCAATATTTCTAAGTAGATGACAAAAGAGGTAAAGATTATATGGAATATGGGGCCTCCCTGGTGGCACAGTGGGTTGAGTGCCGCATTGTGAAGCATCTTAGGCTCAGTAGCATGAGATTTATCTCTGCCAGGGAGGGGACCTACATGGCGCAGCAGACCTCTCCTGCCTTGCCTGCTGCTCCCCTCAGCAGTATAATTCAGTCAGTCTATCTGTTCTGCTCCCCACTCTGTCTCTGGCAAATCCTCTCACTTCCTGAGACTCTGACTTGCACCCCAGCTCTCATATACATAAATAAATAAATCTTAAAAAAGAAAAGTAAAGATTATGTGAAATATTAAGTCTACCAAGATATTTTGGGAAAGTTTGGGCAAAATGACATTTACTCATAAGAATAGTATGAGGATTAAATGAGCAGTGGATGCAGTTACTGAGTACAGTGTCTGGTACATAGTAAGCACTCAGCCACTCAGTAAATAGTGGTTATTATTAGGGTAATATTAAACATTAATAATAAAACCTTTACAGTTTAACTATGGATAGTAGTGGAACTGACTCTTAGCACCAGAGAGATGATTTTGCTTCTCAAACTCAACTAAAAACAATTGGGAAATATATAGGCGAGGGTGATGATAGCCTTTCAACTGTGTATTCATTAACATCAGAGCTCCCTTCCAGAAGGTAGAGTGAAGTTCTATGTCCCATGCTCATATTTTTTGCCTAGAAGGTAAGAACTTCACACGGGGTTGCTGCTGTACTATTTGTATTTACTCAAAACATATAAAAATATGCCATCATTCACCAGAAACTGACTTCTAGGACAATGGCTTCTGCTCACACAAATATTGAGTCTTTGCTCTATTTCTAAATCTCATCTTGCTTCCCCAGTTCACTCTCTCTTATGTCTCACCCTGCATCTTGCCTAGTTACCACTTCAAATATTAGAATGGATCATTGGATTATATAGCAATCATCTGTTTTTACATCTTCTTACTGACAAAAGTCTTTATCTTGTCTCCAGTTTCAGTGCAGGGTATCTAACAGGTCTTTAGTAAATTAATAAAGGTTAATTAAATATTGAATGAAAGAAACAAGGAGGAATCTATCTTTCCATTCCACTTTGTTTTCATCTGAAAAAAACCCACCATAAGTCCTTTCTCAGCTCTCTTCAGACACCATTACATAGCGACATCAGCAAGACAAACCCTTAGCACACAAATTACTCCCTGGAAGTAAATTAGATAACAGTTAGGAACTGCATATACTCTTAGGTCACTAGAATGCCATTTTGTAATTTTCTATACTTGGAGTTCTTTGGAAGGAGAACCACGTCCAAGTCTAAGGCTTAACCATCATCATGTTCCCGGCACATTCTGGAACATGGCTTATTTCAGCTCTCGGCAAACACGTTATTACCACCTGTATTTGCTGCCTTTTGTCTCTCCATATCCCAAAGGCAAAATCCCTTCCAAAGAACAAGAAGAGCTTTCTTTGAGAGAAATATTATTCATTCTAAGTTTTGTGTTTTTTTTTTTTTTAATTTTGGCATATTTAACTTAAATGACTGGTCAAAGGCTGAATGATTAGTCATTCCAGTTTTTCCCTCCAAATAGGTCAATGGCAAACTTCTGAGTGCATCCAGCAGGCAATTGTACACTATTTATGCAAATACCAATCATTTCGGGCTTAGAGCATTTTGTACTCATTTACTTTCCTAAAATTCATATTCTTTGTTCAGCTGCTTTCCCTAATCCCCTACCTTAGCACTGTGAATCTTGCCATTTATTTCACAGTCTCTGCCTCTTTCAAATGACATAGCCCATTTTATTTGCAACTGTCTGTTTTCCTAGGCATAACCAGGTAGAGGAGAGTTGCTATTTCTTTGGCTTCCCACTCTTCCACATTTAGCATTGTTAGTAACATTTAAAAACAAGCAACTGGACAATCTGTAGTCTGTTAAGTTGTTTTCTCAACAGAATCTACATAATTAAAATCACCTAGTATATTCAGGTCTTAGTACCTGAACGATTCTTCTAGTTGCAAAATTTTATCCACCTTCCTAAAGTGGCAGAAGATTCTGATAACGAAGTCCCTCACTGTGAACATCCTGTTATCTATAATTTTTATTCTTTTTTAAAAAAGATTTATTTATTTATGCATACAAGAACTGGGGTACAGGCCAGAGGTGGGGTGGTGGTGGTAAGAGGATTCACCAGAGACACAGTGCAAAGCAGAACAGGCAGATCCACTGATATACACTGCTGAGGGGAGCAGAGGGCGAGACAGGAAAGGTCTACTGCACCATGTGGGTCACCTCCCTGGCCGGGTATCAAATTTGTGCTGCAGTGAGTGCGAATGCTTCATAGTGCGGTGCTTAACCCCTTGCACCAACAAAGGGGCCCTAATTTTTATTCTTTTGAATACAAATATGAACTACAGCAGAATTTTCTGTAAGGGGCCAGATAGTAAATATTTTAGACTTTATGACCCACATGTTCTCTGTCACAACACATGCAACTTGTTACAGCATGAAAATGTGTGACCTATGTGTATCACACAACATTTAATACATACATATATTTCCTAAAACATTTCACATAAATTTTTAGTACTTAAATGTTTGATGTAAATGAATGGGCATGACTGTATAGCAATAATAAAACATGACTGCAAAAAATGGCATTGGAACAAATTTGGCCCATTTGCTATATAGTTTGTGACCACAGACCTATATGATCTCAGAACAGATCTAAACTGTAGAACAGATATGTCTAAGATGGGGTACTGGTTCTGTCACTTACTAGCTGTGCAACCTCAGACCAATTACTTGACCTCCCTGACCCTAAGTTTCATTCTCTGCATAGCATATCTTTGCTGAGAGAATTTGGGATGATATGAAGGGGTTACATCATATAAATTACACTTCACAAAAATTTCTCTGGTTCAAATATAGATGATAGACTTAATAGAACAATGACTGTTAAAGGATATTCAATAAAATGGCAAAATGGAACCAGGAAGATATAATAAAGTTCTAAACTAGAGTAATGTCAGTAAAAATGAAGTAGCTCATTCTATATATGAAAGAAATAGTTAGAAGGAAACTGGCAGTTAAATAAGGCATTGTCAGGGCCCCTATCACCAAGTACAAAAGATAGTCAAGTATAAGAATTGCAGGCAGTATGGCACATACAGGTATAACACAGCTTATTTGAATACATCTAACTGACCAAAAGTAAAGCACTAAAAGTAATCATTATGGTTCTGAAGTTATTAAATTCCATAAAAGCAGTCTTACTGTATCAATGCTCCTCAAAGCATAAGAAGAGAATATGAACACACAAAAAAATGGCATAGGTCATCATTTGTTCATCACCCAGTATGTGCCAGGTGTTATCAAATAAAAATTTTACTTAAATCTTAAGACAGCTCAGTAATGTCACTTTGCAGATGGACACGGTGAGCACATTATGTAATGTGTTCACATATCATGTAGCTAAGAAGTGAGGAGGCAGGAATACACCAAGAATAGGTGTATCCAAAGCTTTTATCCTTAACAATTACTCTTTACTGCCTTCCAGTTGTGTCACTAACTTAAAAAACAGCCTTGCTTAAAAGAGTCAGCGTACTTCCCTGTTTAACTCACAGCTACTTTTAAAATCCTGAGCCTTAACCTGACCAATATGAGTTTCATTACTTTTGACAAATCACAGGCTGTCGATTAGCCTCCGTTAGCTCATGTGTAGCTCTTTTGCTATATTAAACAGTAAAACACCCACATTCTATTACATTAAACAATAAAAATTGTGTAAATCATAGGAAAATCAAGGCTAGGTAATTTATTCTGTTCTTTTTTTTTTTCCAAAATGGAAAAGAGGATGTGAAAAAAAGGCTAGGAGGTAGCGATTACCTCTTTCAGTAGAATACAAGTGTCATAATTCAGAAAGAGAACAGTCTCAGAAAGCATGAGGTCAGATGGACAGCAACCCTTGAGTACACGCTACTTAGCCTCATTGCCGTTATTACACTGTGGCTTGAAAAAAAAAAAACATAAGAATCATAATTGAGGAAGAGCATGTGCATGTTTAAAAAATCATGAATTATAAAGAGTTATGCATCACTGCTAGGTTTTGAAAATGGAAATTAAAGATTTACAACTCTTGAGGCTTTCCCAATATTCATTTGCAAACCCACTTTTAGCTAAATTAAAAGAGTTTGACAACAAATGGTGTTTATATTTTCCAACTAACAATTGGTTACTTGTCAACTATGCTTTCTAGAACTAAACCACTTTTTTGAAAAATAGAATTACATCTTTTAGTGACTTGTAGTAAATGGTTTCCAGAAGTTTAAATATAACTCATTTCATATGTGTGTTTGTTTTTAATGTCATAAAGCAAAAAGAAGGTTAGAAAGGATAGAGGTTGCAAGGTAAGCTTTTCATATTTTATGGTTTCATAAAATGCTCATATGAGCATTGAAATCCCAGGAAAGGTTTCAGGCCATTACTTGTTTGAAAACAAAATCCAAAAGAACCTTAAATATAGTGAATAAGAACAATGTGCATGTATACAATATACAGGTATGTAAGAGAATGTGCATCACTGTAATATATATTCCATATGGATATGATGTATTAAGTGATCTATGTGCATCACACAACATTAATACATACATATATTTTCTAAAATATTCCACATAAATTTTTAGTGATTAAATGTTTGATGATATTGTTGTACCAAATGTCCATAGTGAATAAAGTTAATAGCTCATAGGCCACTTAACTTAATTGAAGAGGTATTTATTGACTACCTGATATGCATCTGGGGTGTGGTCTCTGTGGAGCTGCAAATGGCAAAAGCAAGATGACTTGTCACAGGGTAGTTTAATTCTGAAGTCATATAAACAATATGTATTCAAAAACCATGTTCTGGGTCTCCTTGGTGGCACAAGGGGTTGAACACTGCACTGTGGAGCTTCTGGAGCCAATGAAGTGTGGGTTTGAACCCCGGCCAGGGAGGGGACCTACATGGTACGGCTGACCTCTCCTGCCTTGCCCATTGCTCCCCTCAGCAGTATATTTCAGTCCATCTGCCTGTTCGGCTCCCAGCTCTGTCTCTGGTGAACCCTCTCACCCTCTCTCTTTGGCCTGTACTCCCCTTCTTACATGCATAAATGAAATCTTTTTAAAAAATCAAAAACAAAAACCATGATCTGGCTTAACAATAACAGATACCAGACTATTCCAAGTTAGAAGAGGATTACCAACGGTAGTTATTTAGCTTGGCTAAATACCATTTTTAAATTTTTCCTAAGGGTTCAAGATTGAAATGGATAGAGCTAAGTGCCTTCATACTATCATAAAACATTCATCCCAGAACGGTTTAACCCAATCATTTAATATTGCTCTTATCCGCTACTATAATAATTATTCATTACATATTTAAAGAACGAAACCATAGAGATAAACTAAGTTTCTTATTAAGGCTCTTAGAGGGTGTCAAAATTTACATTATAATATGCAAACTTCACAGCTTAAATGCCACAAAATTCAAATTTTGAGAAATAAAAATAGAGGCAATTTTTGAACCATGAAGCAAGTTAATGGAGGAGTTGTACTCTGCTAGGGCAATGGCATACTGCTTTATAATCAGAGTGTAAACTACAGCATTTTTGTTATGTGGATTTAGACATATTCCTTAACCCACCCGAGGCTCAGATTCCTCATTTAAAAAAAAAATAGGAGAAGTAATAAAACATTTGTGAGTAGTTGATGAGATTGTATATTCAAGCACCTGGTACAGGTAGGCAAATCTTTACTGCCCTCTTCGACTCTGATTGCTTCTCTTCTAGAAATTCAGACGCAAACTACTGCAAACCTCCCTGGAGAATTTATACTAGAGGAAAGCACAGTATAGTGCTGGGTAGATTTTCTTGACAAATTATTTTAAAAACAATATGGCAGCGTCCCTGCCTTTAGCACTGTTAGGGCCTAAAATAGGTCAACGGGCAAATATGTCCTCTGGCTTCTCAGCATGAATTCCCCACTTATTTTGGTGTCAACACACCAATTTCCTACTGGGAAATCATATTTGCCCTCTCTCAGACTACATATTTGGATAGGATGAATTCAGCCCTTCCTCAAGAGGCAGAGGGAGGGTGACCACATCAGTACACGTTATTCCCTAGTTTCTGAGGTTGTTTCAGAAATGGGCACAACCAGAGGCAGTGATAAGAAATGAGACTTCAGATTGCTGAAAACAGGAATTGAACCAAAGACCCTCAGGCTATTACCTTCTTGCCACTATGAGGGGACAATCATTTACAAGTGGAGCCAAGATAAGAAATCTGAGATGGAGAGGAAAAACATGTCTGGGTATATTGCTTGAGTCCCTGCATTCAAGTGCAACAAAACCTTCCATTTATATATAAATTCCCTTTTTGGTTTTAGTTGTATTTTCTGTTACAACTAAAAAAAAATGAAATAAGCATATATGTTGCATATTTTCTTCAGTTTATTCATCTTACTTTTACCTGTATTTTGCATTCAGACCAACAGATGCTATATAACTAAAAATCTTTGGATAAGAAAGGAAGGGAATACATAAATGCCTCTTTTTTAGAACTTGCAAAAACAAAACTAAACCACACACTTTCATTTTTAGATATTAAAATCAAATGCAGTTTTAAATAAATTTATTTACTAATGAACAAGTTATTTTAATGGCTACTATCTATTTGTTGGAATTGCTTTTTAAATATACCACATAAAGTTAATGGTCTAAATCCCATATTCAAGATGGAGGCTGCTATTAGAAGTGATTAGAGCATATTAGCAGGAAAATAAAAATCCCAGTCTTGCAGGTGAATGAAACACCCCCAGGACACAATATGGGCACAAGAACAATGAGAACCCACAGGTACCTAGGCTAGTCCAATGAAGTCTGGAGAAGCAGAAACAAGTTCACACAGTCCAACCTACCTACTGAACCCTCAAATGTTTGCTGTTTCAAACACAACAGTTTTGTAGAATCTTAATGATAATCTCCTTTCCATCTTATACAGTTTTCAAAGTTTATGTCCATAATTTCTGTGTTTCTGAAAGATCATACTAAACAACTATAATTTTAAATATTTCCTTCCACAAATGGAAGCACTGCTGGGAATGTGGATTCTCAACAATGCTGTCTATGGGTGTCTATTAATTCACCAATGTGTTGACACAGTCTTACGGATTCTGAAAATTCAAGAAACCCATCCCACTATCACTGTGCCTTTCTGGAAAGTTCTCCTCACAAGTTGATGGTATTCCTTTCTAGATTAGCCTTTCAGGTCTGGTAACATAAGCCAGCTCATTAAAACAATACCATTTTATAACCTGGGCTTGTCTATGCTCTTTTGTATTACCTTCTTTAATACTTTGCTTCTCTTCACTGTCTCTCTATGATATCTTCAATATCCTAACCCCAGTCATCATTCATTATATACCTGGGTTTTTGCAAAAAAAACCTGGGTTTTTAAACTAAATCACATCACAATCCTGTTTATAATCCTCCTGTGGCTTCATATTACCTTTTACAAACTCTGTAGTCCTTGCTGGTTCTCACAAAACTAAGTATATGATCTGGCTCTTGCATAGCTCTCAGACTTCATTGCCAACCACTCTTTCTTTGTATTTCTTCCCTCCAGGTACTGCAGTCTCTTCTTATAACACAGAAACTCATTCCTGCTCCAGTCTCTCTTGTTGAATTTTCTTTCCTTCAAACTGCTCACAGCTGGTTTCTTCACTTAATTTTGTTCTTGACTCAAATGTGACTTTATCAGAGAGGTCTTCTAGGTCATCCTCTAATTTCTCTGTTAAATTCCAATGTTTCTTCTATGGCTGTACCTCTATCTGACACTACTATATTATTTTGTCCATTAAGTTCCATTTAGAACTTAAACTTCACTGAAACTCACTCAACTCTATCTCCTGGCTAGGATATTCCTAGCCAAAGCTAATGGGCCCCTGGTACATTTTCTTTTTTGCTGGTAGAACCTTATTTTTTCCCCAGTATCTACCCTTCTCACTTTTTCATATGACTTAGATAAATCCTGAGTAGAATCATGTTGATTTTGGGTCTAACAACAGGCATAATACCTACATGTGACCATTCTGCTGGGGAGGTTTCTAGGACAGCATTTTAATTTTTTATTTTATTTTTTTAATTTAATTTTTTACAATGGTTGCTTTATTTTCTAGGCGTAATCTCCATAGAGTATCTAGACCAATTCAGCAGCGCCTCATTACCATATACCCCAAATGTGTTTGTTCTCAGCTGCTCTTGTAAGCTAAGCAGGGTTGGCCCTGGTTAGTATTTGGATGGGAGCACTCAGTTTTTAAAAATGACTTACACATGAAATTATTGGGTTATGTGGCAGGTCTATTTTTAATAGTTTAAGAAACCTCCATGCTGTGTTTCATAGCTACTGGATCAGTCTACATGGCCACCAACAGTGTATGAGGGTTCCATTTTCTCCATACCCTTGTGATACCAATTTGAAAGAATATAAGCACTCTTCTGTTCATTGCTCTATTTTATAATAGCTAAACTACAGAAGCAACCTAAGTGCCCAAAAGGCAGATAAATGGACTTGAAGACGTGGCATACATACGCAATGGGATACTACTCAGCTATTAAAAAAACAACAAACTTTTGCCATTTGGGACAGCATGGAAGGAGCTAGAGGGGATTATGCAAAGCAAACTAAATCAGGAGGGGAAAAAAATGCTTACTGTGGAATATGTGAAAACAAAGCAAAGATCCAGATAGAGCCAAAATACTAACATGCTTGAGAAATCTGAAAGCAGAACTGAGGCTAATGTGGGGGCAGCAGGAAGCGAGGGAGACACCAAAGAGGGGAAGGAGCATAATCGACTATGGCGGAATCTACATGTGTCTTAATGATAAATGTGGTGTGGATGTACCTGAAATGAAGATCCTATACCTCTAAATCATATACAACACTGTAAAATGATATCACCTCAATAATAAATACTACATAATTTCATAAATAAATATATAAATACAGAAATAGGTAAGCACATACATAAATAAAATGACGCGCACATGGAAGAAATGGTCTTTTTTTTTTTTCTTCTAACACTAGATTTCGTAGATCTCATATGATAACTAGAATTTCAGTAGCCAATATGTTTTCTCAAAAAAAAAAAACAACAACAACCAAAATCAATGACATTGGAAGAATGAAGATGATGAAGATGTTGATGAGCCTCTGGACTTTTTGATATGTGAGAAAATAAATTGTCATTTTTCCTGCAGTGGAATATTCAGAGAGGATTGTATAATCTTTCTCATTTCCTATTCTGCTTTTCACTCTGTATTAGTCTTTTGTTATTTGTGTACATGAATATTTTAATACATATGTGTTGATACCTAAATAATACATAATGATTTTTTTTATATTTTAAAGGCTTTATAAGGGCATCATAATATAATATAGCTTCATTAATGTTCACTTTTTGTAAACTCATAACTAAATTTGAGGTTTACTTAAAATTCCAGATCTTTCCACTACGTGCAACTGTTTATTATGTGGAGTTACCACAATTTATTCATCCTTTCTCCTGCCACATTTGCATTGTTTACAGTTTCTTGCTATAATTTTACAGTTTCTTTTTATCCATTGTAGTGCTTTTCAAATATGTTTGACCATGAGTCACAGAAACCAATACATCTTAAATTAAGCTTCCATGTTCACATGCACAGGAAGAAATTTTGTGAAACAACAATTATTCTTACTAAATGATGTGCACGCTAGTAATTTCTACTCTTTTCTATCCCTTTAAAAAGTGGATTTCATGGCTGGCTAATGTCAGACTCCAAAGGTGAAAGATTATAGTACCAAAAACACTAAAGTATAATTTTAGGAGCATAAGTGTTCACTTAAAATATTTATTAGACATAAAATTATTTCATTAAAAGTTTGTACTAATTGAACTCCCTCCAATGATATGAGTGCCACCTTGTTCACATCTTTGTCAGTATTTTAAATAGTTAGATTTGCATATGAAATAATAGTTCATTTTGTTTTTAATTTATAATTTTCTGCTACTAATAATTTTGAACATTTTTTATTTGTGGGCTGTTAGATTTTTTATTTTATTTTTTATCTGTATTCATCTATTGTTCTACTGCTTTCCTTTTTCACTGATTTTTAGTTTATTTTTCATTATATTCTGAATATGTCTATTGATGCACTGCAACTATCTTCAGCTATGTGTGACTTAGGTTTACATTTTTAAAATATTTTTTGATTCACAGATGTTTTTAACCTAATGTAGTTAAATTTACTTTTTTTGATTTTAGTTTTTCTTCATGTTTATCAGCTTTATTGTTTAGACACATTTAATGATTTTATTAAAACATTTTCAGTGAAACATTGAAACAGGTGCAGAAACATGAGTAGATTGGATAGGGGAATAAATGAAATAATCTTAGTTGGGGAAAAAAGAAAAGATAATTTGTGAAACAACAATTTTTCTTACTAAATGATGTGCACTCCTATAATTTCTACTCTGTTCTAGCCGATTAAAACATGAATTTCATGGCTGGCTAATGTCAGGCTCCAAAGGTGGTCACATTAAATAACCAGTATATTTTAAAAATACAATGTTGAATAGAACTTTTGGAAAATATATGTAAAGTTTAAAAATTTCCCCAAAGCTAGAAACCAAAGCCTACCATTTCTAATCTGAAAAATTCACAAATATGAATAAAAAGATAAAATAGCCTAACAGTGGACCTCCCTGGTTGCACGGGGGTTAAATCTCAGCATTATCACCACTACAACCTGAGTTTGATCCCTGGGAAGGTAGCTAACCCACATATGGTGCAGCAGACCTCTCCTGTTTCACCCACTACTCCCCTTAGCTGTGTATTTCAGTGGATCCACCTGTTCTGCTCCCCACTCTGTCTCTAGTGATTCCTCTCACACCCTGCACATCTGGCCTACCAGTTCTTCCATGCATAAATCATAAATAAATCTTTAGAACAGCCTTCCAGTTAAAAATTCCTAGATGGAGATTCCTCATTGATACTGTATACATAAAAACTTTCAACAAATAAATCATAGAAACAAAATGAGTCCTTGATATTAATTACTTTTCAGGCAAGTTTTTTGTTTATTTTTAAGTAAATGCCTGACTTGTATGCATTGGCCTACTCACTAGTTAATAATCACAAAACCTATGATTTTTATACTGCATCAGATATTTTCATACACTAAAAGGAGAGTAGGGGAATGGTCTTTAATTTTTTGTAACATGTTGGTTTCCAACTATCCAAATAAATATATAAGGTTCTGCAAATGAAATGAGCCAAACTTTCAAGATTACTACCTAGGAGCTTAGAGGCAATGGAATAATTTCCACATGTGAAATGTCTTTTTTCCACAATGGAAAAAGAAAGGTATTAGTATGTATGCCTGCAGATTACATGAGGCCATAAAAATAGAGCACTCACAAAAAAAAAAAAAAAATGAATACTTGCATTTCACAATCACTTTGTGCATGTTTTTAAATGCAATCCTTTTTATTAACTTTATAATACTGGTATGTGCACATAAAAGATTACTATCAGATGGCATGTTCTTTCCATCACTCAGTCACAAAGAAAAAAAATAATAGTATCTCAGACATCAAACTCTCACATTTGCAAGGGGAAAAAAAAAACCTTTTATGAGCAAAGTAAGGTTATAGGTTGTTTTTTTCCCCTTGCTCAACTGTGGAGAATCTTTCTCAGTGGTCTTTTTCTTCACTCTCTCTCTTCCCTCCTCCCCCAAGTAGAAAACCAAATAGCATTTTTAGAGGCCTAAGGGAAAATCAGTTCCTGTTTCGTGACAATCTTCTAAGTGGAAAAAGATATGTCAGAAATAATTCTAGAAATCACACTATGAAACCAAATGAGTCAGCATTTGCTTTCATGGGCCTCTGATACGCTGAAGGTTCTAGGCAAATGACCTTTATGGAAGATTTTGGTTTTAATATTTCTAATATTTACCCACCTAAAAAAGCAAAGATTTAATAAAATGCAGCCTTCTCTTTCAAATAAATATATGCTGACTAAAGAATCTGCTTTTATGGTATTCTGGGTTGTCCAAATGTACAATGTGTCCTACATGGGTTGCTCAGGTGGGTGTACAGGGATTTCACTCTTATTTCATGTAAACCACATGATCAAGATGAAGTTTAAGGTCATCCTGAAAAGCATGCTAGAGACTTTGAGGGCATTAACATAATAGTGTATTTATTAGTCTGTTCTGGTTGCTATAACATACCATAGATTGAGGAGCTTACATAACAGATATTTATTTTCCACAGTTCTAGAGGATGGGAAGTCCAAGATTGAAGTACAGAAGGAAACTGTTTTTAGTAAGGAACTTCTCTTTGTCTCTAAACAATCAACTTCTTCCTGATCTCACAAGGCCTTTTCACCATGTGTGTACCTAGAGAGAAAGTTAGAGAGAATTCTCTTTCTTCCTCTTCTTATAAGTACACTAATTCCATCATGGTGGCTTCATGTCATTTTTAACCTAATCTAAACTTAATTACCTCCCAAAGGCCCCACCTCTACATATCATCACATTGGAGATTATGGCTTCAACCTATGAATTGGGAGATGGGGGACACACAGTCAGCCCCCAACAGTACTTAGCTTTGTCAATTTACATAATTTTTCACTAGTCAATAACAATTTTTTTTGGCTTCTAAGTACAAAGCTAGAATCTTAAATATGTCCAGGGACATCATATATTAGAACCTCTTCCAGTTCATGGTATGTTATATGGACTTAGTGAATAAAAATCTGTTTAAAGTATAGGCAGGCCTTCCTTTGGTGGCTTCTCAGTCAAACCATTAGCTCATGCAAAGGTCTAATAATGACAAAAGTGTAATTCCTGGTCATCATCTACTTCAAATGGTCAGTATAATTTTCCATGGGGAGAGTCTCCTGAAGATGGCAGTCTTTCACTTCCAGGCTTTGGTTCATGATGTCCCCAGTTCTACAATACCCTCTACTTCAACCTCCATAATGCAAAACATCTAGACATACTTACATCCTAGATCTCTGTTTAGAGGTTACCTCCTTAGGTGTTTCTCCTCTATGTTCTTGTTTGATCTATTCTATCACCGTTGTGTCTTTTATTTGACCCTTGACTAGACAGTCTATCCTTCTAAGCTGGATCTTTATGACAACAGGAACCAAGTCTCCTTATTCAACACTAAATCCATAGCATGAAACTTGGTGCTCAGGATAGTGTTAGAGCTGATAGAGTGAATAATTAGGTGAGATGATGAGTCATGGCATAGATGTCCTACCACATAGATGATGTCCAATAATATAAATGTCTAGATGTTAGGAGATCAACCTTGAATTAAACACTTTGAACCTTAGCAGAGTTTTTAACATTACTGAGGGTCTATCATCTATATCTGAATGAAGTCAGGGACAGAGCAAGACAGAAACAAAGCAACACAGTTAGGAAGAGGGCACTTATAAAAGATTTGTCTTGGGCCCTCCCTGGTGGCGCAGTGGGTTAAGTAATGCACTATGAAGCAAACTGCAGCCACTGCAGCACGAGTTCGATCCCTGCTGCCAGCTGGGGAGGTGACCCACATGGCGCAGGCAGACCTCTCCTGCCTGTCCCCCTGCTCCCCTCAGCAGTGTGTTTCAGTTCATCTGCCTGTACTAACCCCCTGCTCTGTCTGGTGGACTCTCTCACCTCCCTGCACCTCTGGCCTGTACCCCAGTGCTTGTATGTATAAATAAATAAATCTTTAAAAAAAATATTTGTCTCCCAAGTAATGGTGTAAAAGCTCATAATCATTATGAAGCTTTGTCTCTCCATAGAACTCACCTGGGAAAGCACGACATACTTTATGAAAATTGTTATTACATAAAACTACAAAGTCCCTTATTAAAGCTCTTTAAGAACTTCAAAATTGTGGAAGCAAAGCATTGAAACAAGCATTCAGTGAATGTCCCTTCTAAGCCTGGGGCTTGAAGGGCTGAACAAATCTCATGATTAGGACAACAGACCCAATCTCCATGCCTAGCTCCCAGGGACATAATGGTTCCATTGCATAACATTGTTTAAATGTACTTGGCGACTCTCTGTCAAGTATACCCAGGTCCTGGCACTCAAAATTCCAAAAAATTCCAATCTTTCTAACATAAACATTTCTGTGAATTTGCCAAAAGCCCAAGTCCAAAATGTAATCAAGTTTTCATAATTAACATTCTCCTGCAGAGTCCAACTGGTAATAAAATGTCCATTCCTAGGTTTATCTTGTGCTGATCCTCATAAGTAACCAGCTACCCATTTGGAGATAGAAATCAAGTATAAACAATTTTGGTTTTCCTCTAATTTACCATGGCAGCCCGACCAGTGCACTGAAAATAATATCACCAAAATACCTGCCTGGTCTTTCAGAAAAATATGGCCTTGCCTATTTTACTATTATTGAAAATATTGATTTTTCCCTGTTTCCCACAATGGTACCAAGATAAACTTAATCATATTCCTGTGGCAAACTGTATTGTTCAATTATGATATTTTATTTGGACATTATTCTTACAGCACCTTGTCTTAATCTGTCCTAGTAACTACTGGGGTATTTTGGAAAGAATTGATTTTTCACATCTGAAAGGCATTTTTTATGCTCTGTTAATGGCAATAAAATAGAAGAAACATTCACAAATGCAAAATGGAACTAAATGCCAAGATAAATGTTATACTTTGGCAGTAGTCTCACAAAATAACTGACAGATTTTAATATAAGTGTTGCATTTTGTGAGAAAGGACTCATCATTTCCTATTATTATACATATTTTATAGTATGCAGAAAAAATACAATTAAGGATGCCACATTTTGGGCAATGTCAAAATTAAGCATATTGTTTTTCCATGTTCATATATAAGTCTGGTCTACAGTCTCCAGGTAGAAGGTAGAATATTAAAGTGATTTTTGGCATACAATTCAGTCTCAAAAAGCAAATTAATACTTAAGGAAATAGCAAGAAATTTATAGCTAGTATTTTTAAATAATCATAGGATCCCAAAGGAAAAGTAAAAGCAAACAGTAAATTTTATATATATATATATATATATTTAAAAGAGCAAGTTTATTAGGGAAAGAGACAGAAGACTAAAGGACACTTGTGTAGACACAAATGGGCATAGAAAGAGCTGCCCTGAGAGAGAGAGATTTGCTGAGAGAGGCCTGCATTATTGCAGATGGGAGGCCTTGAGGAGAGCTACCTCTGCTGAGGGAGGTCATTGAAGAGAAGCCCCAGCAGCATACAGGTCACGGGCAGGCAGGAGGCTGCTGCCATGCAGAGTAGTTGGTAAAAAAAAACACCTGCATAGTCACAGGTGAGCAGAAAGATTGCTGCCCTCCTGAACAGTAAATTCTTATTGGTCATTTATAAACTATATTACCAAACCCACTTGGAAGAGGGAATGCAGTCACTTTCTCTATTATACCTTAAGTGGGGGATTGAAAAGTAAAAATCAAATCAAACTCTCTAGCACACAAAGGCAAAGGGACCTGTGAGTAGCTGCTACTGGCAAGCTATGATGAGTGACCTATTGTCTTCTTGATTTTACAGAACTTTAATTATATTTAGATTAATAGTTCTATTACTGTATATTCACATAAGAGAATTAATTTTTTAGAAATGTATCTGCCTGGTAGGAAAGACACTCATTTGTTAGTTAATTTCAGATCCACTGCCATGTCAGCTAAGGATTTTCATGATGTTCAAAATTTGTTTAGTCATTGCCTGCTAATGGCTCACATTTTTTATTATTTCTAAAAGAATTTTTATCTATTATCCTCCTTCTTGTGAAAACAGACAGGCACACACACACACACACACACACAGAGTGAGCATGGTGTTATTCAAACAAAGAATATGAAAGAAACTCCTACAAAGAGGCCAGTAATCCTTGTTGCAAGCACGATGAACAAATATTAAACAGCGAAAGTTGATTCAAGGAACATTCTTATAAACTGATTCCCAAGAGACTAGAATGAATGTCTAGAGTCAAATCCCATCATTCTATTTTACATGTGAATGAACAGATCCAGGCACCATAGTGACTTGCTCAAAGTTACACACAAAAACTCAGCAAAAGAACTGGACCTTGACCTGGATTGCTCTTCCCCCTCATGACCTTTCCTGTTGTAGATTTATCATCACAACCTCTACGTGCCTACATTAATTCCATAAGTACCAGTGTCAATAACCTTACACAATGATGAGTTTAATGCTTGCAAATAGCATCTTAATAAGGCTTTTGTGACTTTAAGAAACACAAAACTACAAGAAACAAAAAATATAATATTTTATAATATTTAAAAATAAGTACAAGGAACTATAGCAAAACCTAAGGTGGATAGTCTTTACCTTGTCCTATATTTCTGTCCAAACAATGTAAATTTAGGAAGTGACAAACAAACAAAATAAAATAGTTATGTGGCCAAAATGGTAAAAAAAAAAAAAAATAGAAGAGTTAAATTTATTTTTAAAGGGTTAATGCCTAATTTCATTCTAAAAAATTAGCATAGACTATAAAAAGGCATGATGTATTCATATTCATTACAGAAATCATTAAAAAAAAAACCTTCTTTTACTCTTAATGAATTATTTTTCTAATTTGATTGAGTCATTTACCTAGTGACTCTCACTGGAAATACCTGCTCACAAACAGCCCATAAATGCCACTGATTAGTTACTTTGTAAAAAAATAATTAAAATTGCTTTTACTAAACCAAATAAACTAAACCAGTAAATAAAATCTGGTTATAGAACTGAAGTTACAAGAGGGGGATGGGAGGAGCAAACAAACTGCAGAGGAAGTTCAGTGAGATGTGGTAGAGGATTATGGGTACTTTTTTGGTAGACATGGTGATGTAGCATACATTTGAAGAACTATGAACCTATACCCCCAAATTATAACCCCCCCAACTTATAATATTATAAACCAGCGCTACCTCCATACAAGTAATACAATAAGAAATAATACTTTTTTTTCCCTCTAATAAATATCATTCTGTTTAACCAATAAGTATGTCAAGGTATCATTACAACTAACAAAAGCTTGTGTTCATTAAAGATATTTGGAACAAGAAAGAAAACAAGATGATTCAAGAATATCATAGGATCCAATTGATACTTTAGTGGAAAGCTAAAGTAAGAGGAAATGATTTATTTGGTATTGTTATATCTGCAACAAGAATTAACCCAAATTGATTCACATGGTACCAAGTACCATTAATGTTCAACCCATAAGCATGGTCAGTAGACAAACCCCAACGACAGTCCAAAGTGGAGGGTGCAGTAATAAGCCACTAGAGTTCAGATCCCTAGTCTATGGGAGACTATATACCATTGGAGACTAATGGCAGAAGGAAAGACATTGATTTACCTGTATCTCAGCTTCTGTTCCTGTAAAAAATATTTTCCCCAAACATAAAATAAAACATTTAGAACAGCATTTCAAATATACTAAACGCATGTATATATTTGCTATTGTTCCAAACACCCAAACGAAGGGTTCTATGGATAAATAAGATAAACACTCCAATCTTATACCCTTCCTTAGACATTGGAAATCATATTAGAATATTCAAAGTTCTAAGAATTTCTATAATAAGGAAAATTGTTTATATTTAATATTGCATTCTTCCCAAATTTTGAAGCACCCTTTAAAAAAACTAATCTCAATACCTTAATCATTTACTGATCTATCAGAAAAAATCCAAAATTTGCTGTAGCCCTGTCCTTATCAAGCCTCAATTATGAGTTGAGAACTTGACTCAAAACAAAACAAAAAAAACAAATAAAATAAAAGGGATAATCAAACAAGCAAGAAAATCCAGTGCATAAAGATTAGTGAAGAAAAGAAGTGAAAAAAAGGGACTGTAGGAGATTTCTTGAAAGAACAAGGAAAAATACATATACTCGCTAATCAGTTATCGTCTCCAGAAGATATCATTAAAAAATGTCATTTCTCTGAATCTACTCTGCATATAGGCCACAGGGATTCTCAAACTTTCTATTAAGATTTTTTAGATATATAAGAGATTCTTTTTTATAAGCTGTCATTTTCTAAAATAAAATCATAAATAAAGATAGTAATCTTTGGGAGGATTATTTTGGGATATTGTTAAAATTTTGGTTTTGTTTAAAAAACTCATTATTTGAGTATCATTTCTGTGGCAGGGCAGGATATTGTTTATTAAGTGAAAAAAGCTTCTAATTTAGTCTATGTATTTTATATATAAGTGTTAGTTATATGCTTAATTGTCCAAGTGTCACATCTATGGACATAATTCTATCAAACTTGTCACATTTCCTCATATGCTGAAATCACGCCCATATGTAGAGCCTAAGACCATTAACACTCCAGCTTCACTTAGCACTTACCAGAGATAGAAACACAACTTAATACAATTCTCACTTAAAGCCCTGTATTTCTTTGAAAGTAGATTGTTTTGATCCAAAAGTATGGAGTTTTTTAGCCTTAAACATGTTTACTTAAAAATTTCTTCCCACTGATATGATAGAATTTTTTTTTTTAGATACTGCTTCTGTGAAGTTTTTTTGTTTGTTTAAGATTTATTTATTTATGCACACAAGAGCTGGAGTACAGGCCAGAGTCATGGGAGGTGAGAGGATTCACCAGAGACAGAGCGGGGATTAGAACAGGCAGACCTACTGAAATACACTGCTGAGGGGAGCAGCAGGTGAGGCAGGAGGGGTCTGCTGTGCCATGTGGCCAAGGATGGAACTCTTGCCGCTGTGCCACAATTGCTTCACAGTGCAGCGCTCCACCCACTGCACCACCAGGGGGGCCCTGATATTGTACAATTATAATAGTTGTATTTTTGTCTCCAAATAGGAGAAATTCTATAAAACTGCAATTACTGTTTTGCTAAAAGAACAGAAGGAGCAGGAAATTAAAAGCTGAATTTGGGAAGTCATTTTAATATTCCAGTTGTCTAATATTATCAGAATAGTAAGTTGATGAGCTAAATAGAGTTTAGT
Organism: Galemys pyrenaicus; assembly: GCA_019455555.1. Lineage (NCBI taxonomy): Eukaryota > Metazoa > Chordata > Mammalia > Eulipotyphla > Talpidae > Galemys > Galemys pyrenaicus. The sequence goes on along the minus strand of JAGFMF010011428.1, from coordinate 600,582 downwards.
AATATATTTTGTAAGCATTTTCTTTACTAGGAAGTTATGGAAACCTACAAGACTTCTTGAACCTGGTTGCATTTACAAAATATACTGCTTATTATTAATTAATTAATTAATTATACAGCAGATCCTCAAGCAATGACATTTTGGTTAATATTTTGTTATGTTAAATGGAAAAAAAATCCATCAGACCTTGAACAAAATACAATGGTATTCAAAGACCTGATATTTTTTATATATCATTTTGCTTTAAGTTTCAGTTTCTACAAGTCTATCAATGATAAGTGAAGATTAACTATATACTTGAGATTATGTGTTTACAATTCCTTATAAATGTGTACCTAAACTTTATATTTAGCCTATTTTATTTGCTTTCTTAGTAATGAAAATTCTATTGAAATTCTATTGAATAAAAATAATCTGTGAAAAGTTTTAATCTATGTCATATCTATGTTTTCCACACACTTATAAAATGCCCTTGATGGATGACCAAAGCATACTTGCTTGGTTTTATTGTTAGTAAAAGATTAAATGAACATTCACATTTCGATTTATTAGGAAGAAAGGGGCAATGCAAGCTGTTTGCAGATGATTTTCATTTCTATGTAAAACCACCCTGTGCCTACAATGTGATGTCATTCCCAAGCCCCAGAAATATGATACTGTTTTCCAGTCTAAGCATTTATCATTTGTTACAAAGAACTCGGTATTTAAATTATATATAAATACAATGGCAAAACATTGAATTGACACTTATGATAAAATGCGTTTGATTAAGACTTAATAAAGCACTGTGAATAGTACTAGTGAATAATGCATTGCCAGATAAAGTTGGACACAAAGCAAATACAGTGTCAAAGCTAATCTGGTCAGGCATTATTCAGCCATATTACTTTCTTTATTACTAGATTAGAAAATGCATATTGTGTTTCAGCAGTTTTTTCATTATTTCAACACATAACATAGTATTCCTTGGAAAAGACCACCTAATTCTAAAAAGAACTATTGTAGTAGGAAACCACAGAGAACTAGGCAATGCATCTCTTACTGACATGGGTTGCCATTATTACAGTATGTTTTGACTTAAGCCATTACAGGTTTCAAAAGCTTACTTTTGAATATGTTTCTTTAACCCAGAAAATCAATAAATAACAGTTTCCTAGGCACATTTATATATATATATATTTGTTTATTTATATCTCAACTTTCTGTAGTTGAATCATAGCTTTATTTATTTATCATAGCTTTATTTATTTATTATTTGGTTTCATGTGTCAAGTTTTGGACTACTTATTTTGTTTACAGATCCTCATTTTAGTTTGGGTTCCTTCAAAATAAGATTTGGAACAAAGATTTAGGTGTTGCTAAGTTTTTAAATACCCAACAAAATAATCATCATGTTTGGAAGAAATCAAACATATCAAACAAGAGTGTTGAATATATGCAAAGGATAGTTAGTTTGTAGTCACTGTATGACAGGGAAAGTCAAGTATTCTTAAAGCTACATCCATCACCATCTCTACTGCACAATCATTTCAAGCTTTTCATATATACCTGGACACAAAGACATATGTGACTATTTAAAGATATATTACACACTACTATATCAGGTCGAGATAAACCTTATAGATTTTATACATAATTTTTATTTCCTAATTTTCTCTACCAGTTCAGACTATTCCTGTGTCATTTATGCTCTGTTTAGTAAACATCTACTTTGTTGATTTGAGTGCCTGTATGGGTGTTTTCACTGTTTCTTGTTTGGCTACAGAATTGTTCAATATCTCTGCCTTCTGTTTGCAAGGAAACACCTAAACTCCTAGAGTCAAGAACTCCCCAAAAGCCTGATAATTATGTCCTATAGGGACTGTGAAATTGAGTCACTAATTTCTCTGAGCAACTTTCCTAGGACTGGCAATGCCTTTAATCAATGAGAAATTGTTAACTAGCAAACTACACAGTTAAAGAAATGAGTGAGTAGCTGAGAAGAGCAACTCATCAACATGGCAAGATTCAGAGGCAGAGGGGAGTAGGAAGTGAATAAAATTGACACCCATATCCCATAAAATGTATGAGGGAGAAAAGCAAAAGGAGGACTCTTTGCTTTGGGTCACAGATGTAAAATACATTATTCCAAGAATTAGAATAAAAATAAGAAATTGACATGTTGCATTTACAGTATTAGCTATGTAGGAGCCATAGCTCAGCCTCCAACAGATTTTACTTCCAGAACTTGGTACAATCAGCGCTGTTAAATTTTCTTAATTACACTTGGCAAGACAATCATCAGTTGCTCATTTTCCACTTTAAAACTTTTCCTCTGGCTAAGTGGGGATAAGGACACCCTTTCACCCATCCCTCTAGCAAAAATCCTCTAAATGATCCTTAATTAGAGTTAAGGTTTATAGGAGCAATAAGAAATAATATAGCTGAATTTCACAAGAATCTGTATGTCACATCTTGTATCTCCAAATTGAGACTACTTTAAGTAAAAACTTTCATGGAATGGTAGATCTCTGCAAGGCACTGGATCTTACTGAAACTCACACTTGATTACCCTCCTCAATCAAATTATAATTCATGCTTGTTAATGTATGTGCCAATAATTGCTGTCTACTAATGGAAAAAGAAAATAAAACACTGTTCTACTATACTGCATGTGTGAAGATACTGAAGCTATGTGTTTTTTTTTAATTCATATTAGTAATACTTAAGTATCCATTGTAAATATATACACATATTAATAAAAACTGATATACACACATGACAAAGAAAAACTCCTTTCTCTCTACCCCTAATACCACTCCCCCACCCCCAATAGTTCAAATTAGCATTTGTCATATAGTAGCTAGAATTTACTATGCATATATATACAAGATTGTGCATAATTTGATTTTTTTTCATTTATATCTTCTGCGTTACATAGTTGATATGTGTTTACTGTGAAAATGTGAAAAATCAAAGATGTTTACTAAAAAGCTAATCATCTTTTCTATCAGCATGCCTCTGGAATAAGTCCTGTGACATAAGTGATGTTCATTGGATTAGGTGCATTGTCTCACTTTTTCTCTTTTTTCATGGATTCATGTATGTGTGACTATAGAGATATACATATATGTATATGCAATTCACATGCATATACATAGGTATATGCATATACATAGGTATCCAAGGTAAATTTTGTTCTAATATGAAATATCCTTACAATTCTCAATTACTTAGCCTGCCTTTAAGTGGCTATTCTTGCAATAGAGGAGATACTAATCTAACATACTGATGAATAAACAGTTTTATCATAGTCCATAGGATGGATGTGTCTAAACTGATTTACCACTCTTTTATGAAAGGACATCCAGATTATTTCCAGGTTATTGACATTACAGATGATGCCAATAGATATTAAATAGAGGCACCCCTGTACATTAATCCTTATCCTAAAACCAAATTCAATCTGATTAAGATAAGGCTATTTGAATGATGTTTATATGGTAGCACGGCAAGTTATATGGCAATGGATGGGTGGGGAGGCATAATCATTTTACAGAGAAGGGAGAATGACCAGAAACAGTAAACCAATATTGTGTATATTCAAAATTGCCAGTTGCTGATGGGGCTTGCAAAAGGAAAATAGGCAAATGCTATCCCTTTAAAATGACACATTAGATAATTCCCAAACCTAATCAAACAACTTGTGTGTATGACATCAGAAGCATTATTCATGGATTTGCACTTAATTGCTATTGCTTTCACAATTCTGTCTCAGATGAAGAAAATCATATGAAAGAAAGAGCACATGTGATTTCATAAATGTGTGGTCTATGCTCCAACAAAGAATGGATATGGAATAAATTTAGTAGTGTCTGCTGCTGATTCCTATAAATAAACAGTGATGTTCCTCCTCTAGAAACTCATGATATATGCTATCCTTTAACAGAAACACCAGAAAAACCATTGCCTAGCACATATACCCTTGTTAAAGATGGTATTTTATTTTGCTACATTCAGTTGCCTTAACACCAATCATCTATGTTTTATAGGCCAACCTAGAATTTTCTTTGAAAATTAAGTAAGAATACCTTCTTGCTGACATAGAGGAATGAAAACTGATTATAATTCCAACTTAAAGACAAAGAAAAAGAAAGAAGACAAATACAAACTGTCTATTGGTTGATAATCCACAGATTTGAGGAAATAGAGGTTGTGGAAATACATGTTGAGGACACAGACAACGCTTTAGGAGAACAGTACAATTTATTTTTGGATTAATTTAATTTGCTGAAAACTAATTGCAATTTTGAGTAGTCCTGCAGTTATAGGAGAAGGTATAGAATTGTTGCTTTTGGTCAAAAAAGAAATTACTACATGTCAACTTATTTAAATAGGACCTATATAACATTCTTTGTATGATACTGGGTGGAAACTGCTCACTCAGAAATTTTGGGAAGGTGGATATGCAGCTGCAACCATTATTCTCAGAAGGCCATCATGGTTTGGTGTGGGAGAGAAAAACACAGAAATAGCAAATTCCTGCTTATCCTCACTCTCCCCTTTGGTCTTCATAATAGTGCTTTCCCCCAGCTGTGGCCCAAGTCAAAAGTGACTGCATATGCAGCCATCAAACACAGAATAGTTCCCTCATAGGCATCAGCTCATCCTTGCAGTCTAGACTATACAGTTGGATGCTTGGTAACTTGAAAGTTCGTATTTGTCAACCTGCAACACTGAGTTAAGAGGGTTGGTTAGTGACTTGTCATTTCTTCCCACTGTCTGTTTCAGACCTCATTTCTCAGCTTTCCCCACAATACTGTAAGACCTTAGTCTTATCTTAAATAGTTCTTTATTCCTACCAATCACTATGGTTTTGCTTCCCTGAATGAATCCTAGAGATTTTAGAGCTGGAAGAGATATTAGTTTTCTAGAATAGCCCTCCATGAGAGGCACAGAGTGAAATACTAGAGAAGAAGATTGAGATTCTTGTCTCATTTGTTAATGATAACCAAAAAAATTGGAACTACTATTTCATTGCTCTCTATATGTTTGTCTTGATTTCAATCTGCTTCTTCTAATGACCTTTTATTATAGTTTTGATAATCATAGAAACATGTTACATTAAAAGCAATAGACAATGTTTTTGTGTGGAGAATGTGGTCAGTGGAAGCCAGGGGATACCCCTGTTCCTCTCACAACATTTCTGTGCTGGAGTGTGTACACTCAGAAACAACATCTCTAGTGGATGCTCTGTTTGTTAATGCTTTAAAAGACATGGGCTTTATTAACTCCTGATTTTAGTTCACTCCACTGTTAGAGTAGGTATGCTTGAGAGAGTTAGTGGTAAACTGGAACCAAATTTGACAGCCCCTGTAATTTTTCTTCACTGGTTTTAGTTTATCTACCTCAGAGCATGTTTATTTGCCTGGTCTTTTATATAGCACATTTTCAATTTGCTGAAGATAGCTATTATTTATTTCTTCCTTATTTGGAGGTAAAGACATCTAGTTTTTCTGGAAGTATTAGTAGTTCTGTCTTCCAAAATACTGTATTATGTGGTGGTGTGGTGTGTGTATGTTGTGTGTGTGTGTGTGTGTGTGTGTGTGTGTGTAGAAAGAGATAGAGACAGAGTACATATTTTTTTTTTACAATACTAGCTATTATTTAAAAATAAATCACCAATGAAAACTGTTGCATACCAAAGATTTATTGATCAAAACCAAATTCCTAGTTTGTCAGTATTTACCAAAGTAAACTCATTTATTTATTGAGGGCGATTCACTCTAAATGATCACTAGAAACTCACAAGACAGTCTATTGGTAGAACTGCAGGCCATTTTGAAAAAGAAAACTGATTTTAACTTATGACATTAAAAAAAAAAGGACATATTCACAGCCCTCTGTGAGCTAGACTTCACCCTGGTAAAAGTATATAATATGAGAACACATGGTAAGCAAAGTTTCAGCTTATGCCACTATTGGACAGGATGTCAAAAATAACATGATTTTACATCTATGGCTAACAGTTTTAAAACTACCAAAGCTTACTTTTCACCCATTAGCATCTAGATTTTATTAGTCTCATAAATAATATCACTTTACTGTGGAAATTTTGTTCTATCAAGAATTCCCAATGAAGATTATAAACAGGAAATAAATGACAGAATCTCCTGAATAAAGCATTGTTATGCAAAATAGAAAGTAATAGCAAACAGCAGCTTGAAATTTTAAACCTTTGCTAATTTGTAAAGAACAAATCACAAAACTATCGAAATATAATTCTTAAACTAATTTTTAATTGAAGTAATCAATATGGAAACAGCAGCTTCCATTTTGCAGATATGTTGCTGTTTTCCAAATGTTGTGATAAAGAAACATTTCACTGACTCAAGGATTTCTTCATGCTTTCAAGGGTGGGGAATTAAGAATTAAGTTGGGTTAGAAGAATTACCAGTGCCTACACTATTATTTCCACTAATTCATGGTTTACTCCTTCACTACAATAGAGCCTCCAAACTGCCATCAATGAACATCCTAAACATAAATCTGAAAGTTCCTGTTTGTTTGTTTTTTTTAAATGGTCATTAAGGGCATCTCTTTTTGGAAGTACAGATGAATGGTTTGATCATAATCCGAACCAAAATTTTGATATCTTAAAGGCAAAGTAGATTACAATCTTAAAAATTTGTTTTATAAATAAGACCTTATATATCAATCAATTTCCAATTCTATCTTAATAAGAAAGGAGAGCTGGAACTAGGCACAGTGTTCCAAGAATCTTACTTTGCCACAGCTAAGGAGGCAAATTGTGCAAATGGCCCAAGACAGCTATGATATGATTCACCAGATTCTGCTGAATTCCTGGATATCAAACCAGGTCTGACTTTCCTTCCAATACCTTCTCAGTTATACCCCACGCTAGCTTCAAAATAAAGTAATTATTTATATTTGCAGTCGATGTATTAAAACACACACACACTCACACTCACATCCCACATCCCACAGATTCTATATAAGACACAGATGCCTTGGGGTATCAGTATCTAAACTTTAGTAAAATAAACATAGGACTATCATTCATGGGATGCTCATGGTATTTTGAGATGTGGCATTTTTAAAAGATCAAGAGAATCCAGGGAGAAAATGTTTTTTGCGCTAAACTTTGTATTTTCCCTTCTTCCACCTATAGAGTCTCAGTTTTCCTTGGGAAACCACTATCTCCATATTCAGCCCATATAATTTAAAATAGTTGAGCCATTCCCATTCTCTAGCTTCAGGGATGGGCATGTGATCTGGGCCTTTCCAATTAATTGCAGGCTTACCCTTTGAGCAGAAGTTGGTTCAGGGATAATCAAGTAATTCAGGGCAATAAGACTCAGCTCAGAAATTTTGTTTGTAACTAGAAGGAAAAAAAAATTAGGCTTTGGCTGCTGAAAGAGAATATTACAGTCTAAGGCAGAGATCAGCAAATGTTTCATGTGACTTTCCAGATGTAAATATTTTTAGCTTTGTAGACCATAAAATTATTTTTCACAGCTATTCAACTGAACCATTGTAATGAAAACAGAAAAATACATGTAGACAAGATATAAATAGATGAATGTACTTGAATGCCAATAAACCTTTATGGACATTGAAATTTAAATTTCATATACTTTTCATGTATCACAAGATTCCATTAAAAATTTTTATCTTGTAAATATGTAAAAACCAGTAAGTGAAGGGCTAGATTGGGTGAGTGGGTCATAATTCGCCAATTTCTGAAGCAAAAGCAAATAAGGCAAAGTTTCTGTCTTCAAGGTTAGATTCTAATGGGAAAGAGAAAGGATAAACAGCACAAAATTAAATATATTTGAATGTAAATTCAGGGATATTTCCTTATGGCTCAGATGTGGAAATGGTGAAATTTAGTGAAATCCTTAGCTGTTTTTGTATCTATCCTTGCAATGCCTATCAAATTCCTAAACAGAAATCCTAAATACATAGTTCTATATGTGGAACATGGTGAAGACTTAGAGTTAGGAACATGCATTTCTCAGAGCATAAATCATACTTAAAGTTATAGGCCTATAAGGAGTAAGTGGAGATGGAACTGAGCCCTAGAGAACTCTTAAATTTAAGAAGAACCAGAAAAGGATAAGAAAAAGTAGTTAATGAGATAAGAGAAAATGACAGTGAAGGATGTCCAAAACCAAGTGAATAGGTGTTTCACAAATGAAAATGACCTTCTTGCAAAATAATGTTCCAATGTGTACTCACATAAAATCAAAGAATTGATGATTAGATTTGGCAGGATGGAACTCATCAGTGACCTTAACAGTGGGTCCCGCAATAGATTACTGAGGTGAGTTCAAAAGAGAATGGTTGTTAGGAAGTAGATAATAGAGACAGGTCACTTGAAACGTTTTTGTTTTTTTTTTTTTTCTTATAGGTTTGAGCAGTAGTTTGGGGGTGGAGAGGGTAAGGGAGTTAAGGCTCTTTTCTTTCTTTTTTTTTTTAAAGATGTATTTATGCATCTAAGAACTGGGGTGCAGGCCAGTGGTGCAGTGGTTGAGAGGATTCACCAGCGACAGAACAGCCAGATCTACTGAAACACACTGCTGCGGGGAGCAGTAGGTGAGATCTACTGCACGTTACGGGTCCCCTCTCTGGGCAGGGAGCTAACTTAGTGGCAGTGGATAGCTTGGTAGTGCTGAGACTTTAACTCCTTGTGCCATCAGGGAGGCCCCTGTTTTGTTTTAAGATAAGAGATAGTAGAGTTAGGATAATATACAAAGTAGATGATGCGGAACTAAACTCACTGAGTGAGACAAGACCACAGATCTAGGGAGAGAGACCACAGATGCTGGTAGATTAATAAATTTAGTTACTTGAAGATGAGTTTTGTTGTGACAGTTCCTATTTCCTTAGGAAGCAGTTGTAAATATGTAGTTTGGGGTTGGGTTTAATGTTTGAGGAAGGTACAAAAAAGCTTGTCTTGGTGACAGAGGAGTGTCTTAGCTGGAGAAATGTGGAGAGACTCTTTGTCAGACTAAGGGTCCACTTAAGACCCAACTGAGTGGTTGTGTACTTTTCCCCAGTCATGTTCAGCTCCCTAGAAACAGATGTAGCATAGGGAGAAACTCAGGTTTAATCAGTAGGAGAGTTCTTTCAAGGTGATTTTTTTAGAGGAAGTGAAGAGGGAAAAAACTCTGGAAAGGTCATCACGATGACTGTGAGCTCTATGCTAGGGAAGTATGAATATGAAGAGGAGGATGAATGCTGAAAAGTGTGGGATCAACTGTAGTGGTCTATGTGGGGTTAATAGCTTTGTAGGATGTAAAAATGAGCTACAAAATAAAAACATGGTGGTCAGAGATGCTTGAAACGGACATTATAGGACTGATGAAGTTACTGCAAAGGTAAGATCAAAGAGTGTGATCATTCTGTGAGTGACTGAGTAGAAGATAATTGAAGACCTGAAAGAACTGTGAGGTTCATGTGATGGATAGTCCAGCCAAGATCCTTAAATCGTTGTTGAAGTCACCAAAAATTAAGTAGTAGTCAGAGACAGGGACAGAGAGATTTGCTAAAATACCTATTACTGAAAGCTACCAGAAGAAAAATAGGCTAACTTTATATGCTATAGCCTGAGACCATATAGATACCCTTCAAAAGAGTTAAACTTTTGTTTCAGAAGAGAAGGAAAAATTGTCTGAAAATGGTATTCTAACAGTTTAAATACCCTATCCCAACCTAAGGAGGGTCAGGAGGTGAAGCTAGTAAAGGGACTGGGATAAAAGACTAAAAGAGGAGCAGAAGCAAAAGATGGGGAGAAGGAAGGAAGGAGATCAAGAAGAACTGGTGGAAGCACATGGAGCAGAGAGACAGGTGAAGAAGCTGAGCTTGCTTCTTGGCCTTGAACTTGTACCAGGGGCTTGGGGACATGGAAGAATATCTAGCATGGCAAACCCTAGGAAAATGGGTGGTTCTAGGTTTCCTGCCCCACCGAAGGAAAGATGATGCTGAGCTAAGAGGAGAAGCTGGAGAGAAGACTGGAGTAAGGAAGGAAAAAGGATGGAAAGCAAAGAAACCTGCAGGAGTTACAAATGTTACCTGGCAGAGTTAGGGGCACCCCAAAACCCCCAAACCTGCTGCTCTAAAATAACACTAGTACATAAGACCTTAAATGGAAAGGAACTTTAATATAATTAGCATGCAATAATGAGAAGAGAAGGGAAAGACAAAGAATATAGTTTCCAAATCAAGCTCCCAAAGCTACTCATCCCCTCATGGCTAAATGCCCAGCCAGACAGAGTTGGCCCAAAAGCAGTACCACTGAGCTCCAAAAACCTGCCACAAGTCTAAGACACCTCCTGGTAGGGACCCATAGGAAAGGGACTGAAGGGGACAAACAAGTCTGAAAGAAAAAGAATAAAATCAAAATTAAGATGAAATGTTTTCCAGGTCTGTTTCAAGTGTCTTCTGACATGTCTCTCAAGTCCTTGGTACAAGTTCAAGGCCTGAAAGTAAATACAGCTTCTTCCCATGTCCTTTGTTCCATGTGCTCCTCCAGCTCTCCTTTTGGGGTCTCAGCAGTCCTGTTTTGGATTGACCCTGTTTTGCTGAGCATTTACTCATGAGAGAATAGGTAACTTTTGCTATTTGACTGGAAACTATTTTCTCGCGATTGAACACTTACTGTATTTAACTTATTTTCTATTGAAGGTTTTATGCACTGAGAGTGTGTTTGCCTTTATGTGGTAGATGGCAGAACCCATTGAGAGTATGTAGGTTAGGGCTTCTGGGGTGCCACTCACCCCACCCTTAACAGTCTTAGGAGCAAGTAGAGCACCTTCCTTTCATCCAGGACTTTTGGTGCTTGGTATATAGGAGGAAGGAACACCCAACTAAAGGGCAACAAAGGAAGCTAGTCCTCAAGGGCTAACCCTACCTCATCCAGAGCAAGAATGAGAAGGAAGTTTAGCAGCATACTAACTTGAAATCCAAGAGGCCATCATTCCTTTCAACAGATTCGGATAATTCAGAGAAGAGTTCAGAGAAGCCACATAAAGCTTAGAAGAAACTGACAATATTTTTTAAAGATTTTTTTTATATAGCTTTTCTATAACATTTGACCAATTGAAGATTTTTTATAGTAAAAACAATGAAATAGGAACTTATATCATGCTACTATAATTTCTGTTATCTTAAGAGTCAATTTTTCTATACCTGAATTTCTGTTATGTGCCTGATGTTGAAATAACAATATCTTCCTTTGGGCCTCCCTGGTGGCGCAGTAGGTTGGGCAACACACTGTGAAGCAAACTGCAGCCACTGCAGCACGAGTTCAATGGCCGGGGAGGGGACACACATGTCTCAGCAGACCTCTCCTGCCTCACCCGCTGCTCCCCTCAGCAGTGTGTTTCGGTCAGTCTTCCTGTTCTGCTCCCCACTCTGTCTGGTGATTCCTCTCACCTCCCGTGACTCTGGCCTGTACCCCAGCTCTTGTATGCATAAATGGATAAATCTTTAAAAAAAAAAATCTTCCTTTTACCCTCCTATTCCAGTTGGACATTGTAAAGAAAATTAGTGATGTGTCTTGGGAATTTAAGAGAAATGATACCTTGGAAAGCAAAGTAGAGATGTGCAGGCATCACACAGAACTAAACCTCAAACACAAGCCAGAAATTCAAGATTGCTTCTATTATTTTCCAGGACGCTTCAGCTGCTTTAAGTTTTTTTCCATTTGGCAGACTCTATGTTCCTGACTCTTTTCTGCTCCGACTCTTGGATTGATCCTTTTCTTACTACTCCCTAGGACCTGATAAACTCTCCAAGTTTGCTTTTTATGGAGAGTGCTGGAATGTTCCATAATTAGTTTTCTCATATAAAACCAAGCATATAAATGCTCAGTGAAAGTTGACTAGGAAAAGATTGGGTAACCAGTTTTCCAAGGGCCCTTCCCCCTCAGTAAGGTCTGAGTTTCCTGAGAATTTCCCTGTTCCTGTTCCTTCCAAGCTTCAGGAATATCCTCAGGCCACATCAGCACATCCAAATGCTGTATCAAGACGTCCTTCTGCAGTGGGCCATGAGAGTCTCCCTCATGTGTCCATTTGAAATTTAGTGATAAAAGGAATAATTAAGAGAAAGATTAGTCAGCTGTTCCCATGAGAAATCACATCTATAGGTCTGGAACGTAATGTAGGCAAGACAAATAAAAATGTAATGTGGGCCGCCAATCTCCCACAAGAGACTGGCATAGGGATTAATCAAATCAAACCATCAAGAGTGTCTTGACCACGCTAGAGGGAGAAAGCAGCCATTCTTATAGTAAATCATATTTTTCTTCTATTCATCTACTTAAATATATAAATGTTCTCTACAAACCTTCTGAAAAATGATTTTGCAGCAAGCTTATACTAATCTTCTTCATTTATATAGTGCTTTGCACTTTTAAGAAGCTTTCACATAGTTTATTTCCTAGAGTATTGGATCCTGGCTCAAAAATTGTGGTTCTAGAAATGAAACAACTTTTCCCCCAACTCGCTTATATTTGGATATACTGATTTTTTTTCACTAATTCCATGAACTTGAAGTAGAAGATCTTTACCTTTGGACATCAAGTTTACATGATGAACTTATATAAAAAGTTCATAACTCTTGTTTTCTTAACAGGCAAACAAAGCAGCCAAGAAGGAAATAAAGATAAATCTAAAATGATAAGGGAGTTGAAGAATGTGATTTGTCCACTGTTAACCTTTTCAGTTAAACATAGCTTAAAACAATTCAAGGTCTGTTTTGAGTAAATTTTTACTACCTCTAATAACTTAATAGTGTAATTGTATGCACAATTGCTCCCTATTCCGGCAAACTGCCACAAGACTGAAATCTTTTGTCTCTTCTAAAACACTGTAAACATCGTTAAAATGCCAAAACCTATAAAGCACTTTTATGAAGCAATTTGCAAATTTTATGGACTTAATAAGACCACAGCATATTTTATAGAGAGTTACCAGATACTGCATTTCATTTTACTAATTCATTCATCCATTCATTTGTTCTTTCATTAATTCATTCACTGCTTATCTGGTATGGAGTCCATATATCAAGCTTCACATGTTTACATCCTAAAGCCTTACAGATCCTTACAGATAATTAGATCAAGAAATAAAAATGAGTAGATTTAGAAATTAATAAGCAAAACCACAATAGGTAGATGTCCTAATTGTAGTTTTATAATATAAAAATGCTAAAGAAGGGAGGGATGCAGCAAGATGGTGATGAAAGAATATTGTGATAGAAAATATATTAGCAGATATATCTTATGGAATTGAAAAATGAAAAAGCATGATACTATTGCCAAAAGATTACTAAATAATAGTTATAATAATAGAAAATATATACTTAGAAGTCATGGAATGACTGCAAGAGTAGAAATATACAATGGGGCAGCTCTCCTGCCCATCTGTGATATGACTATGCAGGTGTCTCACTTACAAGTTTAATATGACAATATGACTATTAGTTTCTCTTATTTGCTAAGTACAAGACCTGGGCAAATGTCCTTAGAGACTCAGCTTTTGCAATGGTTAACATATGTTTTTGAAAGAACTACTCTGTAGATTGGATTTATATTGCTCATTCAGAATCAGCACCCACCCAAATCAAATCCTCACCACCAACCAGTAAATTGAAAAATAATGTCTCTATATAAATGTGTATACTACGTTTATACAAAACTTGATAAAGTACAGTTATTTAAAACAACTTTTAATAATGAATTAAAATAAATTACATCCCTCTACACATAATCATCGGTAATTATGTAAGATATTACCATTACATTGTATTTATTTTAAAAATATTAAAATATAAATATATTTTGTAAGTTTAATTGAATTTCAATAATTCTCAATGTGATGCATCATTTAAAAAGTGGCTTTAGTGAAACTTGAATTAACCTTCTCTTTCCTATTAGAGCTTTTTTTCTCTTGGAAAATACAATAGGAAATAAAATATGAAGAGGGATAGAATGAAAAATAGCCTCCCAAATTTGTTATTTTTATTCCTTACTATAAATATTTTGTTTTGAATTTTGACTATGTTAATTATTGCATGATTATTTTTAAGTACTATTTCATGAATTTTAATCAGATTTTAGATGAACTCTGAAATTCACTGCATTTTTATTTTATTTTTTTAATTAGATTTAATTGTACTTGACATCATTTGTAGTCCCCAGGGGGTTCCCACCACCATTTCACCCGTGCCCATCACCTCAGTCCCTTGTGCTTTTTATGCCCTCATCCCCGTCTTTGTTCACTGCATTTTTAAAGTTCAATGTGTGTTATGTGAGAAGTATTTTTCCCATATCTTTGATGCTGGCCTTTGTCTTATAATTTGATATAGCCAATGGAATGGAGGTACCTTTGTGCAATTCCAAGTACAGGTCTTAAGAAGCATTTCTTATTTTCCCTTTATGCTCTGGAAGTCTCTAACCTCTATTGAAAAGACAGATAGTCACTGATCCAAGCCTGGGTCCTAGTATGTACAACAGACCTCCATTCAACCTTCAATCCTGAAGCAGAACCACTTCAACTGCATAACAAAGTTCCTGAATAAGAAACAATGCTAATTGTTTTACACTGATAAAATTTGTGTGGTTACACCAATGACTGATTAATACACTGTTATTGTTACAGGGCAACCCTAATATAAAATGGGTTTGCCCGACTGGGTCCTCACCCACGCCCTCGAACGACACTTATAATGCCCCAACTGCAGGCACACACAACAAAGGTTAATAAAGGGTTTTATTTACAAGGGAAGGAGAAATAGCGTAGTGAATAAC
>JAGFMF010011428.1:556594-585717 GCA_019455555.1 Galemys pyrenaicus | reverse complement strand
GGATTTGTAGTCCTTGGATCTTGTAGGTCTGGAATGGGGGTCGAAGTCCATAACCTATTTGTATAATCCATTCAGGAGGGTCTTTCCCCCTAACATTATGAATATAGCAATATGTAATATGCTTAAATGAAAAGAAAATTATATATTAACTTCTCTAAAATAATGCTACAAAAATAACACTCCAATGTAATTAAATGAAGAAAAAAGCAATGGTACCTTCATGAGTGAGAAAACAATGCAATCACACCACTAGCTGACTGCTAGAGGAATAAATGCAGATACTGTTATTTTCCCATTATGAAATCTGAAGTTGTCCAGTCATGTTGAGACAATAAGAATGGTTGGTTCTACCTAAGCCTAAATTAACAACCATCCAAGATATTGTTAATACTTGTCTTCATGCATGGAAATACTAAAGAGAATAGAGTATTTTTTTCTCCATTTACCAACTACTCTAAACTATAGTATAAAATAACATGCATGGCTATTCATACAGCATGCATAGCTAATTTCTTGCAATATAAGATCAGATGTGCTAGTTGGCTGTTAAATGTTGTCCTCACACTTGTTTTGATATGCCAGCATCACTCAAGCTTAATTCAGAGTTCTTATGCCATGACTCTTACATAATCATAAAACTTAGAAATAAGTGTAAGTGACGCTAAGGCCAACTGTGTGCTTTTGCAAAGTCTAGTGGAATCTATAAGGCTTTGGATTTTGTGAAATGGCAGCCTTGAGAAAACCAAAGGTTTATTTATAATTCTTAAATGAATGATTGTATTCGTCAAAACTAGAAAACATTAAAATGCTTGGAGATGGCTGTTAATATTACAAATGAGAAGTTTCTTACCTGATTTGATGACAAACATAGTCAACAAAATATGAAAATTGAAGTTACCAGGAAAGTCTGAATTTTAAGAGCTTCAAAACTAAGGGTTTGAAAACAAACATAGTAGACCTAGAACCTAACTGGCTGGGCTTATTGAAGGACCCCATCAAAAGTCATAGTCATAGATTCAGTGATTATTAATTATACGAAATAATTATGTATTTGGGCAATTCCACCCATCTGAGATTCCTATAAACCAGATCATTCTGAAGTGGCCATACAGTCTCATCTTTGCCTTCAAAATCACTCCACACATCATGTGTGGCCATCTTACTGGGTAAGGCTTGAGTAGTAGGTCATTTTTTTCACCTCCTACCTTGAAGAAGGTGCCAAGGTGTCAACTCTGGTGGGTCCTCTTTCAGTGTCGTCGATTAGGCTGTTGACATACCAACTCATCCTCTAAAAAGGTGGTACCAATTGGAGTCACTCAAACACTAACCTGAGGATTACTGTTACCAGTCTGCCTTGCAAACTTACTCAGGGAAATTCAGCTTCTATGATTCTCACTTTTTCCACCGATAAGGAGAATGAAATTTGTACTAAAAGACCATTTAGGGACTACTAACATTATTTCCAGTAGTAAAATTTTGGAAATGTATTCATGGCTATGGATCAGGGATTGTGGAACAGCCCCAATCCTTTAGAGAAATATTTGATTTCTCCTACTCTGCGCACAGTATAGTACTTAATTTTATTTTCCCCTTAAGGAATAGCTAAATAATATCACTAATGGAAAAAATAACAAAGGAAAATAGTTACCATAAGGAAGAAAACATCAAATTGCCATTATAGTCAAGTAGTATTTTTTGAGATGCATTGAGAGTGAAAACATATTGCTCGCTCATTCTCTCAACACACACACCCACACACACACACACCTATAGTCCTAAGATTAATGCAGACATTTATTTTGTGAAGTGTTTCTTTGAATACATACACAAACTGATTTTAATACATTTATTTTAGAATAAAATTTTGAAAATATACTTTCCTCTTTCCTCACATCACTTAAAATGTGAGAATCATGTTAAAAATAGGCAACCACAGAGACAGTCCCTGATTTCCCCCAGTTGATCATATTAAATCTAATATATTCTTTCTTGAGATATAACACTCTTTTATTACATTCTGACTATAACTGGTCACAGTTCAACATCTATATTTGTTTATACTCGTGTCTCACACAGAGGGTGGGAGAATGGTTTAGAGAAATAAGGCAGAAACAAAATTGTAATTAAATTCTAAGAGAGTGAGTTCAAGCATTTCCTGCTTCTCATTTTTAATTTTTTCTTAAGAGCATACTGCATTGTATTCTAATTTGAAATTCTCAGTTTTGATGACTTCTCATTTTGAGAACAGGATGCATCCTTTACTCCACCATATCAGAATCATGACCCCATTTGCTGTGGGCCATCACCATTATGTCTTATTCATCTCTCTCTTTTTGTCTGAAAGGAGAAAATGAATTAAGTGAAGCAGATAAAACTGCAGGAAATGGAGTATGATACATAAAATATCTGCCACCAGGTTTAACCAAGGATAGCTTGCTCAAATACCATCTGCAAATAGATTTAAGTTGGAGCAATGGTGGTGATACGAGAGGTTTTCCTCTTGAAGGTATCCCTGGGGGAGCATTAGACACTACAGAGCAAGAAGGCAAGAATTATGAGGTGTGAGAACCATCACCTGTTGCAAAAAATTACAGGTCCCCTTGGCCCCAGGTTCTATTTTATTTGCCAAGTACATACATTACTAGACTCAAAGCTCTGTGAGGTCAAGGACTTGGTCTACATTGTTCACTGTTGAGTGCCTAGTGTTTTGGAATTGTGTTTCATCCATAGTGTACATTTAATAATGGTGATTAATGAATTAATTGTTTAAAATAGAAAATAATTAAGTTAAACATTAAACTTTCATTCATTTTTTAACTCAGTGTGGGAACATAGGAAAGTTTCCATTATCTATTCTAGTGTAAGAATTATTTTTCTATAATCCTGTCAAGTACTTCATTTTCACAATTATCTGATTTCCATTTCTCTTGAGAAGTAGGGGTGTGGTGGAGGTAAGATTTCCAGATAAAATATAAATTGAAAATAAATATGAACTTCAGCTAGACAATGAATAACTTTTTTTTATACATTGCATGAGATATACTAAGCATCTTAAAAATTGTTTAAAATTTTAATTGGTTATTTTGTAACAATATTTGCTAAATCTAATAATCTTACATTTCAACATCTAGAAATCCAGCTATTCAGTCTAACCTCTTTCTGCTAGGAAAAGCCATTGACCCACTTAGGTGGTGCTTTTTTCAAGATATCTAAGCCAGCATAAACACTGCTTCTCTTTTGTGCACAAGCCCAACATCTATCCCACCAGAAACTCATATTCTTTGTCTTCCATTATGAGATATATCAATATCTTCAAGTCACAAACTGAAAGGCTAATCAAGCCCAAGAATGCAGAATCTGTCTTTGTTCTGCCTTCAAAGACGCAAACTGCCTTTTCACTATCTCTTGGCTTTCTAGACAGGAGGCAGATGCCAGCCCCATGTGTCTCCCTATTGCAGAGGTGCATATTAAAGCCCTCAAAAAAGTCCTGTTGAAGACCTTCTTATTAGTTTAGGAATTAGAAAAAGGCTCCTCCTACTTTTCTTTCAGTCTTATAACACACCCTCTGAAACCTAAATTCATTTTGTGTTTTTCAAGAAAACTTCTAATTTAATCGTAGTGTACTTTACAACTAGGTTATCTTTTCTTCATTTGAAAAGTGCTTCTCCCTTCCCATCTCACTCTCCATAAAATTTAACATCATAAAAAAATCTTCAACAAAACTATATAATCAGTAATAAATAAACCTGGCTAAGAAACATGGCTAAGAAACAAAGGCCTTATTTATTTTTAATCCCTCGGAAGCAGACCTTAAAACAAGAATTCAAATGGAAGTCGTTTACTTGAACCTGCTGAGAGGGAGGGCAACCAGCACAGGGATATTATCAAGAACATTACAATAGCTCACCTTGAACTCTGTTCCACTTGGGAGAGAGAGTAGGGGACAGGCATCTTGGAGTTATCCCACCAGAAGGCAAGGGGGAAGTTGGGCCAAGTATCCACTGACTCTGGGTTGTCTTGGAGTGATACCTCCAGGGGGATAACTCTCCAACATTTAGGTCTTGCTTGTGTAAGGGTTTCTGGCTCCCACTGGAGGGTGGAAGCCCTCAGGCAGGGTCACGGCTATTCTAGGAAGCTGCCTATAGGCCTGTGTGCCAAGGCTGTGGGCAGGGCACTGACAACATCCTGCATACTAAGGAATGAAGGTTATCTTCAAAACTGATTCCTGTGGTCCAAAGAAGGAAATAATCCAGATATCCAAGTAAACAGCATCACAATCTTCAGGGCCTTTGAACCACATGCCATAAAGATACTGCCATCATTTCATCGGAATTTCATACCATTTTGACTGTTGTTCAAAGAATGTCTCTTAGTTTTCACCCATACAGGGTTCCTGCTACTCAATTTCAGCAGCAACACCCACGCCCAAGTTAAAATCACTGCATTTTAATGAGGCCAAACTGTGTGAGCTGTCTTCATTGTGTATAGACTTCCATTTCAGATGAGATTCTTATTCTCGAAAGTTCCCATTACTCATGGGTACACTGCTAGTGCATATTTGATTGTTACGTTCAAATGTGAACACATCAGCTTTTCAAATGTACCTGCAGAAAGGGCACACTCTATTGCATAATGCAGAGTTGGCCACTTTGAAGGTTCGCTGGTTCTAAAAGGGAACTTTGATATTCAGTTGATGAGTTTCAGAGATACTCTGACTTTTAGCACAAAAAGCTTTAGGATAAGAGATTTGCTAGAGCTATGAAATCCTATATAGTCGTAGGAGAAGCTGGAGAAATGAAGGTGCTGGTGAGAGTTGGAAGACCAGGGAAATCACAACACATTTAACCTAGAAGTTAGGTATGTCCAGTCTCAAAAACAGGCTACCCACGGAAGGGTCTGGACAGAGGGAAGCTTGCTTTTGTGAGTCTGTAGTCAGCCCCCCCAGTGATGGATCTCAAGACATATGTGGTCAGCTGGGGAGGCAGATGGAAAGCAGAACGAGACACAAAGTGGAGGAAAGTGAGGATAATTTAGGGCTTACTGGCACCTCTGTGACTGTCACTACAGCTATGACAACCTTCAGAAAGCAATAGCTGCTACTTCATTTCTACCTTTTAGATTCCTCTTTTAGCCAACTCTAACTAGAATGGTAGAGTGAAAAGGATCCTGGGAAATGTAATTTCAAATTAATCAAGTTGAAACACTACACACAGTTCCCAGTTTCTCTGTAACGTAATTCAGAAGGACAACACTATCTCTTTCCTTCACAAGGACACAAAATGAGTAATATTCCATGGCATTAGTTTTTCTCCAACTCTTGTTACATTTTTCACTTTTGTTGGGAGAGGTGATAAAAGTCATACTTGTATTTGACTCTAATCTATAATAGACAGGAAGAACTTTTAATATTTCTACTGTTATCTTCTTTTTCTGACCTATAGTGATGACCACAGGTTTCAGAGAATATAATTTAATTTGTTGAAAATAAATTACTTAGCTACATCTATATCCATTTATACCTTCTTGGCTCTATGAAATCAGCTAGCCAAAATAGTGGTGTTAGAGACACAGAACTTGAAAACTATTTCTGTTAAAAAAAAACCCTGTTCTCAGTTGTAAATTTTCTGGTGACCTTGAGAAGTAACATGAAATTTCTATCTGTTGAGTAAAAAATACTCAGTTTTCAATCCTGTGAGGAATAATGAATCAAACAGATTGGAACAGACTTTTTTCAGAATGAATCTGATAGGAATAGGAAAACCGTTTCTTTCTGAGGGAAAAAGAAACAAAGTCCTACTATCCCTCTGAAAATAAAAAGTCCTACTGTCCTACTGAAAATAATGGTTTACCCACAATCACTGTTATTAAATATTCATACCCTACCTCAAAATGCTTTGATTGTTGGAATCCTCTTAATCATGATGTGCTTTCAGGATTCCTTCATTGTGTTTATCATTAAAATACTGTACAGGTATAGTGATGATATAGATTAGTGGTATTAGAATTTAAGGTGGGGAGAAAATATTAAATAATGGGACCACAAATAACCATATGAGTCACTCACTTAATGTTCATGGAATATCTACTATCTGCAAACTGTCTTTTTAGATATCAATTAAGATGTACAAAAGTTATTTCCACTGCTTGCTATGTGTTTATGCTCTGATTAGCTTAAACTCTATCACATTCAGGTACTAGTATAAATTTTAATGTAGTAAATGCTTAATGTTTCAGTTGCATTTATCTAACATAAAAAAAGAAAATTTACAATCTATATCCAGTTGGTCCATCAAGGTCTGAGGTTTATTTGTGAAAAGATGTTTGACATTAAAAAATTATTATTATGTTACTAGAAAATAGAATGATAAAATATACAGATCTGGTTGGCCCCCAAAAAGAAACACCTTTCAAAAATGCGGTCTCCCTAGTGGTGCAAGGGCCAGGGAGGGGACCCACATGGTACAGCAGCCTCTCTCACTGGCCCATACTCTCCTTAGCAGCATATTTCAGTTGATCTGCTCTGTTCTGCTCCCTATGTCTCTGGTGAATCTTCTCACCCCCCACACCCTGCACCTCTGGCTTGTACCCCAGCTCTTGTACACATAAATAAATCTTGAAAAAAAAGTTCTACCTAGAAATACAGACTAAATTCAGTTAAATTTAGTTTCAGCTAGTAAGTTCAGCCATTTTTTTAGCACAGATATGTCACATAAAATACTTGGAATGGATGTGCTAAGAACTGATTCATTGTTTAGCTGTTATTCAAATTTAATTGGGAGTCCTCTATTTTATCTGGCAATTCTATAGAAAAGGAAATGAGTGACTGTTAAAAAACAATACAAACCTCCCCAGTTGGAAAACAAGAGCAACAACAACAAAAAGTGGCTTCAAGGGACAGATTAACAGTTGTGTGACCACTGGAAAAACCCCAAAGAACACAAAGCCAAGGCAAGGCAGAACTTTCCTATTCCTCTGATTCTCCTAACCGCTCCTTCCTTCCTCTAGTAAAATCACAAATTTTAATTTTCAAGCTACTGAAGGAGATGAAATCATGGGTACAAAAAGAAAATGTAAAGACTGTGCCACCACAGATTCCTATACCATAAGCTATTAGCCCATAGCCGGCCCCAGACTAGGTGAAAGAAAGAAATGTAAATTAAAAATATATATATATAAACAATTATTAAAAAATAAAACTTGAAATGATCAATAAATAAATAAATAAATAAATAAATGTGAGTTCTGATACCTATGACTTGACATTGTAAATTCTGAATTGAGACTGTGATTGTCCTGTCAAATGACATTAGGTTATTTCATTATCTAAGAGTCAGCAGAAAATCATGAAGATATCAATGAAACTCCAAAAAAAGAGACAACCTGATTCTAACTGTCCGTATTGCAGGAGTCCTGCCTTAGGGAGAGAGGGGAGTCCATAAGACAAAGAGGAACAATTAGTGAATATACAAATGTCCTAGTAGCAGACAGACACCTATTTTCTAAGCAAATCTGATGCCACTGTAGAATATTGTGGCTTAACTGAATTAATTTATGCCTCACAGCATGATATATGCAAATGTATTTAATTGAATATGACACTATCTTGACTAGGACAAGTTAGTAATTACCCTCAGGAGGAATGTTCTAAATAGAAGGGTACCCAAGGCCTCTGAAAAATTGGCCAGTCATAAAGTTCAGCTTGGCCTGTTCATTTTATCAGGATAAACCAAATAAGCCAGAATATGTCTGATTTCTAAACTATTGTGATAAAAGGATATCCCCTCTAATAACAGACCTCTGAAAATTTTAATAAGCAAAGAGAAATTGCTTTATCTATAAATATAATCTAAGAGAATATACTTCATGGAAGTGATCTATATCACTGAATCAGATTGACATCCTCCATGTGTTTATACACTATCATGCTTATTTAAGGAGACAACTGGTAGCTAAGTCCGTACATGGTTGGTTCAGTCTTGCCAATTTCTAGTAATGGATTTCTAATTTGCCGGTTCCTTTACCCTTTAATTACATTTTGTCTATATGTTTATACGTGTGTGTGTGTAACTATAAAGCCATTGTATATAACATAGACATGAAAATATCAATCACAGATCATGCAGACAAGGTTATAATATGTAATTATATTCTTTCAAGTATATCAACAATTCCTCTGTAGTACTTTCTATCGTGTATATACATGTGACTTTTTATATGTGTGTATATGTGTACATATATGTACATATATGTGTATATATGACCTGAGATAGCAAACAGTGCACATAGAGAATAGAGATATAAATTAATACATTAGGGAGAAGGAGGAGTGAGAGGGATGGAAGGAAGGTGAGGGATATATACATATGTTTGTATATATACATGTATACACACAATAACATTACATGTAACATAATATATTATAGTATATATTATATATATGTTACACATTCTATATCCTATTAGTTCTAAGACAGATGGGGAGATTTTTAACCAAGCAAAGAAAAATTGATAGCAAAAAATTGTCTAAAAATTACCCCATTCATTTGGATATAATTAATTCAGACAGCTATTTGCGGTTGCAAACTAATTGTTCCCCAACTAAACAGATTAAATCTATTAGTTACATTAGTTAGATTAGACAGAAAAGTGGGTCTTCTTGGCAGGTTTTTAAAAATGGATTTTAGTTATTATTAGACTTCTGAAAATTACCAAGTTTGGAAAGAAGAAGCTATTCATACAAAAAAAGAGTTTTCACAGCATCTATAATCCAAAGGAACAAAAATTCTTTGTTCACCCATAATTTTACATTTCATAATGGAATGCTCCTATGAAAGAATAACTTCCAATATTGACAATGTATTGAATCAATATAGAGTCGGCTTCATTATAACTTATAAATAACTGTGCATTCAATCTTAAAGAATGGATGAATTTAGTTTTCAACTTCCCATCATGTGAGATATAGATTAATTTTACTAATTAGAGAAGAAGCCAAGCCTCAAAACACTGCAGATCGAGCATTTCACTATTTTTAAGTGTGCAATCTGCATCTATCTCTCTGATTTGAGATCACAATTAAGAAGAGAAAGAAGCAGTATAATGAATGGGCAACAATGTTAGAATCCCACATCAATTTTCATGTGTATTTTTAAATTTTTTAATGAATTGTTCAAAATTTACACTGAATAAATAAATTAAACAAAATAATTGTCTTTAAACCCATGTGATGTACTGTATTGACTACTATCTAGTCCATGCCATACAGAAGTTAGCTGTCTCCATATTAATATGTGTAACTCCATTTTGATGCTGATATTGGAAAAGGTAAGTAGCAGTTCATTCAAAGTGTCTTTCCTATGATTCTCAATGCTTTAGAGCACAGGGCAGTGGCTGAAATAAGATTACATACAAAGAGTGTTTTTTTAATGATCTGTGATCTGGTTGGCTGTGTGAGTTTAAATATAAATTAAAGGTAGGAAGGTTTCTATGATCAAAACACACTTAGGTCTGTAGACAAAGTCCTAATATACAATTATGTTGTTCAAAGTATACTGCAAATCTGTAGCTGCATGTACTTTTTATCTTAAGTGAAGGTGACAAACTGTTCCTTGATGCTCTCCAGTCTCCCTATCCCAACATATTTGACTTGTGCTTTAAAAATATTTTCTTTTAGTTACTGCTGAATTTAAAATAGCAAAATCATGCATATAAATATTGGGATTTCTTAATTCTCTTGAAAAGTCATAGTTGCCAATGCTGAGATAGAATTGCTAATGAAAACAGTGAGCTTCAGTTGAGTAGCAGCTGCTGCCTTTCCTCTCTCCTTTCTCCCAATTCCTCTCCCTATCCCTTTCTTTCCTTGCCTTTCTGTTCTCCTTCTCCCTAATGCCTTTTTGAGTTCACATCTCTGATTATATTCAGTTATCTCTCTATTCTCTATCAGAATTGTTTGCCATGTTGGGTCATAAATATTACTATCATTATGTTTTTACTTTCTGCCAAAAAGACAGCAGCAATGTTATACCATCAGTACTTGTAACATTCTCTTTATTTTGTACATTTCCTAAAACTAATTGAAGATGGGTTAAGTGGTAAGGGGTATTCATTCTATTAAACAAGAAAGTCTTGATTGACAAATTATGTAAAGCATGCTTCATTTATCCAGCAGTGTATTAGGAAACCATTAAAAAGAAAAATGAGGAAAATGTTCAAAATACATAGTTAAATGGCAAAAAAGGAAACTGAAGATGTTATTTATAAAATGGTTTTATGCTTGTTCACAAGAAACTTTTAACAGTAGATACCTCAGAATTAGAAATGTTGGGTGATGGTGGTGGGTGGTAGGAAGGAAGATTTTGCTTACACTTTTACCCTTCTTTACCATTTAGATGTACCATCAGCATAAATTACCTTCAAATTAAGAAAAAAATTTAGTTCCTGAAATGAATACTATTTTAAAATATTTTATATGTATGTAAATTACTTCATATACATAAGTTTTCCATATACATTACTATCTACTCTAGTCTTTATAATCACCTTTTAAGGTAGGTACTTAGATAATATATTCATTTTTTTTTCTCAGATAAATGAAGAACAGGAGAGAGTTAATCAACCTGTATCATGTCAAACATCTAGGATAATGTAAATCCAGAATCACATCAAGTGAATCTATCAAGAGGGATCAGATTTGAGGTAATAATGAACAACCCTCACAAGTCAAACCACAAAGGTTTTTGGGTATTTGTGTTTTTCTCATGTCGAGTGAGTGTTGATTATTATTCTTTTCCATTTTGCCCTCATTCTTGGACACAAGCAGCCAATACCTCCATCATTGTCAGTCATCATGGCAAAAGGCAGGTCTCACATTGCAGTGATAGCTCTGCTAAGTTTCATTTTTAACACATTAGCCCGAACTGTCCATATCCTTTATCCAATCACAAAGCTCGAGTAAATGCAGTTTGTCATATATCCAATAATGAAGAATCAGGGAAGTGGGGGATAGAATAATTGGCAATCTTAATGACTAATACCTCAAAGCCTCAAACTCCAGGTCTCTCAACTAAAAGTACATGGGTCTCAAAATACCTTATGTTTAGAATAACAGTTTCATTTCAAACTACCCATCTACAGTTGAATTAAAACCTTTGAAGTATGTGAGTTTATGTCATACCCATTTATCTGCTACAACTCTATAAAAACATTCTGTTCTGTTTTTATTACTCACATTTTATTATTGTAACCAGTGAGTTGTTTGTCCTTCAGTAGGTAGAAAGACACATTGAAGTTGAGAATCTCAGTGCCCACTTAGCCACATCAAGTACAGAATATTAACAGAAGGGAAAGCCAGCTGCAGCTGCAGATAGCTTGCTACACTGCACAGTGCATACTATAAACAAGGAGCTCCAAACATTCACAGGCCCTTAACCTCAATCACATATCCTCAATCAGATGTCAATTCAGTAGCAAATTTTCTAAATAATGATGATGTAACATCCATTAGTAAATAGGAGACATCAATTACATTAAATATCCTGCTCGGACTGCCAGATAACCATAACAAAGCACACAGATAAGCAATGCATTTTTTCAGTCAAGGGCAATCAGTGGAAGCAGTGAGTTATCAAAGAGAAATACAGAATGATGTTCTGCTTTAGGGGATGTCACAGCAGCTATTAATTAGGTAGAGGTAATTGAAGTTTAGTTGACAAAATTTTTGGTTCAGATTAATAGTCTTTTTTAGAAAAGAAGCATATGCCATGGTGAGCATGTTATGAGATATAAGACCTGCAATTGAATAACTTAATGATTTAGGTGGGGAAAGAAGAGATAAGGATACCACTGGGCAAAAACTGTCATCACCCAGTATAAGGGGACAGAGGTCTCACACTGTTATGTATATGTAATATACATAAACTAGATAGCAGAAAAGAGAAAACAAAATGATTTCAAGAGAAGAATCCAAAGTTTGGAAACTGAGAAGACATAAAACAAAGAGAGAAATGAGAATGATACAAAAAAGATTAACTCCCAACACACACAGGCAAGTTTGTGTGCATGTCCACACATAAACACGTATGTAAACACTTATTTACTTGGACTATTCATATTACAGAGAGAAACAGACAATCTGAAGGATCCCTGTTTTGCTTTGCTGTTGAGAGGAATCAACATGATATTGCAATGAGATGATGGAGGGACAAGTCCATGAAATGTTTTTTACCCTGACCATTCTCTTTGCAGGGCCTATGGTCAAGAGAAAGCCTGAGGTAATTATTATAATTTGAGAAATCATCCACATGGGAAATTCAAAGATATATTTTTGAATTATCCATAAATGGGCTGTCTCTGATTACAAGTCAGTTCATTTGAGTTACTTGTATTTTTTAAAACTTTTTGCTTTGGGCAGTATTTATTCGATCTTATTCTAGGGAGAATTTGAGAAGTCCTTAATGATTTAATCCATATGACATTGAAAAGGTAACAGGGAAGATGTTTAAAGGTATAATTCATTTGACTGAGCAGTTGAAGTCTGGAAAGTAGAGATAATCTTTAAAAGAAAGGACACAGAGGAAAAGGAAGGGTGAGACTTCAGGAGGTGACAGGGAGAAGCAGAGCTAATGAAGAATAGATGCCACAGAGAAGAGAGAATGGGACTCTCAGAAATCTGATTTTCCTGTTCTGATGCTATTTTTCATTTTCCAGAATTTTTTTAAAAAGCACTTCAATATAATAAAGTTCCTTTAGTTCTAATAAGATCATTTTTCACAGCTATTTTGGTAGACACTCCTAAACTGTACGTGTGTTATCAAGAGGAAAAAAAAATCTACTTGGAAAGAAACCAATGAAGGAATATTAGAATGAACAAACAGGTTTAAAACAAGTTGGTTTAAAAAAAAATCACCACAAATCTATAGATCATTGTGATCTGTTTGGATACAACCTCAGTATACATGTAAGAACATTCACATATAAATGATTTGTGAATTTATCAATCGGAGTGTGATTGATGATTTAATTAATAGGGTAAACCAAGAAAGCAAGCCAAATTTCACAATAGCTTCCTCTGACATGTTGAACCTAATGTGTTCTGAGTAGCATGTAAAAATGTGTGTAAACATTACTTCTGACCTAGGTATCAAATATGCACTGGCAAAAACTTCACTTTTCATTCACTGCAAAGATACTAGCATGATACCTGCTATTGTCATAGCTGTGACATAAGGGGAGAACATAAGGATTGAGTGAAGATAAGGGGAGAAGAAGGTAGACTAGGTCAGGGTATTTGTACCCTGTGCTCTGCTTTACTGTGTGCTGGGATTCCTAAGTTGAAATCTCAGGTATTGTTTAGAAGTCTATTAAAAATGTAACTGAGTGGGGCCTCCCTGGTGGTGCAGTGGGTTAAGCAACGCACTGTGCAGTAAACCACAGCCACTGCAGCATGAGTTCAGTCCCTGCCTCAGACTAGGGAGGGGACCCACATGGCTCAGCAGACCTCTCCTGCCCTGCCAGCTGCTCCCCTCAGTAGTGTGCTTCAGTCAGTCTGCCTGTTCTGTTCCCCACTCTCTCTGGTGAATCGTCTCACCTCCCGCAACTCTGGCCTGTACCCCAGCTCTTGTATGCATAAATAAATAAATATTTTAAAAAAATGTAACTGAGTGAAGCTGTGTATTCTGATTAAGGTCTTCTCTTACCTGCTAACTAGCATGAAGGGTAAGTGAAGGCCAAGATAAACTTGTTATTGTTAAAACTTCCTCAGTCGTTTGAGACCTTAAGTGAACCCTATTTGTTTCTGTTCTAGATCATCTGAAATAGAGCTAGTTTCTCTTAGAAATTGATACAAGTTTCTCTTAGAAATTGATACACTGGGGAGTTCTTCTGTGGTGAAATGTGGTGAAGTAGAAGTTAAAGTTTCATTTCAATTATTCTTGACTGTTTTTGAACCACAAATGACTCTGTTTTATATAAATTGTTACTTTGTTTCATGGTTCAGATGCTGTGTTTTAACATCTATTTATTTTTACAGGAGACCTAAAATATGCATAAATATTACTGAATATGCCTATGGATAAATACCTTCATGGAATATTATATCCATTAGAGTTCCATCAGGAAACAGATGGCACTCTAAAACTGAGTCATTTGAAAGTGGTTAGCAGCGAGACTCTTTATGAAGGAGTTGGAAAAGTTTAGCAACCAGTAGGGCTAGTGCCATTCCCTCAGGCTAATAAGCATGCCACTGTCACTATTCAGCCAAAAACCATAAGAGGAAGAGCTACAAGAATGTGGAAAAACAAATAAACACCTCCCCTTTATACATTTTCCTTTCCTTCCTCAGACTTCTTCCTGGTGCTGTCCATCAAGCTATCCCAACAGGAAGCCAGAATACAGGGGAAATCCACTGAGACAGTCCACACAGATCACTTTCCATTGGCAGATAAAATAGGAAGGATATGAAAGGTGGTATGGGGAACAAATGAAAGACATCCAGCAGAAATATACTACTGACTCAGGGGAAATGTTTTAGTACAGCAAACAAGAATAATCTTGATTATGGAATTTGAATTCTATAATCATATAATCTTAGGGCACTAAAACTAGAGTATAGTCAAAATGTCTTGGTCATAAAAGGCAGTGGTAAAAACAGAGTAGGTGAGAGAAGCCGAGAGAAGGAAAATGGAGCTCCCCCCTCTACCAACTTCAGCTCACTAAGATTCTCTTTAATTGGAGAAAAGAGGAAAGAAAAGTGGTAAGTGAGGGCAGATCTATAGACCCCAAGAGTGGAAAGGACTGTGCCAGTCTCCAAAAGGAGCTACTCAGGAATAGCAGGCCTAAGAGAAAGAATGTGGGTATGTGCACTGAGGTCAGTTGTTGGAAACTTAAGTGGATGAAGGGAGCCAAGCGTAATACAGCAGGGACTAGAAGGGACTGAGAAGAACTGGAGAGTCCACAGAAGGGGCAGCACCAGCCAGCTGCAAGGGAGGCAGCTATGTAGAATGCAGACTCTGAGGAAATGAATTTCTGAGTTTTAAAGAGATGCCAGAAAACCAGAATAGCCAAGTAAAACTTCCAGATTCTTAACGTTTTGTGCACTAAATAAAACATATCTGTGAACTAAGCTCAGTCTACAACCTGGTCCTAGGCAAATGTAGTTTAGAAAAGTGTTAGCCCCTCAGCAAGGAATCAGAGCAGCAGGAAGATACACTCCATCCTAGGGGCCAATACAGACAGGAGTGAAGAACACGTCAAACCAAGCTTAAAACCAAGGTATAAATAGGTCTTTATTTTATGCATGCCCTACTAATGCAATGCAAGCTTCCAGGGACAATGAGGATAGTTAGGAATGGGAAATACCCAAACAATTGAGCTTAAAGTTTGTGTGATGTCAGTAGAACTGGGATGCAAAAATAGAGGGGGCCTCCCTGGTGGCATAACAAATTACACACCACACTGTGAAGCATCCACAGTCACTGCAGCACAAATTCAATCCCCAGCCAGGGAGGTGACCCACATGGCTCAGCAGACATCTCCTGCCTCGCCTGCTGCTCCCCTCACCAGTGTACTTCAGTCAGTCTGCCTGTTCTGTGCCCCACTCTGTCTCTGGTGAATCCTCTCACCCCCCACACCTCTGGCCTGTATCCCAGTTCTTATGTGCATAAATAAATAAATATTTAAAAAAAAAGAAATAGGTTGTAGGAAAATCAATCATTCATGTCTCATCTATATTTCCTGTTTCCCTTCAGTACAGTCTCACTTTATACTTAAAATGAGTGACGAAGGCCTCCTGGCTGCCAATTCTACCATTCTGATGAAGGGACAAAAGCAGAGTCTGTCACTATGAGCTCCTGCTTCTGTTCTGCACAGCTGTGGCCGAACTGATCTTATACTGATCTGTCAGAGAGGAACCTTCTGAATTCATCTACAATCAGAAGATAGAGGTTTGTAAGTGAAATATGACTATACTCTGGCCCTGGAGAAGCAATAATTTTTCCTGGGACCTAGAATAAGATGATTCTTCTCTGTTTGGAACTAAAAGTCTTGTCATAAATTAAGAGGGTCAGAAGTCAGACCCTAGACAGATATTAAGGTCAGATATTAAGGACAGCTATTAAGATAGATATTAGTTGTGGGAGGCTATAGGTGGTCAGACAGGGGCACACTGGAAATCAATAAGCATTCCGTAAACGAGAAAGCTTATTGTTATTTTTGTTTAACTGATTCTTCCATGCAAATTTAGTCTTCCTATTTTCAGAATGAGGTTAGCTATTTTCTTGCTTTTTTTGGTTACTTTAGAAACTGTTGGAATTTCTACATTTTTGCATTTTCACCTCTTTTTCAGCAGTCAGCAAATTCTCTGCAAGATTGGTTATGAAAATAACTACAGAATATCACTTTCTATTTGACATGGAGTAATTTATACCCCAAGGAAATGGAACAATTCCTTGTGTTTTTTTTTTATTTTATATTTCTTTTACCAGTGACATTTAAGATGGAGTCACATATTTATTACTTACAATGTGGGTCTCCAAACTTTTCTGAAATCCTCACACCAAGCCTTTTATCCTAAATAGCTCTGCTTCCCCAGAGTCCTGGAGTTCTGCTTGACATGGACAAGATGGTTCAGCACCACATGTTTTTCTATCATTTGGAGACCTGTCTCAGTCAGTAGGACCAAACGATCCCTACGTAAAAGTGTAACATCATGGTTATAACAATGATGTGAAATATCTCAATATTAAAACTCAAAAAAGCAATGCTAAAGAAATTAAATACTCAATGGTAATAAAAATAGAGTAACAAATCTAAAAACAAAGAGAGAGAGAGAAGGAAAAAAACATGCAAAATCTTGAAGTGGTATCCTTTTAAAAAATATATAGAAGTAAGTGCTTGTTTGTCTGAAGTTAGAAGTGCAGCCAAAAGTGGGAATTTGGAACTTTGCTCAATATTGAACAGATGTTAATAGTATTGACAATAATTATTCTGCCTAAGGGCTAATCATCCAAGAACTGAGAACTATGCTATAAACAAAAATATATTCATGTTCTGGCATTATACAATTAAAGAAAGTTTCCTATTTTTCTTTTTCTTCCTCAAATGGTAATCACCAATATCAGTTTCCAGTTTTTTAAACTGCACAATTGACTGATCTCACATATAAACAGTATCTCACATATAAACAGTGAGATCAATAACAGATCTCACATATAAAAAACATAATGGCAAAAATGAATTGACAACTCATACTAGGAAACTAAATGAATAGCAAGAAATTCCAAAGAAAGTTCCAATAGAATGAAAATATTAAAGATTTCATTTGCTTCAAAAAATCATTAACACTTCTGGCAGAATTGATCTCTTACCTAGGAGCTAAATGACATATTGATAGTTCATCTTAAGACTGTACTTATAATTGGATGAGAGTGCTAAGAAGCCATGAACTTAGAATTATTTAAACATATTACAAATTGCCACAATGAACAGTTCAACCTCCTCCCCCTGTAAATACACAAACAAATAAATAAAAATGGAACATAGCTAAGAGGTTGCTCAGTAATAAGGAAAAAAAAATGTCATCAGCTGAGTATGGGCTCAGAGGAACATGTTGCAAACCATAGAGGGGAAACTATATTTGGGGAGTTGATGACCCAAAAAGGTAGAGGAAGCAGCAATCTAGAGAAAGAGATAAAACTGAAGATAAAGATTCTCAATAGACACACCCTCTGCTTTGTCCTAACAAGTTAATGTAATAGTTCACTTTAGCATCTTCCCACAAGTAGAAATACAGTCCATCTACAAAAGCCCTGGACAAAGGCCAGAACATTGAAACACGATGCAGAATGTTGACAGAATGACAGATTAAATTTTTCTCACTATGATATAAATTACGTCTGGAGAGTGGGAGAAGAAATGGACCAACCACACTGACCGGCACAGCTGCATTAGGCCACTTGTAAAGAATGAGAGAATCACATCTCTGCAGGGCTCCCAGCACAAAGACTTGCTTCCCCCCTAGTATATAAACAATCCTTCAAATCCAAGAGGATATCTATAGAAACCTCAGGATAATCAATGACATTAAATAATATCAGCAAGAACTCTGAGCATCTAATTCTCCAGAAACTTTGAGAGTGTCCAATCATTTACAACAACTAGGTTCAGATAATGACTTTGATATGGGGGAAAAATTATGCCTTGATTTGGGGGAAAAAAAGTAATGACAGAAGAAAAAGATGATATGTGGTGCCAGATATAAATATTCACTATCTCCAGTTAATAGATTCAGTGATCTCTTACCTTCAGCAAGTTGTATTGCTGTTCTGCTTAGTTCCAAACTCACCATTACATCCCCTGAATTTTGATATTGTGGTTTGATTAATGGCTAGTATTTGTTAGACTTTCAATTATTTGTTGACCTAATTAATTAACACTTGGCATTTTTTACCTTCATATTTGTATGATGAAATCATGCACATGAGCTAATGAATGGATTTCTATTTTATATCCTGACTTTTCCTAGTCTTTTCTACTCCTGAGTCACGCACATGAAATAGTGTCAATCACGTGCATTCCCCAACACAAGTTGCATCAAAAGATATCTTCAGACCAGCACTAGTAACCATTAGATCAGGGTGGGCCAGGTGTGAGCTTGTCTTTATAAGGCATTTTTGGTTCTAGCACATTGAACAAAGACCCTAAGTAAAGGTGGGGCACACATCAGGAACTGCTGGGTTACAACTCTGCACTTCAGTCACTGAAGTCTCACACAAGTAGCCCCTGGTCATTTATACTCACGAAGCTCCTAAAAGACTCATACCATATTTTATAATTTCCATTGCCACAATCAATAACAGAATAGACTTAAATACATTGCTAACCTCAAAGAATTTTGAAAAGAATTCCTTGATGAATAAGTTGAAAGCTATCCTACGGTTGCAAATAAAACGTCACTTACAACCAGAAGACCTCATTCCCACCTTTATAAGTAAGAGTGTACTATATACTATCTTCTTGAAATGGTTGGAAATAGAAGTCAATCATACATATACGCTATTTTGAAGTGAAAATTATCCAGAAATATTAATATAGTTTGAAAATTTAATATTTCTATTTCCAATCACACCAAAGAATTAGGAAATTATGGAGAGAGAAATTTAAGATTATTTCTTATAGGTTAGTAATATAACTAGCTAGGTAGCAGATACTCTAAACTTGCATATATTAACATATTTACCACTGTAATCCTGAGGTAAGGAATACCTTTCCCTTTTTTATAGATGAAAAACTAATTAACATATGAGCACATGATTAATACATGACAAAGCCATATTTTTCACCCCTGATTTTCATCAAGTTTGACTAAAAAATAAGTAATAATATTACTAATAATATTAAATAATATAATAAATATTAGTAATAATAAGAGTTAAAAATGAAGGCAGGGTATAGTATTAAGGAAGGAGAAAAAGACTAAAAGAGGGGAAATTACTTTTTTATTGTCTTCCTTTTCAGATTTTATCCTCAATATACTAAAAGGCGAAAACATTTTTTTTTAATTTACATAGAAAGTTTTGATAGAATCATCATTCTAACAAGTTGAATTACAATGGTCTAAATGAGGGAGTAAATATCATTACTTGTCCTGGGTAGAAAACTTCATTGAAAAATGGCAAATAAGAAAACTCTGCACTGATTCATCCACTCATTAATTTTTCAGCAATATTTCAAGAAAGGAATTTGAAGAAAATATGACTTTTGAGGATATTTCACTAATATTCACTTAAGTCTTCTATTTTCCTCATCTTCTTCTTAGGGGACTAAACCCCTGAAAACAAATTAACTTCCCAATGCAGAAAATAGAAAAATGTTATTTCTATTACTACTATGTCGCAAAAGGTCACAAAGTCTCAAGGGTAAACCACATGAAAGTAAACAGTTTTTTTTTTTCTTTTATGATTGGCAATAAAGAAGAAAAGCTTTGGGGTCTCCCTGGTGGCACAAGGGGTTAAGTCACAGCACTATAAAGCTGCCCACAGCCACTGCAGCATGAGTTCAATCCCCAGCCAGGATTGTGACCCACATGGTGCAGCAGACCTCTCCTATCTCACCTGCTGCTCCCCTCAACAGTGTATTTCAGTCAGTCTGCCTTTTTTGTTCCCCACCCTATCTCTAGTGAATCCTTTCACCCCCTGCACCTCTGGCCTGCACCCCAGTTCTTGTATGCATAAATAAATAAATCTTTAAAGCAAGTAAGAAGAAAAGCTTTGGCTTTTTGATGTTCTCATTTCTGATATGGTTAACACTAAATGGATTTCACTTTTATACATGGCCAAATCTGGAATCTCCTATTAATGACAAGGATTGTTTTCTAAAGATATAAATTTGTATATTATTGGGGATGTTGACTTTTTTAACAGAAACATGACTTTACTATATTTTTGAGATAATTTTACCCCTAAATCATAGTAAGTCCAGACCTATGAGCTAGTGAGACCTGATTATGACAGAGAAAAGTGGTCCTCAAACTTGGTTTGTAACGGAGCTCCATTCCAGAGTCTCTGATTCAGTAGGTTGGAGTTGAGGCTAGTAGTCTGCTTATCTAGCATGTTCCACAGTATTATCCTGTGTGTCATACTTTGAGAATTCATGCAATAGTAAGTAGACACTATCACAATCTATTGGAATCATTGGTTACCACTTACTATAGAAGCATTACCAATCAAGACTTACTAGTCTTTCCAGAGATATTGCATCGATCATAATTGAATGTGAAAGAAAAAACATTTTTTTGTTGTTGACTGTCATCCAAAAATTCACAGCTTACATCAATTTGAGAATACTTCTATCTTGGTAATAGATCAACTCCAAACTTCTTATTTTATTATTTAAATCTCCCCCCCCCCCCATTTTATAAACTATAGTTTGAGTTCCTTTTCAAAGCACTATATAAATGAGAATTAGCTGTGGAAGGGAAGTTGTGGGCATGGATTCCTAAAATGTTCCAGAAAGTGATACTGCCGAATCTGAAATCTACACCTCCAGGAACACAGCATCAGAAATAATTTGCCTCACCTTGTAACACCTCAGTAACCTCATTACTACAGATGATACCACTCACATTCTTATAGAACATATACACTGCAAAATCTTATGGAAAGTATATAAACTAACAACCATCAAATTTGGTAGCAGAACTTTATATTGCTTCTGCAAAATGTAATAATGTATTCTTAATTCCCTAGGCTGGCAAGGTTCACACAGCATCATTTATTTAAAGATATCTACATTTTCAAACACTGGTGGGTGAAAACCAGCCCCATCAATCACTGTGACAGGCTACGTTCCTCTTGAGTTTATCTTCCTGTACATTTTGTGCCAGATTTAGTTTGCAAACCTCCAAATAGGGGAAACATGAGTCTTGTTTAATCTTCACAAATATAAAATGATGTTGTTAGACTATCATTTTCCGTTTGGACTCTCATTTATTAGTGAAACGTTGGTTAAGCAACAGCCTATCCACCTTTAAACTGTAACACTCCCTTGTGTCTGTTGAACCCTTAATGGATGACCTGTTTAAAAACATGTGGGGAATTTTATTCATATTACAATTTGTGTGAAACTTGTCACTATAGAGGATCTTTTCTTTTCTTAATGTGGACAGGTTTGTTTATTTTAATTTCCATTAGTGTCTGGGAAGACAAAAATGATGAATGATGATTCTGAAGCTACAGATTTCACAAGTCAGAGAGTTAAAGTGAATGTGTTCTGCTTATCACAAGTTATTTTAGGGAAGCACAAACCATCTCTACTCCCATTATACATGAAGACCACCTCATTTCAGTTTATGCACTAGAACTCAATTCCAAGATTACCTCAAGTTTATGAAATGAAAGCACAAAAAACAAATGTGTCAAAAGCAGATAAGGTGAATTAAGTATATACGAGGCAGAGAACAAGAGGAGACACACAAGAGTGAAATCTTCAAAATTACACTTTTCCCCAGTTTCCCATCATCTCCATATCAGGTGACCTGGCCGTGCTGAAGAGAAAGAGAAAGTACAAAGCTACCGAAAGCTCACCCAGGCATGAGACTGGGCATTTAGTCCCTATTTTTGGTGTAAGGGAAAACATTTTAAGAAACCCTGTTTTTGTATGAAGATCTAATTATTTTTATTATAGTGAAATATATATAATGTAAAGTTCCTTATTTGCAGTATACAGTTCAATGGCATTAAATACAGTCACAGGAGTCTTCAGCCATCCCTATTATCCATTTCAAAACTTTCTCATCATCCCGAATTGAAACTGTCTTTTAAACAATAACTCCGTATACTCCCACTTCCCTCTGCCCCTATATGCTCTATTTTGCTTTCTGATCTATGAATACACTTATTCTAGGTACCTCATAAAAGAAGATTATACAATATTTGTCCTTGTGTGTGTGGCCGATTTCACTTAGCAAAGTATTTTCAAGGTTTATCCATGTTTAACATGTGTCAGAATCTCATTCCTATGTAAAGCTGATTTAACTCCGTTGTAAGAATATGCCATATCTTGTTTATTCTTTTATTTATGGATGAACTTTTGGATTGTCTCCACATTTTGGTTACTATAAAAAGTGCTGCTGTGCAAAAGAGACATTAACTAAAACAAAGAAGCAGCCTATTGACTGGGAAAAAATTTTGCACACAAGGGACTTATCACAAAGATATAGAAAGAACTCACACAACTTAACAAAGTAAACAATCCAGTCAAAAAGTGGGCAGAAGAGCTAAAGAGACACTTCTCCAAACAGGAAATGCAAATGGCCAACACATATATGAAAAAAATGTTCAACAGCAGTTACAATCAGGGAAATGCAAATCAAAACCACAATGAGATTATCACCATATACTAGCGAGAATGGAACATATTAAAAATACAGGAAACAAAAAGTGTTGGTGAAGATGTGGAGAAAAAGGTACTCTCCTACACTGCTGATGGGAATGCAAATTAGTCCAACCACTATGCAGAGTTGTGTGGAAGTTCCTCAAACTACTAAAACTGGAGCTTCCATATGACCCAGCAATTCCACTCCTAGGAATCTACCCAAAGGACACAAAAACATTATTTCAAAAGGATACCTGTACCCCTCTGTTTACTGTTGCACTATATATAATAGGTAAGATATGGAAACAACCCAAATGTCCAGAAATAGATGACTGGATTAAGAAGATGTGGTATACATACACAATGAAATACTATTCAGCAATCAAAAGAGATAAACTCATGTCATTTGTAGCAACATGCATGGAGCTGGAAGGGATTATGCTCAGTGAAATAAGTCAGAAGAAAAAAGAAAAATATTGGATGGTTTCATTTATAGGAGTAATGTAGGGGATCCAAATAATGGTCTGGCTGGGGGGGGGGGGATAATTACAATAAAAATCAAAATTAACATGCAACTATTAATGAGAGGCACTCTGCAGGGGATGGGGTGAGAGAAAGATCAAAATGGGAGGGAATATGTTCTTACACAAGGGACTATGGTGATGGTGCATTGGGCAATGGTGATGGGAATCTTGCAGGCACTACACCTAAAGGGAGAAAGCATGCAGTGTATAAAAAACAGAAAAACAATGTAAAATATATATAAAAGAAAAAAAATTAAAATAAAATAAAAAGTGCTGCTGTGAGTACTATTGTCTATTGGAGCCCCTGTTTTTAATTTATTTCGAGGATATAAATTGAAGTTAAACTGCTGGATCATAAGGCAATCTATGTTTAACTTTTGAGGAACTTCTAAGCTGCTTTCCATCATAATAACTGAAAATATGTTTTTTAAATGTATACTTCCAGGTAGAAGGAAAGTCAACAATTGACTAATTGGCTACTAAATGTAGAGAGCTCTGAGATTTACCCTGTCCAAGATGACTATGAATCTCAGGGCCCCTTGGCTCCCAGCACCCTGATCCTCTGACTCTTGTTCAGTTGGGTCAAGTTGCCAGCAGGCTGATTCCTACCTGCAGCCATTTGGGACCTAGAATGAAGATCGGAAACATCAGGACTGAAGATGGCAGACTCAAGGTGAAATCCATTTTTGCTGCCAGTATCTTTTGCCTTCAGTCACTCTGGCAGAGATTCATGATCCATTCAATTATCCAGAATCTCTATCACATTCCCTAGACTCATGTGTGTGTATATATATATATATATATATATATATATATATATATATATATAATCTCTATGGTCCTTGATCACCACCTTAGTTTGAATTCTACAGAAACAGGTCTCAAGTCAATAAGTTTTTGAGATAAGGTCGCCAATTAATAGTATATTATTAAGCAGGTTACTGCTGAGGACAACTGGGTGTGCTCATTTTTGATTTTTGAGAGATTGTGTAAAACATGTCTCATAATTACACTCAAGAACAATTAAGCAAGGGCAGTCATTCATCATCTCCCTAAAGTCACTGGGCTACTTTGGGTATGTTAACCCTCAGCATATCCAACCTACTTTGCACATAGACTTAAGGGTCTTCTATAGTTGTAGAGGAATTCTGAGGCAGATACAAAAGATGAAAGTCAAATATCAGGTGGAATGCATGAAAATGTCCTAGACATGGTCAGGATTAATTATGTAGTCAGCTCTTTATGTAATCATTTAATAAGCCTATATTCAGTACTTGTGACAGCCACTTTACAGGGTTTGAGAATTCTAAATCAAATAAGACATGTTCCTATACTCAAGAAATTTATAGTCTACTAGACCAGCGGTTTCTTAAAGTATGGTTCCCAAAATATGAGGATAAGTCTTATGGGGAAACTTGTTAGAAATAAAAATTCTATGATCTTGTGAATCAGAAACTCTGGGGATGGGACCCAGAAACCTATGTTTTCATAAGATGTCAAAATGATTTGGATTCATGCTGAAGTTTGAAAACCACTCTATTTAGAAAACTGGCCCATAAATCAGTAAATCTAGTGTGATGTTCTTCCCTAAAATTCTTTGTAGAAACAAAGAGAACCTTCTGAATTAGACAGTTTAGTGAAGAATTACTGGAAGTGGGATATTTCACATAAGTTCAGAGATATGCATAAATAAGGGTGGTTAAATAAAAAGTGTAGGAGTGAGGCATGGGAGCTAGATTGGAGTCCTTCCAGAAACAAGCATTCTGAACTCCAGGGCTCAAATCTCAGACTCAATGTAACAATATCCCTCTGCAAATCTACCAACTATGTTTATTTGTTCTCCCTGATCTATGAGCCATCAAGCCTATAAGATGGGTTGAATTCCTAGTCCTGGCTCCTCACTACTTCCCCTTCTACCATTGAAGTTTCTGTATAAGATGAGCTGAATTATGTAGAAGAGCATTGTGATAGTTCTAAAGCTGCTCAAAGAAATGACTCTGGCAATTCATGATCTTACTCTTAGTCTATTTTTCCACTCTCATTTCTTCCCATTCTCCAAGTCTCATGCACCCAAGTGACACAATCTCCTTCCACCGCCATGTATCTACAAATTGATAGATATCAAAGTAGGTAGAACACAGATTATTCAGTTTATTAGGATAATTTATAACTTTGAAATGTAGAAAGCATATTTAGCCTCCACTTATAATTTTGCACTGGAACCCACAAAAATGAAGGGTAGATCTGTTTACACGAAATATAATTTAAAAAAATATACATACAGGGGCCTCCCTGGTGGTGTAGCGGGTTGAGCATCCACAGCCGCTACAGCACGAGTTCAATGCCCAGCCAGGGAGGGGACCCACATGGCATAGCAGACCTCTCCTGTCTCGCCCACTGCTCACCTCAGCATTTTATTTCAGTCTATCTGCCTGTTCTGCTCCCTACTCTGTCTCTGGTGAATCTTCTCACATCCTGTGACTCTGGCCTGTACCCTAGCTCATGTATACATAAATAAATATTTTTAAAATAATAAAAATATACATACATATTATAATCACCTGATTTATGTTTTAGTAAATTAAAGCAAACTCAAGTTATGTTTCTTTTCTACATGATGAGAAATGTCATGACTGTGATTAAAGAGGAGTCATCTGGCCCAGAACCCACACTCTCATACTGCCTGGGTAAACAAATGATGGTGGCAGTTTTTCAGAGTGAATGAACCACAGTGGCTGTTTTTCAGAGTTAGGACAGAACCTTAAGTCAAGAACACCAAAATCAATTTCAACAGGGATCAGGTATTATAAAAGAATAGAGGTAAAGCTATGGAAAAAATAAATTTCTATTGTTTAAGCCTATTAAAAATAAACTATCAAAATGACATGTAAGACAAGAAATAGAAATACAAAAAGGAAATGAGCTGGACAGGTTTATGATAAAATGGAGTAATGGGTGAAAATATTTCCTCTTTCTGTGAAACATTTTTTAACCCAATTGAAAATATAAAAGTGAAAGAAAAAATATTTTTCTCCTGAATCTTTCTGGACTCGCCTCATCCCAACCCCTACTGTCTCCACATTTCCAAATCTGCCAAACAACATAAATCACTGTGCAAACCAAACCATTAGCGTTGCCAGGTGTTCAATTTTGAACCAGACAGTCTGGTATTTGAGTTTTCTGCCGAGGAAACAAATAGAGAAAATACCAGTGATTTTTAATTAAGTTTGGTTATTATCATATAAAGATGAGTTTGCAAAGAAACATTCACACTAGCTCTCCAGGCTGCACTTCAATCTGACTTTCCACTTAGATATCAGTCTATCTAGGCCAGGTTGTTTCCCAACCACATGCTAAAGCAAGCTGATGAGCTTGGCTCTAAACTCACATTGGCACCTTCTACTTATTGGCTAGGACCCATGCAACTGTGCTAGATCATTTTCTTGTATTGATACCTCCAAAGCCCCTGCAGTCACTGGCAGTATTCCCTGGGTATATTTAAAATAATAATAATAAAATAAATACAAAAATAAATACCCAGAAGGAGACTGGAGTGAAGGCAGATGAACCATTGATTAAGGCAGTCATAGGATGAATACGTTCATGAGGCCAATTCTAGTCACTGAATAGTTCAGAAAAGTAAAAATTGTTATTCCATCACTCACAAACAAAATTATTCTTATGTCCCAATTAAATCTGTTTCCAATAACAATGTTTAAGATGACATGGGAATCTACAAAAAGATAACAGACAGAAATCCTTACATTTAGAGGAAGTTGTGTATTTGTAATTCATCGACTTTCCATACTGGTGGCAAGCAAAAGATATTGCATGAATATTAGTAAGACAAGAAAAGGATATTGTGTCCTTATACGACTTTGTTTGACATTAAACGAAGGTAAATAGGCTTTTTTTTTCTAACTATTAATGTTCAAAGACCTTTAATATCCTAATATACCTTAAGGAAAAAGACACCAAGGATGTTTTTGTTTTCCAGAGTACCAACTAAAATCCTCCCTTGAAAGACAGTTTTGGAAATGCCAGTCAACCACAATGAAACTTTAGTTACAAATCTTTTGGCAGCTAGGCATTTAGTTGCACATTTTCAATCCCACCTGACTTTTGTGAATATTCATTATAATACAACCATGCGAGATAGAGGGCGGAAAAGATGGCGGCGAGGAGACGTTAGGATTGAAGGCTCTCTGAAGAAGTGGACAACAAGAGACTTTATAGCATGTTCTAGAGAGAACTGGGACTTGGAAAATAAATTTGAAGACACCGACAATGTACTCAGTACGGAGGAATACATCGAAGGCAAGCAAAACAGAGAGAACACCGTAAGCTTGATACCCCTTATATCCTCTCCCTTCCTCCCTCCCCCCAACCACAAAGCCAGCGCACATTGAAAGGTGGAAAGGGAATACAGAAGTGCACCCAGTGGAAAAGGACCCAGAACACCACACTCCGAAACCTGGAAAAGCCCGGGATTCACACCAGACGGGTCACTCTGCAGGTACGAGGAGGGGAGAGAAGGCCACCCGTGGGTCTGGGGAAACTGGAAACACTCGGGCAGGTGCCATATTCCCAGATCAGGGGAGCCCAGAAGCAAACAGCCTGAGGAACTATGGTTATAGTCCAGCGATTATAGAGCACCTACAGGCTTTGAACAGCACTCCACAATCTCAGCCCATAGTGAGCACTGAAGCCGATTTCGTGGGTTAGAGTTGAGGGAGTGAGGAGGACACCCCGGCGCCATCTAACTCGGCGAGCAGAGACAAAAGGGATCCCGGGACCCTGGAAACCCCGGGTCGGCGCCATCCTCCCGGGGCTGGGGCAGCCGTGCCTGGGGGTCCAGGAATATCTCGCAGCCACTTCAGCACATATACAGGCTGTGAGTGGCGCTCCGCAACCTCAGCGCCTTGCGTGTGCTAACACCGAGTTCACGGTACAGAGCTGAGGGAGCGAGAGAAGGGCCTCCCGGTGCTCTGGGGAAGCAGGAAGAGCAGT
Source organism: Galemys pyrenaicus (assembly GCA_019455555.1). Taxonomy (NCBI): domain Eukaryota; kingdom Metazoa; phylum Chordata; class Mammalia; order Eulipotyphla; family Talpidae; genus Galemys; species Galemys pyrenaicus. The sequence continues at coordinate 557,317 of JAGFMF010011428.1, read as the reverse complement.
GCCCCGGCACCAACTAACTCGGCGAGCGGGGACAGAGGGGCGCCCAGGTCCCAGGAAGCCCTGGGTCAGCGCCATCCCCCCGCGAGTGAGGCAGCCGTGCCAGGGGTTCCAGGAATATCTCCCAATCACTTTAGCGCCTATACAGGCTGTGAGCGGCGCCCCACAATCTCAGCGCCTAGCGTGTGCTAACACCGAGTTCGTGGTACAGAGCCAAGGGAGCTAGAGAAGGGCCTCCCGGTGCTCTGGAGAAGCAGAAAGAACTGTACCCCGGCGCCAAATAACTAGGTGAGCGGGGACAAAGGGGCGCCCAGGTCCCAGGAAACCCCGGGTCGGCGCCATCTTCCTGGGACTGGGGCAGCCGTGCCTGGGGGTCCAGGAATATCTCCCAGTCACTTCAGCGCGTCTACAGGCTGTGAGCGGCACCACGCAACCTCAGCACCTAGAGTGTGCTAACACAGAGTTTGGTACAGAGCCAAGGGAGCGAGAGAAGGGCCTCTTGGCGCTCTGGAGAAGCGGAAAGAACTGTACCCCGGCGCCAAATAACTAGGCGAGCGGGGACAAAGGGGCTCCCAGGACCCAGGAAGCCCCGGGTCGGTGCCATCTACCCTCGACTGGGGCAGCTGTCCTGGGGGACCAGGAATATCTCCCAGTCACCCCAGCGCGTCTACAGGCTGTGAGCGGCGCCCCGCAACCTCAGCGCCTAGCGTGTGCTAACACCAAGTT
>JAGFMF010011428.1:454319-550551 GCA_019455555.1 Galemys pyrenaicus | reverse complement strand
TCACTTTTAGGAGGAATGTGAAAAAAACAAACAAACTACAATTAAAACAAAAAATGAAAAGGGAGAAAATGAAACAAACAACAACAACAAAAAACAACACACAGAGAAAACTAAAGGAAATGGGCAATCATAACCAAAAACAACCAAGCAATCAAATAACAACTCAAGAAGATCAAAAGATTAAAGATAAACCCAAGGGACCATGGGGATGGATGGAGGGAAGGGAGGGCAAAGACGGTGATGAGATGTAAAGAGCACAAGGGACTGAGGTGACGGTGCACGGGTGAAATGGTGGTGGGAACCCACTGGGGAAAACAAACGATGTCAAATGCAATTAAATATAATAATAATAAAAAAAACAACCATGCAAAAATATCACAATAATGTTTGCACCATAGAATTTATCCTTGTTTCAGGCTTTTTCTTTTCTGCTTTTTACAAATTCGATACAAACAGTACCTCTCAATGAGTAATGGAATTTAGCAATATTTGGGCATAGTTTTGGTGGTGAGGTTTAACTCACATCTAATGAATAGAGCCAGGTATTCTGCTAACAACCTGCAGTGCACAGCACTGTTCATTGACTGAAGAATTATTCAGTCCAAAATGTCCTTGGCATGGAGATAAATGCTCTACAGATATTGAAAAAGGTGAATCAGCAATTTGGTGGTATTTGAATTATCAGAAATTATAGTATAGGTCTATTGACTAGTGTGTCCAGAGACCCTGAGGGCTGGGAGAGAGTAGTAAATAAAAGTTTACTCTGAACCCTACTTTTTTATATTCAGGGGATGGAAGGAGGATTTACCCAACAAATCTTGTTCGCCTTAAACAAGGGTTGCTCCAAAGCATTAATTCTACCAGTTATTCAATTGATTCTATGTGAATTATGCATGCATGTATGTAAGTGATTTCTGGGTGTCCCAGTTATGAGGTTAGAGAATCCCTTGAGGTATGAAGTGAGCTGTGGAATCCAAACTCATCAGGTTGTACCATGGGAAACTAGTCAAAGTCCACACACAAAGTCTCCACATGAGTTGCAGGAGTAAAGGGGAGGGCCACGGAGATTTACAGAAGTGCACCTATGGCATTTCATCCAGACACTCATTTATGTTACCTGCCAGGTCCTAATGAGTTCTGATGTAGAAACTATACTTTATTTCTGCTTTTAACACCCAATCAGTCACACACACACAAACACCATAGAGTTGCCACCTGTTAGCCTCCATCTAAGGCTCATGCTATGTGTACGGCACAAAATTGCCTGACCTGAGGACAAAGTGAATTGCACGCAGTGAACATTTCTCTGGCCAGGTTGGGTTCCTCATTGTGTTCTCTATTCTATCAACACAACTCAGCTCCAGGAAAGGAAGATCTTATTACCTTTTCTACTGTACACAAAAATGATATCTACTTGTCAAACCATGCTATAAAGACATAGCATAACCAAATGTGCAATATAGAAATACTTATTTAATATAGAATACATCATTCCCACCTATAGACTTTGAGAAGTTTTTTTTTAACATAGCACACAGGAATAATATATATATTTTAAATAAATATATATGAACCTATATCTTGTAGTATCAACCAACCAGAGAAGACAAATTTCACCACAATGAGGTAAGTATGAATACTTTCCCCAATGACAATCAAACATCCATATACATATATAATATATATTATAAATAAGCACATATGCATTCATGTCCTTAGATATAATATTACATAAGGAAACACTCAGTCCTATTTCCTCATCAGTTAAGATAATAACAGTAACCCCATAGTTTGAACACACATATATGTAAACAAACTACATCTCTCTCCCACAAACAAAATATTTTTAAGACGGTAGTCAATAAAAAGTATAGAATTTAGTTATTGTTAAAATTCGAGGTTTTAAATTCTCCAAGAAATAATAATATAAAGGATTTTTCATTGTGACAATAATGTTCTTATTGTGAAAAAACACTTCACTTCAGGTAGTCACATTTAACTTGAAAGCTCCAAAAGAATAAACAAAAAAAAATCATCTCTTAAAGAACAGTAGTTCAAACTTGGATAGTGTCCTTTTTGGGGGTAAATAAGAATTCTCTGTCAATTCTGATCATGAAGAGTCTGATAGTTTAGACAAGGGTTCATTTCCCTGAGGAAAAAGCAATCTCTTAATCGGTGGAAACAGTTTTTCAACAAAATATCTATAGTGCTAAGTCTGCCAAAACTGGTTCAATATCCTGTTCCTATTCTCATGTCAAATGGTAGAAAGAATTTTTGGTGTCAGCTGCATCCATGGAAACCACAGAATGGTGTGAGCCATGAAAGAGTTACCATACATCTCTCATTTGTTACAGAAAAATTCATTTTCTGAAAATTAAAATTATATTTTAAAATATGAACATAAAATATAGTGTAGATTATTATCCCAAAAATTGCATATATGTTTTAATTAATGTTTTTGATTAGGATGCTTACTATATTTGTTCACTGCTTTGACAGGCTTATAAATCATTCATAAATTAGGCATATATTCAAATAAATCAAATTAAATTTGGGTTTATAGACAACTCTAAGAGTAAGTAATAATTTCCTTCTTCTTCCCCTTTTCTTCTCAGTCTTCTTTTTCTACATCCCTTCTTTTTCATTCTCCTCCTCCTACTACTTGTTATAATTCAAGGTTTTAAAGTCTCTCAACTTTTTTGTCTGATTGCTGGGTAAAAATAGTAACTTCAAAGAAAAATTTTAAGGATGAGTTAGAATAATGAATTAGAGCAATGAAACTAATTTTTATTTTAAGTCTAGGATATGATGGACTTTCAACAAATATCCTTTGGTACCAAACTTAGTTCTCACAGTTTTTTTGGACTATAACAAAGTAAGAAGAGGTAAATTCAATTAAATTTTACCAGTATAGTAAGTTCCCACCATTGAGTACCAGGCACAGTGCATGGCAGTTTGCATGCCATTTAATCTTTATGACAATTTTAGGGTATGCCAATAGTATTGAGCTATATTGATGGAAAATTGGTATTTGTGTGTGTGTGTGTGTGAGGATCAGTTAATCCTCACAATAGACCATGAAGGTGTTATGTACATTTATCCCCACAACCGGTGAAAAAACTGTGATTCAGTGAATTTAGCCTGAGTTGATCCTCAAAGGAAATTTATGAGAAATTGTCACTTTACTTCTTGTGGTGGTGGTGGTAACCTACTCCACCCCTTCATGCGATTAGCAAGAGACACCCATCTGAGAAGAGATGTCCATGAGCTAGAAGTGGTGGCTGGACGCAAGCTGTAGACTTCTGTCATTGGAAGTTCTCTGCACAATAGCAAGCCTCCTCCTGTTTCCTGAAGATATGGCTACCCATTTAGGATTCGAATGTTTAAATGTACATATATTTTAGATTACATATTTCAGGTTCAGCAGCTCTAGGTCCTAAATTCACCAGATAGCTTATGACTCCAGCCCAAATCTATCCTATGGATCACTTTTCTCAATGCCCCGTGCCACCTTTGTCAGATGATGGTCTCCTAAGTCTTGAGGATACGTAGTCAACTTGCAGAGTCAGTAGACATCCTCCAGGGTCTCTTCAAAGTGACCAGGTAATAGCCACTTTTTTGTTATTATGGAGAATCACTGTCTTATCACTTACTTATTGAAGGAGATTTTGAATGCTTTTAATTTTTGACAATTATGATTAAAGTCATTTTAGAATATATGACTAAGATCTTAAGAAAAGCTCTGAATTGTATGGGATGTGTGATTTAGAGAATAAATATGAGACTGTCCTGTAAATACAAAAATTTAGATATCCACAAATTGTATAGAATATTCTGCTCCAAATAGTATCCTTCAAATAAAAGTCCATAAAGAAAGATACATTCAACTTTAAGTATACAAGATAATAGGCTATCACTAATAAAAAATATTTTTAAAAATACCAGGCAAATGAAGACAGCCCAGAAGTGGAAATTTCCTGCTGCTTGATCCTAAATACTACAGACTGTGAGTGATATTTAATGTGCAGTTGAATACATTAGTAGAAACCTAGCAATTATAGGTTGATTAGCTAAAATGTTCGCTATGTTTGTGTAACACAGAGATAAAACCATGCTGTATACAGCAACACATACTTAATAATGGCCTCCTAATTACTAAGGCTGTCCATATTCAAGTGACAAATAAAACAGATACCACATTAATATTATTGGAATAATTTAGGATGGGTGACATAATACATTCGTTATTCCTGGGGAATTTGCTTGGTTTGTATGTGATACGAGATTTATATGTCTTCATATATATTTATATATACATGTATATAAATATGTGTATATACCCACACACATATTTTCTTTAATTGATGGATTTCATTTTGAAACAGTTTTTGGTTACAGAAAAACTGAACAGAAAGTAAGAATTCCCATATTCCCTCCTCCAGCCACATTCTCTAACTTTATTCCCCTTATTATTAGTATCTTGCTTTGGTGGTACATTCCTTACAATTAATGAAATAAATCTGATGTGTTAATTAAGTCCACAGTTTACATTAGGGAGCATTCTGTGTTAATACAGTTCTAGAGGTTTTGCCATATGCATAATGTCATACAATCTACCAGTACAGAGTCATGCAGGATAATTCACTGTCCTAAAAATATCCTATATTCCAACTATCCATCCTTTTTCCTGCTTACTCTTGGCAACTCCTAATCTTTATATTACTCCTATGTTTTTTCCCTCTTGTACAATATATAATGCCATATGATTGGACTCATATAGTAGCTATACTTTTTAAAATAAATGTTTTCAATTTAGGAGAATATTTATTGTTCCTCCATCTTTTCATGGCTTAATAACCCATTACATTTTGCCACTAAGTATTATTCCCCTACATAGATGTATCACAGTTTGCTTATCCATTTACTTATTGAAGGAGATTTTGAATGATTTTAATTTTTGACAATTATGATTAAAGCAGTGATAAACATTTCTGTGCAGTATTTTGTATAATTATAAACTTCTGACTCATTTGTGCATATACCTAGGAGTGTGAGTGCTGAACTCACACTCAACAGAGTATGGTAATACTATGTTTAGCTTTATATGAAGCTGTCAATGTTCTTCCAAGTCCTTTAAAATTTTATATTCTACCAGCATTATTTTGGTTGTTCCACATTCTTCCCAACCTTTAGAGTTGTCAGTATTTTAGAATTTGGCTATTAGAATAGATTGCATTGTTGTTTTAATTTGAAATTCTATAATGATAAATGATGTTGAGCAATTTTTCATATGCTTCTCTACCATCTGTCTACTTTCTTTACTTCTTTGGTAAAGTGTCTGTACAGATAGTCTACTTTTTAACTGGGTTGTTTGCTGAGTTCTATGAGTACTTTGTGGTTCTTTGGATACAAGTCCTTGACCAGATATGTCTTTTGGAAATATTTCCTACCAGTCTTTGACTTGTCTTATAAATCATCAAAATGGTTTTGCACAGAATTGTTGTTTTCCCCTCCCAGGAAAATTCACTTAAGATCTATGCCTCTTGGATCACAATATTCTCTTTGGATCTTATCATTTGTTATTTGTAGTCATATGAGAGTTTATAGAGTATTAAATTTATAGCTAGCTATGAGACTAAGACTTGGAAATGTTTAATTTTTAACTACAAGTAAACAATTACCCATACCATCATCAACTTTACAAATGATATAGTCTCAACTTTGTGAGATAACACATGGTCTAAGATAGCACCAACTTCTTGTGGCATTAAAGCAAAAGAGAAAGACGAATAATCTATTAGCATCTATAGTCAGTATAGCACAGCACTTATAGGAATGCCACTAATAGAAATGGAAACTTGAATTTATTATAGGAGAGTGAACAATATGGGTGAATTTAGGTGTGTAGTGTATTGGCAGTGGTGCTTCAGGTTGAGTTGAACAGAGCTATGCACTACAGTTCACCAAGGTCAAATTTCAAAATTAAAGCCAAAGAAAAGTTATTCAGTTAACAAATATTTATTATTTACTTATCCACACGTTGGGCTGGTAGTGGATACAGTTGTGAACACACTGACCCGATCCTACTCCACATGCATCCACTCAAAACATATTTTTTTATATTTATTGAGTCTAACAATGTGTGGATGTGCGAGTATGTGAGTGTGCTAGTGTGCACATGTGGCTTTTCAGAAGCAGAATAGAGAACTAGCTGATAGTCTTAGCGTGTCTCCTGATTTGTAGGAGAGCTAACTCAGCAAAGGATGGATTGTACCATCTCAGAAAGGGAAAGGAAAGTTTGTAGTCTAAAGTCCAGGGCACTTGTGGCAAGAAAGGTCCCTGAAAGGTGTTCTGGAATGAGAAGTGATACTCCCCAGCCCTACCTCCTAATATGTATTTTTTCCATCCCCTTCCAAGTACTACAGGATTCAGACACCAGCTAAATTTATGGACCTCTTTACCCCTTTCACAATTACAATAGGCATGGCAAATCATGTAGAAGGAAAAAAACTAACAGACCAGAGCTTAAGAAGTAAATATTTCATGAACAATTATTTGTAAATAAAGTGTATTCTCATTCTGATGACAGTAGTGTTCAGACCCATTAAAGAGTTCCAATTTTCTGGATTTTTCATAACATGTGATTTTATTTTATCATTTTATTTCAATGCTGCCATAATACTCTGTATAGCATCAGGAAGTATTCGGCATAGGAAAAATTTATTCAGACCAAGGAAATTAACTGTCTTTTATCTCTATAAACAATATTCTATGATCTTCAATTTTTTCAGACATAAAGAATAAACTTCACTTCTGAGGTTTCTTCAGAGATGAAGAAGGTGTGTTTCTTTCTGATATATACCTTGGACAAGGCAGAGGATTCAATGCACTTAGAGAGGAAAAATGAAAAAGCTGAGTCAAGGTTTGTTTCTGCCAAAGAGAATATGGTTCTAAGGAGCTTCCATTTTCTAAATCTTATGCTTAAAGGCCTTTGTGTCTGGCTTATGATCTTGGCTCCCTTTCCAACCCAATGTAGGTTGATTCAAGGACACACAGAGGAGTAATATTCTCGGGTAATCTTTTTGCTGCTAAATGTACATGTTTTCCTATAGGCATTTTATTTTAACATCCTGCCAGTCTTTTAACAGGAAGTTTAAATATAGGACGGACTAGTTCAATGAAGAATTATGTATGTAATGAGTATCAGTTCCTGAATCATTGTTTAAAAAATTGAAGATATTAGAACTCAACAATTATGTTATGTCCTCTTTGGCAACCTTAATCCAACTGCCTTTCATTCATGTACTGAGGATTAAATTAGTCAGTAAATATGTTGATTTTTCACAATGAGAGTATATGGGATGTAAGCCAGCAAAAAAAGTCACATTTTGTTAATTATTGGAAAAACTGTCAAATGTGTGCACTACCATAAAAAAGAGTCAGAAAATTAAACAAAAAAGAAAAAGAAAAAGATAATTGACAGCTAGACATTTGGGACACCAAAATATCTTAGTACAATTTTAAATATTAGTGATAAAATCAGAACTATAAGGCATGCAAGAAAAAGCATGCAGGCCACAACTACAAAAATATAATCTGAAAGTTCAATTACATACTTTTCTTTAAATTTATGAAGTTTTGTGACTCTTAAATAATCAGTTCACAGTTTTTGTTGTTTCAGTTCCTCTGAATGTTGACTGAAACAAAAAAAAAATACCAAAAATTAAATTAATATAAATGTTTGTATAATTGAACATTCACATAAGTTTGTGGTATTTCTATTTATGAAGTTATTAAAAATTAAAGTTTTTAAAATATTTTGGAACATCATTTTTCTTTATTAAAAAAATCAGGGAGCACCACAGCATGCCATTTGCCACTATATACACTAGATTTAAAATAAATAAAAGTTGGTATTTCTTTTTAAGGGACAAAAAATAGCAAAAAGCATTATTATAATACAGCACAACAAATGCTGGATTTCTGTAAAGTAGGATCTTATCAGAGAAGTTTATGAATTACATTAGCTTCATGTATTTTATCAAGTACATGAAACTGTATTATGACAGAATTAAGCTTAATTTATCTTGGTAAATCTGTAATGGATTATATAATAGACACTGGGATAGCTTAGATTTTGGTTTACAGCAATAATTTATATAAAATGATTCTTCAGGAGCAATATGGAATGTATGCATGATTGTTGCACACATACTCAGCACTCACATACAACTGTTTAGTGGAAGAGTGCCTGTTTAGAGTTTATTATTTTAATAAGCCAGTTAGAAAGAAGCATGCAGGACACACTTCTAAAACAAGCCTGTAACCATGATTTTAAGGGCATCCTTTCAATCCTTTAATAATTTTGAGCCTAGGTGATCATTTACTCTGACTTGAAGTTATTAAAAACATCTACAACATATAGTGGACATGGTGTTTGTTTTTAATCACTGTGTATAATAGATTTCACATGGGGAAATGTTGGCAAATATTTTATAGACTATAAAAATCTTGATAGTTGGATAAATGCTAGTGTGCTGCAATTTCCTTCTCATCTTTATAAAAGCAGAGTTTTAAAGGCAATGTATTAATTTCCTGAGGATTCTTGCAATGTTTTACATTTGAAATAGAGTGGAAATGACACTTATAATAACATTTTAATTTTAAACTTGGTTAGAATTATGGTGTTATAAAGGTTGCCACCATAAACCTCCTTTAAATGATGTCTTACGTCAGACAACCAGAGGGGGAGAAAGCCTGGATGGCAGTTTGAACATCAAGCCTCATTAAACAGTATTCAATCTCAACAAGAAAACTATGATATTCGGGTTGTACCTGCATAAAATCAAAACAACTGGTCCACTTGTTGAATAGTCAAACTGCACATAGAATAAGTGGCCTAAAAGGAGAGGGGCATGACCAAGGTTTTCATTTGTGCTTAGATTCTGAGTCATACTCAGAAGGAATCCAGTGATTCCTGTGATTTTCTTAAAGCAAGCTCAGATTAGTATCACCTCTCTGCTTCTTCATTTCAACCACTCAGTTCCACCTCTAGGAATAATTGCAAATTATTAGCTTAGTGTTGTAAACTGGGATGTTCTATCTGCATGCAAAAATATTTATTAGGGGGCCTCCCTGGAGGCTCAAGCATTGCACTATGAAGCATCCCCGACCACGGAGTGACCCACATGGCTCAGCAGACCTCCCCTGCCTCACCCATTGCTCCCCTCAGCAGTGTATTTCAGTCCATCTGCCTGTTCTGCTTCCCACTCTGTCTCTGGTGACTCCTCTCACCCTCTGCATTTCTGACCTGTACCCCAGCTCTTCTATGCATAAGTAAATCTTTAAATATATATATAAATATATATATTTATAGATATTTTTATATATATTTATATATATATTTTAGGGTTATATATTTATATATATTTATATATTTATATATATTTTATATATTTATATATATATAAATATATATATTTAAATATATAAATATATATTCGGGAGGGAAAAGGGATTGACAGCTGAAGATGGATGGTACGGAAGAATAATTGGGAAGAGAGAGCTGCAGTGCAGCCTCAAGGGAAGTCTCATGATTTTTGAAGATGGTTGACCTGTCAGTGTTGCTCTGAGTTGCTGTAAAAAGGTCAGGTCTTTATACCCCTATTTCTAACAGTCCACTGGATATGCATCACTCCAGAAAAGTGGCATGACTTTAGTAAAATGGCTGTCTTAGACTGATTCAACTCCTGAAAGGGGTTGACAGCTAAAAATAGTCTACCACTCTCATCCCCAGCAGTTAAAGGAATAAATTCTTTATTTCTAAGTGATTTGAATTGCTTATAACCGCACCCACAATACCCAACAAGTAAGGATATATTGGCCCCAAATTGCTCTTAAGTCTTTTCTTCCAATTATTCCTATCTATATAGCCACCTCTCTAAATAGTCTATTGTGTTGTGTCTCCAAATGTACATGTGTAAATGGAGACAGTGTAGATTGTGGACAGAAGACCAACTTTGGAACTAGACTGACCTGGAGTCAAATTCTTCTTTTGCAAACTCTTTTTATGGCTACTGGATCAGAAAAATTCAGCTGAACTCTCTATAGCTCAGGATTCTAATCTGCAAAATATGAACAGTGATACTAACACTGCTGGTTTACTGGTAAACCTAACTCCAAAGAAAAGGAATCACAGGATTAAAAGATTTAGGAGAAAAATCTATGCAGATGCAGTTAGATTCAGAGTTGAAATTGCGCCATTAAGCCTCCTTGTCCCTCGCTCAGTTATTTCCACTGTGGATATTGACTTTTGTCACGTTCCATATGTTAGTAATATGGTCTAGTAAACTGGGTCACTACCCTCAGTTTCTTTTCCCCTTCTAATAAAATAACACATTTATGTCCTTGCCATAGTTTTATGGTGTTTAGTGTGTACTATTTGCTCCTTTGACTTTGGACTTAGCTATGCTACTTGCTTTGGTTAATCACTTGTTACTGGGCATGACACTATCAGAGGCTGAAAATATGGCCGCCTGGCTAGGCCTGCCTCTCAAGCATATATCATCTACCACACTGTCATTCAGTAACTGCTAGTCCAATGAAGATAAGACATACAAAGAGCAGATCTGAACCTAACTTGTAGTCCAGAATCTGCAGTATGGCCCAATCTAGCTCAGCTAAGTTGTACCCTGCCCACTGGCCCATGATCAAGAAATAAATGCCTCTTGTTGTAATCCAGTAAGATTTGAAATAGTTTGTCATAAAGAATTATTGCAGTCATGAATTATTGACAAAAATGCCAACCATTTCAAGCCTCCTTTTACTCTAGATTTAGAATTTAGCAAGAGCACCATCTCCCACATTCCTCACCTAGGTCTCTGGAATAAATTTAAGGGGCACTTATTGGCCTGAGTTGAGTCATGTATATTTCTAACCCAAGTACAGTTATCAGGAAGTCATGAAATGCTTTCACTTGGCAGGCCCTGGGTTGCAAAATTCCAATAGTAAAGAGGGTTCTAATTCCAGAGAAAGTTGAATGGACACAGGGAATTTAAAAGCACAATTCATGTTCACCAAATATAATACTTTTTTTTGTTATGTCTTTTCTTAAAATCTTCACCCTTTCTGGAGTATGTACAACTCTTCTAAGTTCCAGGACATGGCAAGCATATACTGAAGTGTGCAAGCAAGTGCCTTGCAAGAGGTCAAGGCCAAGGTGCAGAGGAAACCCACCCAGAAGTTTCACTCAAAATGCAATTGTGCTGCTGAACCTGAGAATGCTGAACTCCCAAGGCAGCTCTGGAGTGGAACAACGACGGACTGCCAGCAGCTGTGCAGACAACTGGGGACTGGAAGATGCAGTGGGGTGGGGGAGTGGAGGCAAGGCAGGTGGTGGCTTTTATCTTTTCCATGCCTGGCAGGGCCCATTACTGACTGGCTCAATATACCAGAGCTAACTCTGCTTTCCCATTCAGAAAAGAAAAGAAAAATCAATAGGGTAAAGAGACCACAGCACTGACTATATGAAATTAAAAAGATTTGCTCCTTCCTACCAGTTTCAGGTGCTATTAGAACGAGTGGGTTTTTCTCATAGGTGTTCTATGGCTTCCAGAGCACCCTATTATTTTCATGCTTGCCCCCCCAAATTATGTCAGAGGTTTTCCTTTGTTCTAGGTAATTCACCTGAATGAGACATTTATTGTAGTACAGGGCTAATGTTCATTTACTTGTAGACACTCTTTAGAGTCATGATGTAGACTACTGGTCTTTACATCAGAAAAAGATAAGTCAGGCTGATTCAACACAGAACTTCAGTGGTCTCATCTTTAGTTTTGTAGACTGGTATTGCTATTATTGTTATTTATTATTATTATTGTCAAACTTTCACTATTGACCATGTTTTACTATAGAGGGTGTTCTCCTTGTTATGCTACTAGTGCCCATTAAAAGTTAATGACAATATATTTTTAATCCAACCAAGTCATTGTGAATCTGGGGCTTCATTTGAGTAGCAAGTGAAAAAATAAACCCCACTCAAATCCACTTAAATAATAGAAATGATTTACTATTCACATAATTGAAATATGCAGAGATTGAAAGGGCCATAGGTAATGATGAAAAGATCTTACTTTTCTCATCTCCTCTCTCTGCCTTCTACTTTATCTGCTTTATGCCATTGCTGGTGTCCTTTGACTCATGACTTTCAACAACCTAGAGGACTTTGTAACCTCTTCATTCATAAATACAGATAGAAATCAGAATCTGGCAAAAGCACAGAAACCCCTAAAAGTACCCCATTAAAAAAGGGGGTTCACACTATGTACCCCTTGGACACTGTGTCCAAGGAGGTGGGGGAATCATGATAAACACATCAGGACCTTCCTCTGCAGCTGGGGATGGTTAATTCAATACAGACTACTTGACTGCTAGTGGAGAGTGGTGGATTTCCATCGAAAGTCCCTGGTGATGTTACTAAAAAGAAGGTTTTTTCTTCAAGGGCTCAAGAGAGAGTGAATGGCTCAAGTTCTGATTCACTGGGAAACAGTGACTGCACCCTCCTATGGATTACAGCCACACTTGCCCAACAGTTTCTGATGAGAGCTCAGCTAGGGAAGGCTCGGGGAAACGAAATGCCTTTAAGTCACTACCCATCACTGAGCCGCACAAGTATGAGCATGTGATACCCACAATGGTTAATAGAGCCAAGATTTTCCTATTGATATAAGCAAGTTCATATGAATCTAAACATACTAATGAAAAGCCACAGTTGACAATTTGTAAAACAGATTGTCTCTCCCCCTTCTTCCCTCCTCTCTTCTTTCCTGCCCTCCTCTTCTCCGCTCTCTCTGCTCATCCTGTACCACGTAGAATATCTATTGCAGGACGTGGACTGAGTGACAAAAATACTGGCTCCAAATGACACACTGTCTCAGATCAGAAAGTGGTGTCAACTCAAAGGTGACAGAGGAGTCAGGAGGTCTATGGAGAAGCCACACACACTGTTCTGCCAGTCATCGTGAGAGTACAGGTGAAAGGGCCTCGGTTAACATTAATCCATTTTGGATCTGTCTGCCACACGGGACTAGCTGTCACTGGCATCACATGGCATCGCTTCTGTCTAGCTGTATACGTGGTCATTGTAGTCCTCAGAATGCTTTGAGGACACACTCCCACATAAGTCAAGCAAAGCCAGGTTTATTCGGTGACTTTGGAAGACTTCTTTGAGGGAAACAAATCTAAAATAGCCAGTTACTGGGTGCTATTAGGTGTGAACTTTCCTGGGAGCTCCTGATATGAGCAAGATATGGGCAAATACAATAGGTGATGCCTTTATTACAAAACAAAAATAACACTGTCAGTTAATTCACTTCTTAATTTATGATGATGATGATGTTCATGTCTTCTTTCTTTTTGTTATTGACACAAATAGGTGACAACAAACACAATGAGAATATAGATAAGCAAATTAATGGACATTTCATCAGCTAATAGTAATAAACATGATTTAAAAACATGCACAGGAATAGAAGAAATGTCCTGTCCCCAAATCTTGTGTAGATATAAGTAGAATTAATGCCAATCATTGTTATTTGTTGTCATCTGGCTGCATTTACCTATAGCTGTAAAATTAAATATCCTGCCTTCTATAGTTGGATAAGCTACTAAAAGAAACTTTTGGGGGCTATAATGACTTAGGACTATGATTTATTTTTCAAGCAAAGTATAATGTAAAGCTATTTAGGAGCTTCCTCCTACTGTGTTATTCTGTTACAGCAGAAGAGATGAAAATGTCTTCACAGATGTTGTAGGAACATCTTAGAAAGAATATGAGACTATCTAAACTGTGGTATGGTACCTTACACTTTTCAGTTGGTGCTGATTTTCTAAAGTAAAAACTTAGAGTAACGAAACTGGTTACTGCTAAATGATTAATTTAATAAGTCTTACAAACCTCATACTCAAGAAGATTTTTTTATTTGTTTTACTTTTGCCCCTGCCATTCTGGCAAGTATTATTACAGGGCTCTCAATAGTGTAGTGAATTTCTGTGAGGAACATATTGTTTTGGATTTATAAAACTGTGAACTCTCTGTCAGAAGAAATAGTATCATGTGAGGCATTTTTTTATAAAGTTGAGATTAAAATAACACACAAAACATAATCTTGTCAATAATGCTAGACACTTTACATATTGAGGCAAGATGAATGAAATACTTTCTTCAAAATTTGGTTGGAAGTCAGGAGATAGATTTTCAGGAAACAACCCATAATCATTACTGAAACAATTTACTGCTGAACAATTTATTCAGTGTAAGAAAAATAGGGAGAGCAGGGAAAGATGTGCCCTGTGGCTCAAAGGATAAGAAAAATATTGTAGAAACGTATTTCAAGAGGAAGGGAATTTAGCACACCTACTATCTCTAGGTGTTTAAGTTTCTTAAAATCAGGAAAAAAAATAATGAAACCCAACGGATATTTAATTTCATGCTATAGTTTTGCTAGGAAGCACAAAATGTACTCTATGGAAATTTCAGTTAATAATAATTCCTGTAATCAGACCTCTCACCTGCATCCAGAATGGAAAGTATAAGAAGACACACACCTGTAGTGATGATGGTTTTCCTTCTCCGTGCCCTCGTTAGTGTGAAAAGTTGATCAGCAGGACCAGAAGGCACCTGAGGAACTTCCACATCCCACAGCAATCTTTAGGATGGTTGCATAAATCTTATATAATGTCACGATGACAGATTTTGCCAAGAATCCTATACGGTTCAGGCTTCTTTGGGGAAGGATCAAATTAAGGGGCATATTTTCAAGCTCCTTGTCTTGGAGGAGTGTCTGGAGACTCAAGATAAGCCTAACCTCAGCTGTCCCCAGTGGTGCAGGCCATCACCTATAATAAATGGATCAGGATACAGCAAAGTGGGGTACAATTGCTGGCTTTTCCTGAAACAAAGAAGCTCCTCTCACACTGGAGCTGTGCAACTAGCATTTGCAGAAGAATTCAATGATTTCACACACAATCATTGTTTCATCAAAGTCCACCCTGCTAAACCCTAGGGGTTCTCCTATTTCCTGAGTGGAGACAGTCAATTACAAACTGCTACATTTTCTGTGGAGTCAGACTCTACTATAAGCCTTCTAAGTCCACCACCACACAGAAAAGGAAAAATCCATCCAACCATGATATAAAATGTATGAACATTTTTAAATTACATAGGATATGATACATAGCCTATCAACTTAATAAGTTGATAATGAGAACAGTTTATTAAATAAAAAAATGAACTGAAGCACATTTTTCTAACAAATACATAATACCTGGTTTATGTGGACTCTCCTTATATAATAGTAGTCCTCCTTTTTTGGCTTCAAAGAACCACTAAAACTTCATAATCTCTGTCATGTGTATGTGCATACATCTTTCTCACTAGAGAAATGCCAAATCTGTAGCACTTCGTGTTTCTCAGTGTAGGGTAGATGTAGTGGCCTTTATGCCTCCATGGCTATCACCTGTGGCCTTGAATGCAGCAGGTGCCTGGGAGCATGCCTGATTGTGCACACCTGGAGTATGGTGTGGGCATACAAAAGGTGCCGCACCTGAGCCTAAAGGCTGAGGCTGTAAGGACGGCATCTCTCAGAGACAGGAACAGCTAGGGTGCAACAGCTATGACAGCGAAGGCTATGAGAGGAAGAGACCATGAGAGAATGCCAGACAGAGCCCAGAGAGAAAGAGTAAAGATTCTCTAGGGGCTGGGAGGTTGGAGGCCTCCTGCCTCCCTGCCTTGACAGCTTGTGGTCCTGCCTCACAGCAACTGGTGTAGAAAGCATTAATGTCTGAAAAAGTCACTGAGGGCTCCAGGACTCTCCTTCGTCTGTCTGCCCGAATTGATAGAGAACCTGCCCTGTGCTTGCTGGCACTACACACAGGAAGAGATTTTGCAACCCTAACCCCCATAATGTCAGAATGTGACCTTGTGTAAATATAGGGTATTTACAAATGTGATTCAAGATGAACTTATTAGGGTAGATCCTAATACAATATGACTGATATCCTTATCAAAAGGAGAAAATGTGGATGCAGACACAAACACACAAATGAGGAGGTTGGAGTGAGGTATCTACTGGTAAGGAACACCAAAGACTGTCAGCAAAACACTGGAAGCAAGGAAACGTCAAAGAAGGAAGAACTCTCCTACAAGTTTCACAGGGAGTATGACCTACTGATGTGACACTTTAGTTTCAGATATTTGGCCTTCACAACCATGAGAAAATAAATTTCTGTTGTTCTAAGCTGTGGTGTTTGTTTACAGCAGTCTTAGGAAACAAATACAAAACCCTAATATAGTCTCCCTTTTATAAAAAGTGGATATTAAATAATTTGATAGCAATCTAGTCATAATTAAAAAACTTCACTGGATTACATTTCTCTTCCATCAGATCACACTCATGCAGCACAGGTAAAGCCTTCAACACCACACACTTCTATCCATGCAAACCACTCACTGCTAACTGCTGTTCACAACTTCCTTTATAATTCTCTGTAACTTTTACCCATTTATTCCTCTTTACCCACTAGACCTAAACTCTACTAGAACATAAGCTCTGAGGACAGAGTGCTGTTTTGCTCACATGTGCTTCACACTGTGAAGCACAGTGAAAGGATCTAGTTAAAATGGGAGGAAGTAAAATAGAACTTCCTTCTCTAGGGAGCAACTTTATAACCTAGTCCTTTGTCCCAGAAGCCTTGGGGCAAAGTTCACTCTTGTCACCTAAGTGGCAGGATGTGCTGGCTTTGCTGGTGACACCAATCTCCCACACTGAATAAAGTTGGGGCAGGAGGGTTGGCCAAGTGGGGGCTGCTGAAAGCTGTTGTTAGCAGCAGTGGTGGTTTTCTGCCTTTTTACTCCAGCAACCTGTGCAAATTGCTCTAAAAGTGGAAGCAGCTATGGGAGTCCTTGCCCATCCCAGGAGCACGCTGCCTACAGGAAGCCTCTGCTCTGGTGCAAGCTGGGTTTGAGTGCCAAAGTCTCCAAGGCTCTAGTGGCCTGACCCCCAGAAGCACTGCCTCTGGGAAACGTCCAGTTCACCCTGCAGTGGGAGGTTGTGGGATCATTACAAAAGGGCCCTCCTAAGTGGGCCAGGCTTGATGGCCAACTCTGGTGCTAAATGAGTTTGAACACCAGTATGCCGCTCTCCCTTCCCACTCAGGGCTCCCACACTGGGCCCCAGAAGCACACTGCTTGCACCTTATCTTCAGTCATTAGTGGTCCCACAGGGGCTCAGGCTGCCAGCAGAGGAAGGCACTAGTGGTGAGTGGCAGTAATGGTTCTCCTACTCCATTGCCCCAAGGCATGCAGCCCCACTAGGGCTATAGGGTAGGGTTGCTCTGTCCTAGAGAAAGCTCTGGTAGAGGAGGCAAGAGCAAGTCCCTCAGCTACTAGTTTAGGGCTGCAGGGAGGACATGATGACCCATTGGGTCAACTCTAGTGCGGTAACTCCTTAGAGCCCCACGCAGTAGAGAGGCTAGTGGAATCCAGGGTCAAACTGGTGGGGTCCTAACATTTGGTCACCCTGCAGAAACCGGAACCCGTGTTCCAGTATGCTGCACCCCCTAAACCTCCCTTATACATTGTTACACCAACCCACACTTAAGGGGTACTGTGTGCAAAGTGCCTCTGGCATCACTGAGGCAGCCTGTGGTTATAGCTTCTTCAAGCCCACCAGCCCATGAACCTGCCCTGAGGTCAGAGCAGGTCAAGTCTGTTCAGACATCAGGTTTTCCTTTTTATGTTTGGTTCCTTGATAGTACAACGAACTAATCTTGTGCAAGTTAAAGGAACCAATCAGGTTCAAGCACAGCTAATTAATTATTTGGACTGAAAAATAAGAATAAGCTGATTGGTGCTTTCTGGGTCAATCAGTCATTTACAATTGAAATGACTAAACAGGGCCTCCCTGATGGCTCAGGGATTAAACTCACAGCACTATCAAGCTATAGCCAGCATCTGTGGCACAAGTTCAGTTCCCAGTCAGGAACTTGACTCACATGGCACAGCAGACCTCTCCTGTCTTGCCTGCTGCTCCCCTCAATACTATATTTTTCAGTAGATCTACCTGTTCTGCCCCCCACTCTGTCTCTGGTGAATCCTCTCATCCCCTGCATCTCTGGCCCTACACAGTTCTTGTATGCATAAATTAAAAAAAAAATGAAGAAAAGAAAATGGTCCAATCAGGTTTGTAGGATAGGCGGCCCTGAAAGAGAATATAAGGTAGGGCAGGAAACAGTTTATGGATTCTTTTCCTGGCCTCCAAAGAAAAATGAAGGGTTAGTAGTCAACCTCTGAAGAAAAGAAGCAGAAGACCTTCACAGAGAACTGGATACTGTACCTGCCTTGGACCTGCCTCTGGCATCACCTAAAAGGAGCACCAAACGCCTTGCTTGGCCTGTTGTCTCAAAGATCTATTGTGCTATTGAGTCATTCTAATAGCCCACAAAAAGATGTTAACATTGGTGTGTCTGATACTACCTCCTGGTGACTGGTGATGACCTACACTACTGGCCAGTATGACTGTCCAGTGACAGGTGACTGGCATTCTGTATCTGAGTAACCCTTGAGAGCTGTCCACCATATCTGATTGCCCAGCACTGCCTCCCAGTGCTATTGCTTCCATTGCTGGTGCTGTCTAGGCTGGCCTACAGACTGTTGCTATGGGTTGCTGCAGCAGCATCTTAGTGGCCCCACCTATGAGCACCTCAGCTTCCACTGTGGATAGGATCCTGGCCCACTGCTTGCCAATATACCACAAACTTTAGGCCCTCATTAACAGGAAAGCACCAATTTGAACAAGCAGCCTTTTGTTTGGGACTTCTGGATACTGTGGACACTATCTAGGGTGAGATAGCCATTTGTAGCTTAGAAACTCTCTTAGTATCTCCTCTTTGTTGAATAAACCTCATTATGTTGTTCCTTAAGCCTGAGTGGCCTTGGAACTATGTGTGGTTGAGAACCTATAGACACTGACCAGTATTCTACCTTGGTACTGTCCTTAAACCCACAATAGCACTGCTGTAGAGCTGTCTAGCACTATTTCAATTTCAGAAAATGTTCCTGCCCCCAAATAGTTACTTGCATTACCCTTTATAGTTCATACTCTCACAATTCTTTCCTCTTTGAATTAGAGGCAATGAGTGGAAAATGTCCTGGCTGGCATTAGGTCACTGAGATTTATGCTACAGTTCTTCTAATTGGCCAGGTGACAAAAACCTAATAGTGAATGATACTGTCAAAGGGAACTAGGGAAAAGAACAGACTGGGGGCAAAAAAAAGGGTTTTATAGACACTTATTAATTAAATTTGAAGCAATAGTCATCATCTTATTGAACTTCAATTTCAACTTATTTGCACAATGGGAAAAATAAAGCATTATATCACTCCTATCCTACACAATGTAACAAACATTTTGTTGGTTAATGGGAAAAGTTGAATTGAGAATCAAAAAAGTGATACATACCATATTTCAGTTTCTATGATATATTCTTTAAAAGTATATCATTAATATTTTAATAGTTCTATAGTGCATTACATAGTCTTACAATTTGTTAATGAAATATGTCATGAAATAAACATTTAATATTAACTAGATGCATTGTAACATGCTAATTTTTTCATAAAGACAAAGCTTGCTCTCTGGTAGGTAACTGACTCTTGGCATCAATCCTACCTGTATGCTACTATGTTTTCTTGTGCTACAGAAGCAGACAGGAAAAAAAATCTCCAGAGTCTACAATTGCTTGGAACTAGATTCTGAATGTAAGTTTAGTTTATCCAGTTGGATTTGTCTGCATGTGTTTTTAGAAGGAGGAAGAATGAAATTGAAGTTTGTGTGTGTGTGTGTTTAGTGGGGCGGGGGGAGGTCTTTGGCCATTTTTAACTGGCAAGTCTGATCCCAGAGTTAATGAGATTTCCTGAAGTATCATTCTAAGAACAGTTGCTTGTTTGAGAAGTATTAAAAGGTAGTGGTAGAATGGTGATAAAGGTCTTCTGTTTCTCTAGTGTCATGAGCTGTGGTGAAGGTGACAGCTCCCCTACTGAGTCAGTTCTTGAGTGTTATTCTGGAAGTCATTCCTAGAGGGCACAGGAGAAAGTCTCATCTTCCTGCCTTTCATTGCTGTATCATAAGCACCTACTGGCCTAAACTAAGTTCTCTTTAACTTGAAAAACCTAAAGTAATTTCTGTTTCCTGCAACTGAAGCCTCACTAATACAGTAGAGTCCACTTTTTGGGATCTCAAACTATCTTCCTTTCACTACCTTTAGTCATAATGCATTATTATAATTTCTAGTCTCTCTAAACTGGGACAAAAAGTAGAATGTATGACACCACAGTATTTTCCTCTTTTCTCATTTATTTTAACCCTCCCTAGGCTTCTTCCTCACACCTACTTTGATTATAGTTTTCAAAACGGACTTTTCTCAAAACTTTGCAGCATCTTAGTCTTTATTTTTACAGAAACAATATCACCTTTTTTTTTTCCTGACATTATGTTAAATAAAATTATCCAATTTCAACTGGCATAAATAGGTCTGAGATCAAATAGATTTTTAATAATTGTGCATTTCAACTAGCAGGAACAAAGTATGCAGCATTTCTAAAGAGTAACCAAGCAGCCAAAAGTAAAAGGCAGATATCATAATGCAGACAATTTACAAAGAGAAGGAAGCCATGTTCATTTTTTTGACTTTTGTTTTGGGGTGATAATTTCCAAAGCTTCTATTAATTTCATCTTGCAGTTACTTACTTGGGTTTTTTTTTTACTTGTATATTTAATGTGGACTGAAGATAAATTCCCTAAAGCACCTAGTATAGTGTCCAGAATAATAATGAGCAGAGAATAAATACAACTATTGTACATTCAGAAATGAAGAAATTAGGATAGATGTAATATGTAAGATCTCTGCATTCTAAAAGATTATAGTAAGTGTAAGAATCCAAATGATTTTTTTCTAAAAAAATCATAGAAGGGAAAAATCAAACTCTTTAAATCAAATATTATTCAAGGTTAAACAATTATCAAACAATACACTGTAGCTCAAGCTGGTCCAATAAGAAGCTAGTCAGTCTCCCAGGATAGGAGAAGAAATGGAAGTCTGAGTGATCAAGTGGTTTGACTGTGGCAGAGCACAAATTCTCAGGCTCACTTGGGGGTTGGAATGTTTCCATAGCATAAGAACTATAATAGGAGGGGGTCCATGAGTAAATCCTGGCCAAAGCTGGGTAAGTACCTAAAAAAAGAAGAGCCAGGGAGGGATAAAGGAGACAAACTTCCATGACAGTATCAAAACAAGCCATAAGCCATGTGAATACAGATTTAATGTAACGAAAGTTTGTACTTTGAAAATTAAAATGTATGGTATGTGCAATAGCTCTCCAGCAACAAGAATATTCAATTAGGTAGAACATTCCATTCCTGGGCCATATGAGATAAGCTGGAGTTTACTGTTCTTGCTCTCACAAACTCCCACTTGAACATGTCTGTACACAAGAGACTTGGAAGTTCCCATGAAACAAATAGAGGCTCTGGGCTTTCGCAGGTGAATTTAATCATTACCATATTATTACAATGATGAAAGACATGCTAAAAATTATATTCCTTAAAGCCAACCCACTTATAGGAAATTCCTGTCTCTTCTATTCTGTCAGTAACACCCATCTTAAGATACTGAAGAGTTTACTTTTTACAGAAGCTTTTTCAACAGTTGTTTTTGATTGAAGGTGGCTTTTTTTTTATTTAGCAAAACAGCCAAGAGGTCTTTGGAGCTTCCCATCTTATTAGTTAAAGTGATACTTCATTACATCATTCATATCTAGATTTCCATCACAAATGAATACATTGTTCTTCCACCCAGAAAGACAAAATAACTTTCAAAGAGCAATCCTTAACTTCTTGTTGTTCCTCATAATATTTTAACATTGGCGAAACTGCCTGAGGACATTTTGAAAATATGTAGGCATTAATACACCCTCCTCCAAGTCTACACAGTTTCATATACCAGAGTGAATGCTTATATGAGCATATTACAGAAATGGAACAGTGCAACTTTTACTGTCTACGCCAGTGAACTAAAGCACATTGAATAGTTTAAATAGTAATCCACTGGAATTACCAAAGCATGTAGTTTCCATTTTCATTACAACCAAAGAATTATAGAATTGAAGACAGTTTATTCATTTGTGTATCTCCCTTGTGGCTGTACTGGTTTGCAGCACTGGTTGTCACTCTTATTTAACTGGTAGCAAAATCAAGACTGCTTTTCCTGGTCCAAAAAAAAGCCTCTGTGTGTATGTGTGTGTGTGTGTGTGTGTGTGTGATATTAGCTGACAGTATACCCATTTAGAAGAAATAACTTGGCTTAGTTAATGTAATTAAGGATATGCTTTAAAAGGGTATGGAAACTATTGGTTAATTAAAGATCCTTAGTCAGTCTCACATTGTGATGACAATATTTAGTTTTGAAGTTGGCTACTTCAAAGTATTATTACTTGTTTTTGCTTCTTGTGACTTGGCTATAGTAAAATGATTTCCAGATAAAGGGGACATATCTCTCCAATCACTTCCTGTGGCATTTAGAAAAAAGTCAGCAGACTCTATCCTCTGAAAATTTACCATACAACCTATTGTATGGTAAATACATCTATTACTGTTAGATTCTAATGCTTTGGAATTTTTCTGCCAGACTTGGGAGACTCTAGAAAACATGTTCATTCATCTTGGTGATGTTGTTTAACTCACACTGAACATGGGGCTTAGAAGTTTCCCAATAAATACGACTGCATAGCCCACTAAAGGAATGAAAGCATGTAGTACTTAGCAGTGTTTCATATCCTTTTTTACACAAATCATGTGTCCTGTTTCCTGTGACATTACTTCCATTGTAGCCCCTCAAGGGTTCTCATCACTCCACCTGGACTTCAAACGATCTTTCCCTCATGCTGCCCTGCTTCCAACACTGCCGCCCTGTGAGGCAACAAGAAAACTCAAATTTTAGGTTTATAAACATTTGTTTTCATTTAATTTAGTCCAACTGGAAATAGATAAGTATGTTGCACTGCACTACAAACCAAGATAAATCAGTAACAATAACAGTATATATTAAGTACATTTTAAATGCCATTAAATTCTCAGAGTATGATCCTTGATTTCATCATATTGCCATAAACATTATAGAGGAGCCTGAACAAAGGTCTCTCTAGTCAACAGCAAACAAACATTACAGAGCAGAGTGCTGGGTTACTTGTCTCTTATCCAACTCAGACAGTGGTTTTTAAGTAAAAGAAAAATTGAAGTCCTGGATACTCAGTTCCTTAGTAATTAAGTGTTGAGTGAACTACCCTTAAACAAAAACACTTTTAGAGGTGATTTTGTAGTTCAACAAATGACATTCATTTACTCAGTGACCACCATAATACTTGCAGCATTCTGGATCTTTCTCCTCCAAACACCCATTTTCAATTGTTGAGACTTTTTACCTGCTATCAATCTAATCCTCCTTGTCTCGAATCCTTGTTATTCTTCAGATCATAGATGAAGAGTGTTTTCTAATATACAGTATTTATCAAACTTTTCAAGACTTCTCACTCTACAACAAATATTTTATGTTCTGACAAAGGCAAAATCATGGCATGGTACAGTGGAGGCCAGGTATGAGATTGTTTCACAACACATAAATTTGTAATCAAACTGCCACCTAAGTAAAAACTATTTTGATAAATTATATCTTGAAATTATTAAAGCATTGTGAATACACAGAGAATAAGCTGCTCATTCTCCACTTATCTGTGTTAATTTATATTTTGGGGCTTCTAAAATATTAATTGAAATAGAACACATGCACAACAAAGAAGACAAATCTTAAGTTATATGACTAGATGGAGTTCAACAAAATGAAGCCATTGTAGATCTAACCCATAGATCAAGTTATAGAGAACATCACCAGGATTACAAAAGCCTGGTGTAAGCCCAATAATGAATATTTATAATAGATTTTTATAGCTGGGAGTATAAGTTTATCAAATGCATGCTTCTTTAAGGCTCTCTTTTTAATTCTTGGCTTCTACATTTCCATATTACTTTTAGAATCAGCCTGCCACCTTACAAGCACATACACACAGTGTTTCTGAAACTTTTATTTATTGCACTAAATGGAAAGATACCTTAGAGATAATCAATAAATTTTGTGTGTTTTTTATAATATTGAACATGGTTATCTCTCCATTATTTTATATCCTTTTGTTTCTAAGTATTGTTTTGAGTTTTCTCATAGTTATCTTGCATGTTTTTATGCTATTTTTACTCCTAGAATTATGTATTTTCTGAATAGATTGTAAATTAATTTTTTGAAGCAGCCTAGGGTTGTGAGCCCTGCATTCCCTGGACTTTTGGGGTGGCCAAAGGTCAAATTCCACTCTCAGACACTGCTGAGGCCGTAGCACAAAACACCTGCATTGTCTGAACTCAGTTCTCTGTTGTTTTGATTCATCACAACATCTTCCTCTACAACTTTAATTCCTTTTACAACTTGTCAACTATCTAATCTTCTTCCATCACTCAAGTTTTATATGCAAATATGAATCAATAGATAGGTAAAATCCAAACAAAAAAATGAAAGCTCACATTTCATATTTTACTTCTCAAGTTATTCTATAACTAAACTTTGAATTTTCAAATGTTTTTGTATATACAATTGGCTAGGAAGAGACCACATATGCAATACATATTGAAAAAATAAACATTTTTATGGTGCCATTTTTATATTCATTAAACAGTTGGATCATAATCAGAATTCTTACTGAAAAAAAAAAAAGAATAGCAAGTCTGAGTGATAAAGAACCAGTGCTTAGATTATTAATTAGATACATTGCCTAGGGAGATTATTATCTACAATAGTAGTAAAAATAACTGTGTCACTGGCATGTTTCACCAACTTCCAATTATGAAAACAGCACTACTGGCGTCAATGGGATTTATGTAAGGCTACTTATTTCTGTTCCTACATATCCATTTTCACACTTCTTTACCGTCTTTAATTTATTTTTTATTTGGGAGTTTGACTCCCCTAACCATTGTGTCAGCTGGTGCCCTTGCCTTCTGACTTCCTATTAGGTGAGTGCCACAAGAGGTCCTGGAAGCACGTGTTGGGAAGAGAGGTCAAGAATATTCTGTCCTTCAGTAACCCACTCTTCCCTCCATGATCATGACTTTGACAGTGGCTATATTCCTAGAAGGCCATAGCTTCTGTCACACATCTTTCTTTTATGTGTAGGAGGTCCCAAATATGTTCTTTTGTATTTTCTTCATTCCACTAAGTTATAAATTACTAAATTACTATACTAAATTATATTTAGGTAGAATGCTAAGTGCTATATAGCAAAGTGTTACGAAAGAAATACTATATATGTATGCATACACATATATGTGTTTTATATGTATATACATATATATTAGTATGTACATGTATGCATTTTGTCTTTTTAATTCCTAAAACAGTTTTTGGATAGACTTTCCAAAATTACAGTGAAAATAATCATAGTTGATGTCTTCTTAAAGACTTAACAATGGTTTATTGTTTGAAAATTTATATGCAATTAAACTTTGAAGGTTAAATCATATTTTAATAAGTGAAAGCCAAAAATTTTTAACTTCTTACACTTATTCTAGATACCTTGATAAAGCAAATAATTCTTTGATACAGATTAACCCTTTGTAATTTATCTGTTTTCTAAGTTAAAATTATGTAGTCAGACTCGTATTTCAAAGCTCAATTTGTACAAATAATGTATGTTACTAAGACTTCACTTATGCTCTCAGTTAAGAAAGTAGGTATTCAATTGTCTATAGACTAGAACATTGAGTTGTTTCACAGGTGACTTTTACTGCTTTGAATTTCTTTTCTTATGAAATATAACTTTTATTTTCTGTGATCTGGGTAGCATGAGGAAAATCTGTGAACTTCAGGCAAAATAAAAACATAAATGAACTCTTAATTTATAATTTTATTATCCCCAACTACAGAGATAAAGTGTTTTTGTGAGACATAGTTTTTCATTGATCAGCATCACATAGAAAATGAAAAGATCTTATTTATTGAATATATAAATAAGATATATAATTCAAAGGATATATAATTCAGGATATATAATTCAAAGCTGAATATTCACTGGTTATGATTAAAAGTTTACCCTAAGAGTTTCTATGAAATTTGAGGGCAATTGACCTAAATATGGTAGTAAAGTACCCTCTGTCATACAATTATTTTTTAAGCTACTATAGTAGATAACATCTGGTTGCGTGTAATCTGAATTCATCTGAAATCCCAATGTAAACAAGTTCACCACTAGCAAGGGGCAGTTAAACATTCCACTGGCTTTAGATAATTGAAACCATCTTCCAAAAAATTACCTTCAATTACCAGACCCCAGGAAAGAAACAGACAATTTTGGCAACGTACCAGAAAGAGAGAAAAGATAAAAAAGGGAAAGGGAGAGGGAAAAGGAAATGGAGTGAAAGAGAGACAATGAGAGACTGAGGTCTAACAAAGAACATAATGTCTATTTTCCAGACTACAATGGAAAATCATTAAGTACTCTACAGTATTTGTAAGATAGGATGGTAATGTCATGCCCACCCAAAAGATATTTTTAGTGGGAACACAGGATTAGAGTCTAGAAAGTTATTGTCGTTTAATTTTATTTCAGATCTCTCTTTCAAGCAGTAATATCTCTAAAATATCATCAGCAGAAGGATTTTTAAAATCTTTCAAAATTAAAGAAACTTCAAATTTCCCAATTCTTAACATTTAAAAAAAAATCTTAGGTTGCAAGCATGCATGTGAATCATTATGTATAAATATTAAGAATATATATTTGACTTGAAATAACTAGATGCATACCTAAAAATTTGCAGTTCTTCTGGTTTATAGCATCTATTGTATTGAGTATTAAAGACACCTTATGACAGGATTATCAAATTACTTCAACTTTTAACAGTCTTTTTTGTAACATCTAGTCTTTCAGAATGGTGGGGCAGATGAATTTGCTTAAATACTTACATCTTAAAGGCTAAATAGAGCCAAGGAAAATGTATCAGTCCTTCTATATTAACTATACACTACAACAGTCAACTAGTCAGTTTTTATATCAAATAATCACATAAGTGTATCAATAATGATAAGTTTTTGATGGTAATTTGAATCATCTGAAAACAACAATAATAATAAAGGAATCAAATTTTTGTACTAGACTACAAAGTCTGCATACTTCTAATTGATATGTCAGAACAATATATATTTTAACTATCTTCCAGACAGATGCATTACAACAGCTAACAATGAAGTAGAGACCTCACTGTGTCTTATTTACTTTGTGAAGATCGCTAAACCAGTTCTGATACGATGCAGCAAACTTACTATGATGAAAGTTGCAGATGGGAAATACATATTTCAAGTTGAGATTTCACTTCAGAAAAGTGATCATAAAGCCACACATATCAAAAGACATTATGTTTTCTACTACATATCCTCAAATAAGTTTTAGACATAGAAAAAAAAAACTTGGCTGCCATAATTATAAATTGTTGCCATTACCAACAATTTAGACATGAACATGTATGTGTACATATGTACATGCTACCTATCTCTCTACCCCAAAATAAGACAGAGATCATGAAGGCTTTGTACACAGGGGTACATTCAGTGTCAAACAAAATGTTTGATATCTAGTAGGAATTCAGTAAATGTACTTTAGCTGAATGACTCAGTAAAAACTATAACTATTTTGAACGAAATATCCCCAGCATTTTTATTCACTGTAAAGCTGTAGACTTAAATAGTGATGCAAATTGAAAAACAGAGTCCAATTCCAGTCCACACCCAAACATGCCCAGACTCCTCTACTGTCAACAAAAACTCATCTTACTTGTCCTTTCCCTTTACGGGTTGAACTTATCCCAAATAACAGAATTGGATTTGCAGTCTCAGAAATAATTTTGAAATAGAATTTGATTTGCAGTCTCCACTGAATCTTTTTATTTTTTTGGCTGTAGGCAATGTATAGGTCATTACTTAATAAATTAAATTGAAAACTGAAGACTGGAAATAAGTTAACTAGATCCCTATCCTAGTTCTCTCTTTTGAGCTAAGAGACATTAGGAGGCATTATGTCTCTTATGTTTCACTTTGCTCCTTTTCAAAGTATACAGAACAAATTCCTAAGGTTTGTCTTTCAAGGAAGTCTGACAAAAATTAAGACTTAAGTCTATTCACTACAGCATTTGAGGGCTTTTCTTATTAAAACATTTACTTGGCATCTACCCAAGAATTGGATACCTATGTTTGATGTGTAGCCAGATTTTTTTTTAAATGATGCAAGATCGTTGTTATATTATCAGTAACTCTAATATAAGGGTCCATGTGCAGATAGTAATGAAACATCATGATGGGGATGGGTGGGTGAGATTTTCTTTTCTATTTGCCATTTATATGTGAATGATAAACATTATTCAAGGTTTAAAGGACTGGGGAAGGTGAAGGTGTCTAAAATCATCCCCTCCCTCAGTAGGTCATCAAGAGTAGCAACAGGTCCAGGCAGTTGTAGACAGACCAAGAAATTACAACAGCCTGAGAAAAGTCACATAGAAACTAAATAAATATAAAAAATATGACAATCGCAAAGTATAGCATCCCATCCCTCCTTGAACTCCCTTTTCCCTTCCCTTAAAGTCCTGACTACTTTTTATTTTTTTTTTTTTAAAGATTTATTGTTTATGCACACAAGCACTGGGGTACAGGCCAGAGGTGTGGGGGGAGGTGAGAGGCCTCACCACAGACAGCGAGGAGCAGAACAGGCAGATCAAGCGAAGTACACTGCTGAGGGGAGCAGCGGGCACAGCAGGAGAGGTCTGCCACGCC
Organism: Galemys pyrenaicus; assembly: GCA_019455555.1. NCBI lineage: Eukaryota > Metazoa > Chordata > Mammalia > Eulipotyphla > Talpidae > Galemys > Galemys pyrenaicus. Next base: position 521,583 of record JAGFMF010011428.1, on the reverse strand, counting down.
ATGTGGGTCCCCTCCCTGGCAGGCAGCAGGGATCGAACTCGTGCTGCAGTGGCTGCGGCTTGCTTCATAGTGCGTTGCTTAACCCACTGCGCCACCGGGGAGGCCCCTGACTACTTTTTAAAATTTTTAAATTCCCAGCTTTTACTTGTATGGCCAGTTGAAACCTTCTTTAGAAAGTCCTACCTAGATATTCTAGGCAATCTCAAAAGCATGTCCTTCACCAGCCCCTCCCCATCCTCACCTTTCCTGATTTAGGGGATTAGCAGAGAAAGTACAGGTAATAGGTGGCACCTTTTCTTTGTCAATAACTTTCATGGGCATTCTGAATTCCAGAATAACAAAAAAAAATTATTCTACATATTAAGGTTAAAGAAATCAGAATTTTTCTCAATTCTCTTGCAGAAACAAAGGCTTTATGTACAGATTCTAATCAAAGATCCCAAGTCCTTTAGGAGTTGAAACACTGTCTCCAAATCCCTGAATAAATATGTAGAACCAGCAACTTCCAAAACAACCACTTATAGCTTCTTAACTCACTCAAATCATGTCCCTTTTCTATAGCACTGGTCAAGATACATCTTTTCCAAGGTCTAAACCAACGTTTTTTTTTTTTTTTAATCCATTATTTATCTTCCACCTATTAACTCTTAGGCTGATCACATTTCCAAGACCCTTTCATTGACATGGGTAAGTTGTCTCCTCTCTAAAGTTTAGGAATTATGGCTTAAGTGAAATCCCAGGCCACTGACAGATTCTGGGGAAATGATCAGTATAACTTTCTGCCTCACCTACCCCAGCAGCTGTTTATTAAAACTGACTCAATCTGAAGATCACTTGAGGTCACTGAATTTTGATCAAAATGGTTACAGCTGTGAGGACAGTACATCAAGACCCTCTGAGTATATATTTTTAGATTTTAATAAGAGCCAAACTACATTGAACTTGTTTTTCTTCACTCAGGACAGTTCTTTATTCTTAAAACGCTATCAGACTGATGCATTATTTCATTATACAATGTTATTATATATCATCCCTTCATTGTGAAGAGTAATATATGAAATAATTGGGATTTCAAAAAAAACTAACTTCTATATATTGACTTTTTTAAATTTCTGAAATTCACATACACACACATACCATATGTTGACACTAAGTTATCACAGAACATTTATTGATAAATTCACCTATGTAATGTTTTAATTTTTAAACAGTATATTTTTACTAACCTGAGAAGTTTTTGTCATTTTCTAAAAATATGTCCATGTTAAAAGTATAGAACTTTTAGAATAAGTGATGGAAATATTAGGTAGTATTTATAAATATCTGCAATAATTTTGGACACAGATGTGTTAAATAAACATAACAAATAAAACTGAAATGATTCCTTATATTTCATCAAATCCCCATCATAAGAAATCATGTCTGAAAATAAACGTTGTTAGACAGCTTTTAAACTAGTGTTGATGTTGATTGAATTTGTGAGCTTTAAAACCAAGATCCCATAAAAAGACTGGTTAAAGTCTCACATAGTGCACTGATGGACCACCTGGATAAACCAAATCTGTTGTTTTCAGTCTGCAGTAAGTAAATGACTCATGACGTCATATGTAAGAAGCACCAACGTCACTGAAAGACTGACATTCCTCAAGGAATTTTTGAAGAAACATTTCTACCCTTTAGGTTTCACAGAGGTAGCTGATAAGAGAGTCAAATTCATCTCTCTAGAGAATTTACACCTCATCTCTGGCAAGACTTTAGCTACGTTGTCCTGTTCCCTTATAAACTCTGGATATTGTACAAGCTTTATCTTTGTAAAGCTTAATATTTGGAAAATATTATTTCAGATCTTCCACGTTAACCTATCAATACATCTTCCCATTTGCCTGCACAGAAAACATAGGCACAAGCTGAGGAGATAATTCTTACTCTCCTAGCTGTTGAGCTTCACTCTGAAAACTTCCTTCTCCCTGAATTCAGACTAGCAATGAATTGATTTCTGAAATTCTGTTCATGAGATTTTATCATATATCATAAATCCTGACCCTCAATGAATCTTACTGAAAGCATTATGAAGAGCATACATAACTAAGGAACTCATGGAGAAACTCATAAATACCATGCATGTAATATATTTTCAAAACAGTTTTGAGAAATCAGTGAAACTAGGAAATGATGTAAAAGCTATAAAATGTATCTACAAAGTAGTCTTTTGTTCTTTATATTCCATAACATCATGTCCTTTAGAAAAAGACATTTCAGACTGGAGTACATTCAACAGTATCATCTTTGTTTAACACATTTTGGAAATACCTACAGATCCTCCAATTTATTCCTCAAAACCTCTGGAATAGTAATTTTTAAAATGCACATTGAGATACACTGATTTTTTTCTTTTTTTTTAAGATTAGCCTAGAAGAATTCAGATCCAAGTCTAGTAAAAAATGTATGTACAGGTCATTTAATAATAAGGCAGCAATAGCACTAACCCTAATAGGCAACACATTTTAAATACCTACTAAGAGTTTAATTAAGCTATTTACCTTTAATCCTCAGAACAGTCCTATAAAAATTTTATTATTATTCCATTCTATAAATGAGAAAGCTGAGGCCTTAGGGGGTTAAACAAACTGCCACAAGTCAAGTGTTAGATTTGGGGTTCCAAAGTACTTCCTTTTAAAAACTAGAACTACTGCTACTCCTAAGGATTAAAAATGAGGTGGGACTATAAAGAAAATTAAATTATTTTTTCCCTATAGTTTTTAAATAGTCCATAGGTAATTCCAAAACTCTTTGAAAGTGGCAGTTTCAGAGAAATGGAATATTTAACTGTTTGAGGTTAAGTATACCACCCTCATTTTTACGTAGGAGTTCTGGGTAAATATGTTCTGAGACTCAGTTCAGAGTTTAATGTAGTTATGTCATTTAAAAGGACCGTTGGGTCCTTAGAAAACTCAGTGCCAAATTGCATTTTCCATATTTTTTAGATAATACAAATGTTTACCTTTGTACAGGATTTGGCTCTGTGGTCTCCTAAGTGTTTAAGGAGATGATGTTGAGGGAAGTTAGGTTAGATATCTGGCAGAGGCAACTTTGCCAGGGTCGCCCAACTTCTCCCCAACTTCCCTCCTAACTCCAAGCCCCCATTAGAGTAGCTCTACTTTTAACTATTTTATGTTTATTTTTAGAGCATAGAATTAGATTTTTAATGTGTTTATATAAAATTTTTAAAGCATTTTTAAAGATTTCTTATATGTGTTATGAAATGTTTTCAAAGGTTTCTCAGAACCACTTAATGCAAAGTGTTATTTTTGAAACACCTCCTTTTATTTACCTAAACTTTAGCCTCTTCTGCTAACTTGATTTAAGAGCTTGAACACTTAGAAAGGCATCTGAGTTATTTGGCTATCAAGTGATTTGAATGCTTTGAGAAGATAAAGTCTATAATTAAGAAATTGCCTAACAATGGATCTGCAGGAACTGAAGGTCATTTCCCATAAAAATGTGCAACTACAGGGAACTCAGGTGAGTTATACTGCTCTCAACTCTTGTCATACATTCAGGTCATTCATTAACTTTAATTAGGGCCATAAAGAGATGCCTAAGGAAAAAGGAAATGCACATTTTAAGATAACATTGTAGTCACTCCCTTATTTCTTCCTGATGTCAAGACCAAGAAAGAGAAATTTTGCTTGACCTTTACTTAAACAAGCAACCAGGAGAGAACAGCTTTTCAAGACTGGGCCAAGTGCCATGTCTTCAATAGACCTACAGCTGTTTTTATGCCAACTATGAGGTCTGTCTCCATTGAGGACAACTTCCTTATCAAGATAAAGTCCAAAGGTTATTTTCAAACTTTAGACAGAAAGTAAAGGTCATAGGGTATGATCACTCCCAATACCTTATTATAAAGATTTTAATACTTGGTGTTTCTTAGATTAGAAAGAGTCATAAACACTTATCAGTTAAAGGGAAAAAAAAAAAAAAACACACTAAGATTTCAAACTACCCTAATTAAGTCACTAAAAAGGGCTATTACAACAACTGGAAGCACTTGTTAATCCATCTTGCCAACTGAGCCTTGACAAGTTTCTTTTGGAAAGTGAGCCTCTAAGTGACAAGGACTCTTCTGCTATGAAGACCGAAAAGACTAGTCAAGTGGATGGAGCATTTCCTATACTCACTCCACTGTTGAGTCAAAGGGAAGCAAACAGAGACAAATAATTACTCCACTAGAAATAATAGAGTAATTAGTAAAAGCAAAATTCTTCCCCTGCGTGCCAGTAGTGAAAGCATCTAAAGGTAATTCAAGAGTATCATGTAGAGAAATGGAATTCAAGAGGCAAAATTTAGGATCAATGCTTGCCTTAGCAGCCTGAAATGAAAATGCTACTGAATTAAATCAGGAGCTCAAAATTCACCTTGCAAAATATCATGTGCTAACTTATGACAATTAGTGACCATAGATGGAGTTTTGAAGCTATAATATGAATTTTACCAAAGTTTTCCCAAGTCTGTAACACATTTACTTCATTCTACTATCATGCAGTGATTCACAATTCTTTATATATATGTAAATGCTTTATATTTATCTCAGAATGCCCTGGTCAGAAAAGTAGGGTGACACTACTGTCCCATTTTATAGATGACTTACTAATGAATAGTAGAATTATGACTCGTTTATAGCTTTCATGAGACCTCAACAAAATCTAACCAAAAAGCTTCCGGGGGGAGGAGTGGAACATGGAGTGGGATACAAACACAGAACATGATTTTGTTTCTTCACTGCATTTGTTACTATTGTTAGGGGGAAAAGTGGTTTTAAATGAATTATGGGTGTGTGAACTCCAACCCCTACTTTAAACTATTAGTGTTTCAAAAAAAGGTGGTTTTAAATAAATTATGGGTGTGTGGACTTTAACCCCCACTTTAGACCATCAGTGTTTTAAAACCACAAATCCGATAAAATAATTATTAAAAAGTGAATTACTAAAACTTGAGGGTAAAGTTAAGCAGCCAAGCTGGCTATAAAGCCGAGGTGAGCCTGAGAGACTCTCTCTCTAACTAAGGAGCCTGACCTCTGCCTTCGGAGCGATCTCATTCGACTCGGAGCCAGCTCTCAACGCGCCATTGCTTAAATCTGGTAAAATATTTGTAAATTTGTATCCCTTTCTTTTTCCTTTGGTGTTATTACTATTTTATTCCCCTTTCTTTCATAAAATAAAACGTGCTAATAACTTTTGCCACGTGTACCTAGAATTAAAATTTTTAAGTCTTCTAAGCGCGCAGGTAAAAAACCCAGTGTAAAAAACCCATTTTATATTAAAGTTGCCCTGTAACACTATGAGTCTGAAACCTCCCACCTATCTTCAATGCAGTGACAGTAAGTCTCAATTTTGGGGGTGACTCTCACTTTCTATTCAAAATTCTCAAATTGCAGCTATTTTTCTCCACTCCAAAATTCTCACCCCACTTCCCCTATTGTTTTAAATTTTCTCCAGATACACCAGTCTGTACTAATTACTATTATTTATTATATTCGACTCAAACTTCCCTTACCACACCCATTCTAAAGAACTTTTTAGTCTAGGTTTAAAGTGAACTGCCCTGTTTCTCATCAAACTAAAGTAGTAGTGTAATCTGTGGCTAAAGTCAAAAGACTGTTACAGGGGCTGCCCCCTGGAGGAGTTTGCTGGTGAGGATAGGTAGCCCCAGGGAAAATACCAAAATATGGAGTGGAACAACTGAAAAAAATGTAAGTGACTTCAAAGTGGGGCTGGGTCATTCGGTATTTTGGGGGTTAGTGGACCTGGGCACCCATCACAAAGATCTTCCAAAAATCTGTTGTGGGCCTCTGAAGGTGGAGGTTTCCAGCAGCCAACCTCAGAGAGGAAAAATTCAGAGGCACTGCAGGTAGCTGAGCGACTGAAAGTGTTCCTGGATTTGCTGCTGTTGTGGCCTGGTGGAGAAGGTGAAGACCTGTAGCTGGGTGCCTCGCTGAGATGCATGAGACACCATTTTAACTGCTTTGGTTTAAAAGTAAAAAACACTGGACACAGCTTTGGGTGAGGTAAAAGGCTGTTTTTGGCCTGAGTAACTCCTTGTTTTTCTCTGGTTTGTTAAATAAATTCCTTTGTTGTTCTCCAAGCCTGAGTAGTCTTACAATTGTGTACGAGGAAAAGAACTCAAACAGTGACTGGTTAACTATTTGCGCAGTGTCCTTGGCCAGTTTTAGTTCCCCTTGCTGCCCTGTATCAGTAGTAGTGATTATAGATACCCAAAGCATGGGGGAATAAAAAGTAGGGAAGCGGGGAGCTTTCAACCTGAAATAGGCAACATGGGTGTGATAGTCACCCCAGAACAGTGCCCATGGAGGACAGGTCACTGTCTGTGGGGTCTTCATTCATGTGCACAATTGCTAGACTACTCAAGCTCAGGGAACAACAGTGGGGATTGTTGAGCAAACAGGGAAACAAGGAGTCTCACAGCCACAGTGGCTGGCTGTCTCACCCAAACAAAAGGCCCCTCATCAAGAACATGCTGCCTCACCAAGGAGGGCCTTGACTGCATGGCTGCCGGAGGTGCTTACAGACAGAGCCACTGACATGAAGCTTCAGCAACCCACAGCAGCAGTCTGCAGGTCAAGATAAACAGCATCAGGTGCTGGGCCAAACAAAAGCAGAGGCAGCAGCACCGAGAGGTGACGCTGGGCAACCTGAAGAACAGTGCTTCATGAGCCACTGGCCCAAACCAACAAAAAGAAACTCAGTGACACACTAGGCTTGGGATCTTTCATGCTTTTTCTTCCGGCTTCTTTCTGAGGCAGGTGCATAGTAGCCAGAGTCTGGAGTGGGCATCCAGGCCTCTTGGAATGTGTGGGGAGTATTGGCGGGAGCCCAAGCTTATGTTCTCTTCTAGGACTCCCCACTACAGATGATACCTCCTATTGGACCATTAAACCTTGCTGGTGTTTGAAGGTGGGGCTTCCCTTCCCACCTCCCCGCCAGACAGCACCTTTTTTTTTTTTTTTTTTTAATGGTTTCTGCCATTTACCAGGTGGCCAGGAAACTACCAGTCTTGCCCGGCAGGCCAAACTGCAGTTACAAACCCACAAAGGTAACTTAGCATGTCTTCATTATTTGGATTGTTCTTGGCTCTGCTAACAGCCAAGGGAACTGTAATCTGAGTTGCATTAAAGAAACTCAATGCCAAAACAAAATCAATCATGTGGAAGAAGTTTTCTTTCCCACTCATCATTCTACTGCTAACTGCTCATGCACATACCAGGGTCCTTCCTTAAGAGCCATTGTGCCCTCCTACCCTCCAAACTCTAGTGTTAACCTATCACAAGAAGTTGTATTATAATTGGCCATCAGGGCAGCTCTAAAGTCCAAATGAAGGGGAAGTTGAAATCACCTTCCCTAAGGAGAAAGAAAACAGAAAACACAACAATCAAAGGCTTATCAGCAGGCTATTATACTTAGGTACTTACTGGCTTGAGTTTCAGCACTTTTATGTAGCTGCTGACTTCTCCTTAGACTCTGTCCCTAATAGCAGGAGGCCAGGATATCAGGCTGTGCCTCAGCAAAGAAACTGGCTCCCCGACGTCAGGAGTACTGTTCCATTCCAATGACTTCCATGAACTCTGCCTTTCAAAGTCACACCTTCTCAAGCAGGATTTCATTACTATCACCAGAACACCGGTCAGATTATCAATGTCACTCACTGCCATTATTTGAGGACCTTTATTTGCTGAAAACACATGCACATGTACAAATATATGCATGCACACATATATACATTACATGCAATTAGAATTACTGCGAGGCTTCATAGAAGTGAAGTTTAAGCTGAGATAAGATGAGGAGCTGAGGGAAAAGAGTGAGGAAGATCATTAAAGTTCCCAAGGGTGTGTCTGGAGAAAGAAGTGAAGGAAGAGTCTAGACTCACTAGATTGGAGACCTTAGTGGGATCACCTCAGTGCAGGACCATCAGACCAAGATGGGGATTCTTGCATGTTTCCCAAGAAGGATAGGAAATAGGCAGCTGTGGCAAGTATTTAAGTTTTGTGGGAGGCACATAAACACATGCACATTTGTTTTTAACAGAAAATTTATAGAAGTTTTCTGGCTTCCCTCAGGAGGGCATTAAAGGTGAACCAAAGGACTAAGAAGGCTTGTTAGGAGGCTTCTCCCCTAACTTGAAAGAAGAGAAAAGCTGATATTAGGGTGAAGACGGTGGAGATGAAGGAAAGGGATTAGGAGGTACAACAGACATGATTTGCTTATTAGTCCTCAGTGAGTGAGAAAGAAGAAATCACCTGGATTCTCAGCCAGGCTCTAAACTTGGTGCTGTATGTACAATTATCACAATCAATGAAAATGGTGACTATATCCTGAACTGTTAAGGAATGGGACAATGCAGTATTGCAAGTATGGTAACTAGAGCAAAAGACCATGAGGACTTGAATCCTGGTCATAATGCCTAGCAATCATTTGACTTTGACCAATTATATAAATTATCTTTGCCTCTGTTTCTTCATTTATGAAGTTGGAGTAATGATTGCACCCATTTAAAGAGTTACTGTGTGTCTTGACATCACTGCTAACCTTAACAACGAAGCCACCATTCCTTGCCTGGCAGGAAAGTTTGAGAGGCTTAAATGGATAAAGGGAGTGAATGTGACTTCTCTGGAGAATTTGGGCCAGTAAGCTGATGATCCCTTAATATGATGATCCATTATGCAAATTCAGTTCGTCAATAGTCACCCACCTGAGGCTAGCCTCCCTAATGAAATCCATGAATATAAATAGAGCCTCAGGACTTGTGCAAGGCCTTGCACCTCTCTTGCCTTGCAGGCTGCTTCCCTTAGGAGTGTATTTCAATAAATCTGCCTCTTCTGTTCTCCACTCTGTCTCTGGTGAATTCTTTTACCTCTGGCCTACACCCAATTCTGCCCAACAGCACTGTGAGGATTAAAGCAATATGGAGAGAGAATGTTTAGGAAGGTGTCTGGCATATGGTAAGCACTAAATAAATTATTATCATTATTATCACCATGTGGTAGGGGCCCAAACATACTTTAGATAGGTTATCTCATCCATACCATTGCCTTGAAAAGGAAGAATTATTTTCTCCATTTTACAAGTGAGTAAATTTGCTGCAGAAGATTTTGAGAACCAACCAACACCACTCAGTTAAATCAGTAACAAAGTTGAAATCACAATCAGTTCTGTCTAGTTCCAAAGATCATTTTTTTTTTCCAGTCTTATCAGAGTACATAACTTCTCTTTGAAAGATTTCCAGGGTGGGGAAAAATATAGAAATAATTATTTAAGTTTCCTCATTAAGCAAAATGATTCATCGAACTAGTTGACCTCCCAGATTGGCATTTGTGAGAAAAAAAAATTTTGATCAAACATTGATATTTTTTTTTAAAGATTTTATTTATTTTTGCATAGAAGAACTGGGTACAGGCCAGAGGTGCTGTGGGTAAAGGGATTCACCAGAGACAGAGTGGGGAGCAGAACAAGAGGATCTACTGAAATACACTGCTGAGGTTAGCAAAGGAGGAGGCAGGAGAGGGCTGCAGCACCATGTATGTGTTAGTTCCCTGGTCTGGGATCCAGCTCAGGTCTTTGGTGGGTCTTCCTCAATGGGAGTGCTTACTTAACCCCAAGGCCACAGGGGAAGTTCAAAAACACTAACATTCACCCAAACACAAAGCTCAAAATATTGGGAAGGAGATTTCTCTGCATAAGCAATTTAAACTATATTCTGTTTTGTACCATGTTAACAATGACTTAATGTTCATTTTTCAGGGAATATTTCTTTTCCTCTTGCTGCCAGCTCACTTGTTGAAGCAAACAGTAAAATTCTAATGACTTTTTTGTTGTTTTGTTTTTTTATGTCAAATTATATTGTAACACACAATGGAACATTTGCAAAATGAACATTATATTCTAGATCGATTCCTGAAGAGTTCAAAATAAAAAATTTATAATTATTTTCTGTAATCCAAGTTCATTACAATATAAAAAATAGTGAGTGTGAGTGATGACATCCTTTGCAAACCACAGGCAACTTGGGCTGATTTTATGGAACCAAAGAGAGAAAAGAAATAGTGAAATAACTGGAAACTTTTCCTTCTTTCTCCTTTATTTTCAAATGTTAACCACATTGTTAAACCATTGCAAAAAACATGGCAGTGGGTTTTGAAGGTGAAATAGACCTTAGGGATCATTATACTCCCCTTTTTGTGGGGAAATATGAAATTATAGAGACTTTTTATGATTGTTTCAAGGTCACACAGTTGATGGCTAATGACCAACAAATATGTATTAAACCCAGAAACTAATAATAGCAAACTGGTAAATCCAGGAAGGTTAAAAGATTTAATTATACTGGCCATTACCTGCAGAAGTAATGGCTTGTGATTCCTTAGTGGTTTCTGATAAAACTGTAGATATCTGGTTGAATTAGTTTACTTAAGGAATAAAATGACTACTGTGATAGGCACACTTAAGGGCACTTGAACAGAAATTTCAAATCCATATATATATATATATATATATATCCATATATATATGTCTTCTAATGCATAATAATTTATTACTGAATGGCTATTTATTATACATCTCTTTTCTCACTTTTATTTCTGTGGAAGATGGGAAAAATCTCAATTGAATCATCTATGCTGGCATTTAAATTATCTCTCTTTTTTTTTTTTAAAGATTTATTTATATTTCTGTGTACAAGAGCTGGGGTACAGGCCAGAGTCATGGGAGGTGAGAGGATTCACCAGAGACAGAGTGGGGAGCAGAACAGGCAGATGGACTGAAACACACTGCTGAGGGGAGCAGCAAGCGAGGCAGGAGAGGTCTGCGCCATGTGGGTCCCCTCCCTGGCCAGGGATCGAACTCGCGCTGCTGTGCCACGGATGCTTCACAGTGTGGCGCTCAACCCACTGCGCCACCAGGGAGGCCCTTAAATTATCTCTTGTTTAAACAACTGACCTTAGGTTCTTCTCAAAATTGTAATAGTGTAGGGGCCTCCCTGGTGGTGCAAGGGGTTAAGCACCTCACTATGAAGCATCCATAGTCACTGCAGCATGAATTCAATCCCTAGCCAGGGAGGTGACCCACATGGTGCAGGGAACCTCTCCTGCCTTGCCCGCTGCTCCCCTCAGCAGTGTACTTCAGTCCATCTGCCTGTTCTGTTCCCCACTCAGTCTCTGGTTAATTCTCTCACCCCCACAGTTCTGGCCTGTATCCCAGTTCTTGTACGCATAAGTAAATAAATCTTTAAAAAAATAAAATAAAAATTGTATAATGTAATCCCCATAGAAAAGGGAGGTTCTAGTTTCCCTGCCTCACATAAGGAAGGGTCGAGCTGAACAGCAGAGGGGAAGCTAAAAAGGACTTGGGAGAGAAAGCTGAAGGAGGAAACCTTGGAGGAAGTACATGGAGCAGAGTCGTGTGAAGAAGTCAAGCTGACTTCTTGGTCTTGGATGCGCACCAGGGACTTAGGAGACATTGAAGGAGACGCTTGAAAGACAGGTGAATGAGAGACCCTTAGAGAGGCTGACAATATCCTGACTTATATTTTGATTTTGCTCTTTTCCTTCCAGATTTGTCTGGAAAGTTATACTGATACAAACAATATTTTTTTCCCCCACTTTTTATAGTATTAGCTAAGAAATGGCATCTTTTGAACACATGGCCTTTGCTTGTAGAGGAAGTTTAATCTAGTGGGTTAATCAAATGGCCATCTCTTTTCTAATTAAAACAATTCAACTGAATTTGTACAAAATAATTATAACAATTGATTTTACTTATTAAATATTCAAATAAGACTGGACATTGTATTTGAAACACTATACATGAGATGACTTAATCCTCAAATGATACTTGAGAAAGTTATAATACCTATTTTTCAGATTAGATGGCAAAAGCACAAATATGCTAAATAAGACTCAAGGACACAGAGCAGAGCTCAAAGTAACAGTGCTAGGATTTGAACTAAAGCAGTAAAGGCAAGTTCCTAAACTCTAGGCAGAAACATTTAGACTATAACCTGGAATTAACTGTGGTCAACTGAAAATGGCCCCCAAATGTCCATATCATAGCCCCTTGAACCTTACATATGACTATTACATTATATTGAAAAGGGATTTTGCAGATTTGATTAAATTGGAACCTTGTGATGAGTTGATTAACTTGGACTGCACCTTAGCACAGTATAATAATTTGGTCCTTGAGAGTAGGATCTAGGAAGTCAGAAGAGAAGCAATGTGGTAACAAAGATGAAACAGAGATTGGAAAAGTGATGTGACTTGAAGATGGAGGAAGGGGCTGTAAGGTAAGATACGTAGGCATTGACTAGTAGCTGAAAAGGCAAGGAAACAGATTATCCCCTCAGAGATCCCAAAAGCAACTAGCTCTGTCAACACTTTGCCTTTGATCCAGTAAAACTGAGTTCAGATTTCTACTCCAGAACTATAAAACCATAAATCCATGTTGTTTTAAATCGTGGTAATTTGTTTCAGTGGTAACAGAAGGAAAGGAACTGCACAACAACAATGACTTATTTGAACTGATCACAGGAGTATTTGTGGGCAGACAACTAGGACAGCATTAGTGGTCCCACCACTCAAGTGACAAGGCACACTGGCTTTGCTGGAACATGCCGCCTTTGTTGGGATGCCTGCAGGCATCCAGTCCTTGAGCCCAGCTTGTTCAGGCTACATGTCCCTGCCTGCTGCCCCCAGGGGGGTTGTGTGTGGGAAGCCCCAGGCTGCCAGACAGTGGGCCACTGGAGCAGTTGCAGCAGTGGTGGCTGCCCTGCACCTGAGCAAGCTAGACCTAGGCTCCCACGGTGGAGGCAACCCCAAACCCTGTGTCTCCTGGCTTAGGAATGCTGGGAGGAACATTGTGCCACACCGGGGCAGCTCCAAAGCTTGGCTCCCTGAAGTTACAGTGTATATTAGGTCAACATGATGGGCTCCCAGCAGCAGTTCCTCCCGCCTCTGCACTGAGACGTGTGCCCCTGTGAGGCTGCAGGGTCCCCTAGCATTGTCACATCCACACTCAGACCTGCTGAGCAGCATCAGGTGCAATGTGCCTTCAGTCCCACCAAGGCCAGCACCAGCCGTGGCTCTCCAGGGACTATTGGACCACCAGCCTACCCTGACCTCAGTGTAGTATGCCACTGGGCAGGTGCCAGGGTTTCCACTTGTATGGAGACAAGATCATGGATGGGAAAATCAGGATTGAGCTCAATGGATCAATCAGATTCAAGCTCTCTAGTTACATTCAAAGTAATGAGTTCATTATGGAACCGAACTAGAACTAAACAAACAAGATCGAAAAATAGTTCAACCAGCCCTGAATAGTATATGCGGAAGAGCAGGAGACAGCTTGAATGATTCGGCAGATGGTCTCTGGAGAGAAGCATTCAGCAGACCCTTACAGTCCCAAGATCGTCACAGATTACCAAACTTCCAGACCTCTGTAGACTTTAAACCAACCCCTGCTTATTGCAAAGATCACCACCAGCCTGGGTGACATCTCAAAAGAAGCTGTTTGCTACTGTTGTAAGTCAACAGCTCACAAAGAGATATAACACTGGTGTCTCTTACACTGGTGCTGTTGTATCCAGCAGTTTCTGGTGCATCACCCTGTACGGTCCAGCCTGCCTTCAGTCTGCTGCTAGAGACTACTGCTGTGTCACCTCAGCAGTCTCACCCATGGGCACCTGCAGCTGCCACCATGAATTGGATCCCAGTGTACTGCTTACTGGTGTGCCACCACCTCCAGGGTCTTATCAAAGGGATAGCTCCATCTTGCATGAGTAGACTGTTTTGGACTACTGGACACTATGAACAATATTTGGCATGAGAGAGCCAGTCACTAGTGGCCTTAGAAATTATTTCCTTCTCCCTAATCTCCTGTTTCTAATAAACCCCATTGTTGTTGCACTCTGAGTGGTATCTTGCAATTTTCAGAACACAGATGTGAATCTACAGTGACAAGTGCTTCTCCTTGGCATTGTTTTTTGTTTTGTTTGAAACAGTGTTCTTAATATTTTAAATAGAAGTCAGCCAGCTCTGTGAGAATACTGTCTATAGTGTGTACTCCAAATCTGTTCCTGCCTTTGCCTTTGTCTGCCTCTGTAATGCCTTCAACATCATATTCTAGATGAACAGTGCCAGCACATACACTCAGTAGTGTTAATTTCACTATTATCTCTGAACTCCTTTTTCACTGGTTTCTTCTCCCCATACAATAAACATGTTCAAGTTTCTCCATCCCCCTGTAACTCAATTCCACCCGTCAAAGCCACTATCTGCCCTCTTTCCTCTCTGTTGCCAAATTAGATACAAGTTGGTTGCTCACCTTCATGACCTGCCCATCAAACCCACTGCAATCTGAAATACTCCTTTTTGCCTTTCAACTCAATAGAATTTAATCCCCATATAGACTCTCATATGGCAGTGAAACTATTGGCAATGCACACTTTGATCATTCTCCATCAGTCCTGCACCAATGACACTGCAATCCCTAAGGATCCAGTTAGTCTCTTAAACTGCTAGCTCACAGTCTTCCTTTTTCTAGATCACCTTTCCTTTCCCAAACACTAAAGTTGTAGTTCTCAACTGAGGGTGATTTTTCTTCCCCTTCACTAACCCTTCAGGGGTTAGAGAATATTCGGAGACACTTTATCATAGCTTGGCAGTGGGGGATGTGAGCACTACTGGCATCTATTTTGTAGACACCAAATAAATAAATAAATAAATATTCTACAGTGTTTTGGAAAACTCCCAACAACAAAGAAGATCTGGCCCAAAGTGTCAACAGTATCAAGATTAAGAAGCTCTGCTCCAAATAAACCCATTTTCTAGCTGGCTGACTTTGTGTGTGTGTGTATGTGTGTGTGTACACATGTGCTGGCGGTATACAGCTCTTCTAGACTCATCTTAGCTTCAATGTGATAGTTCACGCAATCTGAAAATCATCCATATCATCTCCCTCTTTTTACTCACACTGATCTAATCACTTTACTTTTCTACTCTGGTCTTGAAAGTTGTTGATATGGACTACATCTATAGGGTTCTTCCTTGCTATACAGCTTCCAGTTCACATTGACTATAGAGATTGTAAGAAGGGAGGAAAGAGAGGGCATGAGGTACTTAGTCTCTCTTCCTTTACTAGAAGATTGTCTGACACTATGTATTTTCCTTAACCGGAAGTCACTTACTACAATTTGGATGTTTTTATAGGATTCTTTCTTCTAGGTTCAGATAATTGATTTTTGTTATTTTTTTTCCTTGCCCCTTCAGGTTTCCCAGTAGTATAAATCAGCAACAAAAGCTTCACTGTCTCTTGTAGCTCCCAAACTCAAACACTTTAAAATGATGCCTTTATTAAAACCCCTTCTTGAGTTTTCCAATTCTGAGTACAACATTCATTTTCTGCTGTTATATGCCTTCCACCCACTATTATTTCCCAGTTCCATGTAAGAACCACCAACATTCTGGTGACCTAGATCCAGAATTTGAGCATTCTCCTACTCTCTTATCTACTATATTCAATCAGTTTTGTTTACCTCCATGGAATTTGCTCCACCATATTTTTTGCTTCAACTTCCTCTTCATTTGTTACTATTGACTATTACCATAGTTCAATCTATCATTTCTTACTGTTGTAATGATTTCCAAGTTGTTTTCTTCTCTATTAATTCTGATACCAATATCATAACTACATTCAAGTTTCCATGATTTTTTGGTAGCCAGAAACAAACTCTCCCATTTTGAAAATCTCATTCTCTGTGATCATAGTCAATGCAGATAACTATTTTTTCTATTTTAATATAAACAATCTTTTACCTTCATTAACTTTCGTTCCTTGAGGATAAAACCACGCTTGTGGCACCAGAGTGCAATTAGTATTTAGTAAATTAAAATGAATTTTTGTCCTTCCTCTGTGACTGGTGAGGATAATAATTTTTTATAATCCCTATACTAGTTTCATGGCCTTTTGGGGTTATCTTTTCATTTTCTTCTAAGATAAGAAAGAGAATATTCTTTTGCAGTGAAAACTATGAAAGCATTCCAAATGGAGGAGGGTGGTAAATAGTTTCATCAATCAATCCCATTGACTCAGTTAATTCATTCTGCTCCCAAATAATCTCTTTTGAAACATCCCTGGTTATTTCAGAATTTCCATAATCAAGTGATTATTATCTATACAGAAAGACAGGAAAGCAAAATTTTCTTCTGCCACTTCATAAAAAGAAATACTGACCTTTTAAGCACTCTAGCTAATCTTGAGGACATTTGCTTTGTGTTTCAGTGTGACTAGTGGAAATTTATAGAATTGACAAAAATAATCCTTAATTAAATGACTTTGAACAAATTTTTGAGCTTCATTTCTTCAAATGTATAATGTAGATAAAAAAGAATTTAATTAACTAGGATGTAGGGATGAATAACAAAGAAATGGACATAAAACTGTTTTGATAACCACAGTGTCTGAAACTGTACTGTTTAGTTACTGCAGGTGCTTTTATATTAACTTGTCCTCATGACTGAAAGGACATCACCAGGTTTCTGACTGTTAATGTTCTAAATGACATACCATTTAATGAAATACACCTGAATGACAGTGAGTAGTGACGGTATCCCCTAATCAGCTATATCAAGGTAAATAAATCCATTTAAACTGGTAAAACATGCATACCTCTAGAATGTTCTTTATATGCACAGAGAATAAAATGTGAATTGCATGCATTCTTCCTAAATAAGTCCAAACTGTTCTTCAACAAATAATGAAATTGAAATAGACCCTCAGAGAATAATTCAATAACATATTCTTGATTGCTTTAAAATTCATAGTAAGTCAATTCCAATTGCTTATATGATATATTGAACCATTAAACAAAAGAAATCCATTTATTTCTACCCTTTAGTACCAACAATTTAAACCATATAAATAAAGTGTACTTTTTGTGTAAAATATATGTAAAGTTCTGAATATACTAGAAAATAATATAGTGGTGACAAATAACCTGTACATCATTTTCCATAGATCCAATCCATGCTTAATGAGGGAAAAAAAAGAAGAGTCAGAGGAAGAGGGCACATGGCAGCCTGCAACAGCATCTCCTAGTCCACAATGTGCCCGCACAGCTTTCAATATGACCTCAAACAAGAGAAGCCTATACCGCTACACTCAAACTCTTGTGGACCCTGCAATTGCTTTGACCTGTAGAATTAAGTAGAAGTGACACTATGACAGTTCCACTCACAACCCTTAACTGGCCTTTCAGTTTCTGCTTCTTCATCCTAGAGGCACAATTAGGTGACATGTAAGAAGTTCTTTTACCCCATACTGCATTCTGGGAGCAAAACTAAACTAGAGATGTGCAGAGGCTGTGTGGAGAGAGCTAGCTGTTATTCCATATGTATGAATGGAAATGCCATCTGTGTATTCACCTTAGGTGAGACTTTAGATGACTCCAGTTCCAGCAGTCCTCTAACTGCAACTGCATGAGGGAAACTTACAAAGGCCCATCTGAGCCCAGTCAACTCACAGAACTCTAAAATACAATGACAATATGTTCAACTTATTAGAAGCAGTAGTACTTGGTCCAGAGAGAGAAAATAAAAGATATAGAGGTATATATAGACATAGTAATAGGATAACTAAAGATAAAATTCAGGGATTTTACTGCCATTATGACTATTAACACCAGTGGGATTCTGCCACTCAGTGTGCATAGGTTGGGAGATCAGGTTTAACTGTTTCAATGGTACTTGACAAGTTCCCACTTTTCATACTGTAAACATCTAACACTACAATGAGAATGATCAATAAATGTTTAAAGACAGTGGTTTTCATGTGACATGGCTATGACTAAAATCCAGTATCTTTATCTTTTACTCAACTGAAGAAAGCTTCCCTCACACTAGAGGGAAAGAAAAACAAACATGGTTCTACTGAACTTGTAGAGAAATGTCAATCTCCAATACAGAGGCTGGGAAGTAATATTCAAGGTTAATCTTAACTTTTGCCTTATAGTTTTATTTTATAATTGTAACCATATATGCTATATATTATGACAATGATAACAAAATCACCAACGAGGAGGATGAAGATGATGGAGGAAGACAGAAGCACATGTCAACCAAAGAGTACGTATAGTTTATAAACAGGTTCTTGCTACCTTTTAGAGATCTGATGTTAATGGCTATTAACTGAGCCAAAATTCATTTAAACTTAAAATATGTTGAAGCTTTCAATGAGTAAATCATTTCATTTTTGGATGATCCATCACAAAAATTGAAAGAAACTGGTATTTATCCAGTTGAATCAAAATTTGACCTCTTTCAAATTTTATCATTTGATAAAATCCTTTAAGACTTCAAAAGTAAAAGGTGTAGACTCAAGTTAAAAGCAGTTTTTACCAGGTCAAATACTGTCAAGCTTTCTTTAGGGGATAAAAAGAAAGCAGACACTAACTCTTTAAGGAACTGTCTACCACAGTAGACATCTTTCTAAATTTTATGAAAATATAAACCAGGGGTTCCTGACTGTAAGCACCTATGCTTGCAAAATGTCTTATTTTTCTCTGAGACTCCTATTATGGTTATAGTTTTACAAAATCTATGCTAAGTGTTTTTTTTTAATATTAGGTTTGTTAATGATTTTAATTTTTATGATGAAACTTTGCTTTGGAAAAATAAGTTAGAACACACAGATAACAAAAAAGACCATCAAATTATAGATATCCCCAAATATTCTGTTACTACTTCAACTTATAGCTTACTTTCTGGCTAGATTTTTTTTTTTCTAAATTGGAAACATATGTTATAATATTGTAATCTGATTTTCAACTGAACAAATAGCTCTAAAGTGATCTCCATTAACATATAGGTTTCATTCTCAAATCACTCTCCTTTGACATATTTCCACTCTTCGACATCACATATACACTAGCAAATGTCTTTTCATGGCTCACACTGAAGTAATGATCAGTTTGAAAAGAGGTCAATAATAAACTGTAAATCCTACAGTTTTCTCTGAGAAAGTGGAAAATAAGTATAGTTTAGGATAGTGAATGAAAGCAAAACATAATTTGAACACCAGGACTAAAAGTAGCAAATCTGTAAAGACAGATGAGGATGGACAGTGGGTTATCCATATGGCAAGCATGGCAATGGATAGCTAAGTCAGTGGTTCTCAAATAATAGTCCCCAACTGGCAGCAGCAGCAACATCTCAAAACTTTGAAGAAATTCAAATTCATAGGCCCACTCAGTCTTACTGAATTAGAAACTCAGGCAATAAAGCCCAGGAATTTATGTGTTAACACATTCTTAAAGGGATTTGAATACTTGCAAAAATTTAAGTTAACAGTGCCCTGAGCCAGTAGGATGCCTACAGTCCAGGTTGCATTTAAATTCCCTTTGGGATTTTTAATAAGACACTGATCTCTGGGTACAACCCCAATCCAAGTAATTTAGAGATTCTCCTGGGTTGGAAGTTAAACAGCATTATTTTTTACAATCTTCCTAAGCAATGGTAAAAAAAAAACAAAGTGGACTGAGAACTCTAGATTTAACACATGTATCAATCCAGCAAATTGAGGGAAAAATTAAGAAATAACTTGACTAAGAATTTTATGATATTCAGTGATTTTAGCTAAATGATCATATATGTAAGTAAAGGGAGTATCACTTTACTTCACTTGGTTAACAAGTTAAAAAGAGATGATAAATGCTTCGGAAGACAAATTGTAAGTGCCATTTAGAAATTAGTATTGTTATCAGTTAATATGTTCTTTGATCTATGACAAAAAGTTAAAGATTTTTATACCTATGAAAGCTGATAACTATAATTATGTTCAGCAAATGCCTTACCCTTGTCCTGTCTAGAATTTACATATAACTAAAAACACACAGGTGCCAAAGGCATAAAAGAAAATTTCTAACAATAACTCCAGTAATAAAATCAGAATGTGCCATAGTTCAACAGTATAAACAACAGACTACATTTATCAAAAATTTTCATACATATTATCCTAATATTCCTGTAGGGTAGTTGCTATAACATTTACAGGATAAGAGAAATTGCTATTCATAATGAATACATTGTTGGGAACAAAGTTATTTTCAAAATATTATTCCTAATATATAAGAAATAAAATAAACAAAAGCTTTCATATAGAACTCAAAAAGTACTAGCATAGAAGAAAATTAGAAAAAAGAAAACAATTTTCTTTTAAACAGAATAATCACTAGTCACATAAAAATAATTTTATGGAAGTTCAATGTGTAAAGAATTTCTATTCATTGCAAGTTAATATTGCATTAAAAAGACAAGTCACAGACTGCGATGTGATATACACTGTCCATATCTGTCATATTCAAAGTAGAAAAGAATTATTACAGATCACTGACAACAAACTCTTACAGAGTTTGGGGTTCCTCTGTCCTTGAGTCTTGTAATGCAAGAATTCAAAGCCACATCTAGGCAGTGCAAAACAGTTTGTTTAAGAGAGTATATACCTGGGAAGAGCTCCAGGTAGGCAGAGTCCATGGAAGAACATCTGCCCATAATGGTGGGGTCTCCTGGCTTAAATGAGGTACAATAGGCTACTCACTCCATCCCTCTCTGGGGTTTAGTGTGCAGGTGTTCCAGGGATGTTTGTTTACCAGCCTATAGAGGAGGTTCTAAGTCACTCTCCCTTCTACTACACTCCCAGGGTGTAGCTTTATCAACCCCCACCTACGGTTAAGGCAGGGGTTTGCTTTCCCTCTCTAGATGCGCCTTACTCTCCTGGGGCTTTATCAACTGGCCTATAGGTCGGGGTGAGGGTCTGCTTTCTCCCCACTAACCATTTCTTGGCTCTACTCTGGCTTTATTAGCTCTGGAAAGTGTTCCCTGGGGTCCTGGGTATAGATGGCCATTGAAATTTATTACACATCTCTCTCCCTGTTCTAATAGACTAAAAAACAAGCAACCTGTTTTGAAAATGAGCAAAAATAATTAGAGAGGTGTTTACCAAAAGAGGAGCTCCAGGTGACTGATAAGTGTGTGAAAAAGTATTGATATAACAGAAGCTCAGAATCCAGTGTTTGTCTACCTTATGACTCAGCAATAAAACTCCATATATATATAGATGTATATACTATATTTATCCATATATGAGATATATACATATATAGATATATATCTCCATCCCAAATAAGTGAATCTGACTGCCCAACATAAGATATATTCAAGAATATTCTTAGCAGTTTTATTCATAATAGCTAAATTATGAATGGAGAAAACTCAAATGCCTATCAGCCAAAAAATAACTATATATTCATATATACATACAATGCAATACTAAAACACCAATAAAAATGCACTTTAAATATGCAACATGAATTAACTTAGAATGTTTTGTTGAATAAAATGTTATGTGGAACAACAACAAAGTTTTGTTGCTCAAAGGAGTCCAGTACAAGAGAACATATAGTATGAGTTCATATTATGAAATTTAAGAACTAAATTTAACAGATGATAGTTTAAAATAATGGTTGCCTTATATGAAAGTATAGGATGAAATGAGAATGGTGACAATGGAGAATTCTACAATGTTGTACAAATTCTATATCTCAATTAGAGGTAATTGCATATGAATAAGATTAGTACACTCTATAGAGTATGCTATAACTTAATTAAAATTAAAGACAAGGATAACTATAATTTATATTCAAAGGACAAAATTTCAAATAATTCCTCCAACAGCAGGATTTTTGCTTATAGAATTTAAAAATAGTTATCCAAAAGAAAGATATCTCCAGGGTTTAGCCTTAACATTATTTACCCCATGAGTAATTTAAGTCACTTTTTTTCAAGTTCGTAATCTTAAGTAAGAAGTCAAAGAACATTATCTTTCATCTCTCTCTTGACTAATTGTTTAAACATATTTCATCTGAAAATAAGTCATATTCTTCAACTTTACCATAATTTCCTAAATAGATTTTGGTTGTTTAAAATATGTCTAAAGGGCCTCCCTGGTGGCGCAATGGGTTACGCAACACAGTATTGAAGCAAACCACAGCCACTGCAGCACAAGTTCCATCCCTGCCTCCAGCTGGGGAGGGGACCCACATGGTGCAGCTGACCTCTCCTGCCTCACCCGCTGCTCCCCTCAGCAGTGTATTTCAGTCCATCTTCCTGCTCTGTTCCCCACTCTGTCTCTGGTGATCCTCCTACCCCTTGCACCTCTGGCCTGTACCCCAGTTCTTGTATGCATAAATAAATAAATCTATAAAATAATAAATAAAATATGTCTAAGTAGAATTGCAACAGCCATGCACCCAGTTGTCTTACAATGATCTAGCAAAAAGGAGAAGCTGTTAAATTCTGAGTATGCACAATATTATATTAGATAAAATTTACCATGGCTGTAACCAAGTTCTCAACACATACACACATACGTATGTATAAGATAAATACGTAACTTTAAATACTGATATTGCTGTTCTCAGACTGGTCAAAGCTGAAGAAGGTAGAACATAATTCTCTTAAATTGATACCAGCTGCTTCTGAACAGTCACCACATGAATTCTTATCTGGCTGGCCAATCAAAGACACCTTAAAAGTAAACATCTGCTGCCCATTTATTGTAATTTCTACATGAAAACAAGTTTATAAAAAAAAATAATAAAACCTTAAGCTTTGCCAACACTGAACATGTGCTTCCAGAAAAAAAAAATGCTTTCAGCCTCAACTGTGCTATAATTTCTAAATCCATATGCCCAATACGTTTTCTTCATGATATAATTCTTTCAAAATGCTTCACAAAAATAGTTTTTCATTCATCCCTATTCTTCCTATACTTGCTTAAATGTGTGTTCAACTCTTCAGAGGGCAGAGGGCACTTTGTAAAAAAGTAGCACCAACTGCCTTCTCATTTGAGATGAGCATGAGTTTAGAAAATAACACTGAAGTATAGTATAGTGTTTATGGAAGCCAGATTACTTGCATTTATCAATAAATGTTATTATTTTCATTGAAGCGATCATTGATATTACTTAAAGAAGCAGATAGTTATCAAACTCCAGGGACCTCCCATGAATACAAATCTATACATTTTAGTTATATAAAATTAGAAAGAAATCGAAGGTATTGAATTCTAATTTGAAATATTTCTATTCAAAAGTTCTCAGGACAGCCAAAAATTTGATCAAAACCAATGCAATGTGTCACATGTAGTTCACAGACACTTTTGAAGTTTCATTCTACTTTGAAACTTTGCTGTATATAGAGGGAAAATAATTAAGTTCATTCCAGGGATCTGAATTTTTGCAGCATTTCTATCACTATATTGCCAAAATAAAGAACTCCCTTTACCAAGAAGCTTTTATTCAACCACCTATGTCATATGCAATTTATTCACAACTTCAGATGACAGCATTTATTCGTAGGTTTGAATCTATACCATGCCAAATTGTCTTAAAGAGTTGGGGATCTTCTTCAAGGAACAGGAGAAGACTTATCATTATGAGTCTATATGACTGTTTCATTTTTTCCATCTTCTTCCAAGATTTCCAAAAAGTCATTTTCAAGTTTAGCAGGAAATGGATCATGTGCTCATATATCCATCTTGAGCTTGTCGTGGCATTTTTAGTGTTGTTTTCAAGAGTAATAAGGCCCATAAAATGTCACTCAAAACCTACCACCAGCAGGGAATGTGTTGGAAGCTGTTACATAATCAGCATGCCTGTTTCAGCACAACAGAAGTGGCATTTTTCATGTCAATTCTGAATTTGCAACTTTAAAGCTCAAATTTCCTGTACCACCAGGTTGCCACAGAAGCCAGGACTGTGACAGTCTGAGCAGTCTGAGTCAAAACCCAAGTGTCCCATTGCCTAATGGAGTGATGAGTCATTTCACTTTTCAGGTCTTCTTCCTCTGAGTAATAGAATAATTGGGATGAGATGTGGGAAAAGGGTGGAATAGGGTGCTCCTGACAGTTGCAAAAAAAGATCACAGACTTAGCTCATGTTAGCACTCAGATTTTTGAAGCCGACACTCTTAAATTAAAACTCATATGCTGATAATCATCATTCAGTAATTTCCACCTCCCCACCCCAGGTTCATTTACTAGAAAACCAGGTGCCTACTACACAGTGCTCTGAACATATACCTTAGCAGGAAAACAAATGTTTGGTACAGGTGTTCACTTTAATTTCTAAATTAATGATAGTTATTGCATTTATCAACTGAGTCTTATAACTATTTAAGACGGAAAAGATGTACTGAATCATCATGATATCAGCTCCTAATATGCTTTCTCCACAGTATATTTTCCAACATGTTAAAATTTAAATGATCTGGGTAACTGAGCTTCTTGATTTCCTTTAAGTTTCCTCTGCCAAACTTCACAGTTAGCAGTTTTATGACTGTGCAGATGAAATGTTCCCTTACTAGGTGATGATGTGGAGAGAAGAAAAAACTAAATAAGCAGAAAGAAGACTGGTGAGGAGAAAGAATGGACTAGGAGAACAATGAAGGAGAAGACACAGATGAGGAAGAAAGGTGGAGAAAAAAGAGGCGAAAGGAAAAGAAAAAAGAGAGAAATCAAGAGGAGGGATAAGAGATGGAGAAAAGTGATAGATGAAGAAAATGAAGAGGAGGAAGCATCTTTTTATAGACTTTTGTTTGATTGGAATATCCACGTTACCTGTTAAAGTGTAATTTTTGTCTCCTTGCTACATTTCAGAATCTCTGAAAGCTCAAAATAGTTTATAGGGAAAAATCTCTAAACATTTCCATAGTTCAACATGTTAGGGGAACACATAATTCTCCTTCCCAAAGTCCTTCTGTCTTAGATAAGGTATTTAAGATGGTTCTCAAGTCAAGTGGGCAAGTTATTCAGTCACCCTAGTTCTCTCCTACATACACAGAAGGTATATGTGTTATTATTAAAATTCATTTTGACTTTTTTCTCTTATCATCTGCCTAAAGCTTGATTATTTTCCAGCATGGAAAATCCCAGAAGGGTATGGAATGATTTCCTGGGGTTGTAATAAATTATTTCAGTGCTATTTAGAATTTTATTTTGTGCCTCTCCTTGCCCTGAATGTGATATCAATCAAGATATTTTCTTAACTATTTGGAAAATTATCTACCTCTATTACTTAATGTCTTCTACCTTTTACTATACTTTTGTTTTCTAAAAAATCATATTCAACTCTTATCTCAAAATAATTATGACACTAAACTGAAAACAGAAGGAACAGATTTTGATAAAAGATATTGATTCACATTCACTGCATTTTACTGATTCTAAAGCACAATGAATCATAAGTGCAGCATTATTTTATGCACCACTAAGAAAGAATGAACAAATTACTGTTCATTAAATTAAGACATAACACTAATTTCAGAGCTATCCAAAACCATACTTCAGTCATAAGCAAGCATCAAACAAAGCCAAATTGAGAGACATTGCACAAAATAACTGACCAATATTCTTCAAAGTGTCAAGGTTATAAAAGACCAGGAAAGACAGAAATGCTTACAGACTGAAGGAGACTAACAAAACAATAACAAAAACTAAATGAATGTGACATCTGAGGTAGGATCCTGCAAGAAAAGTTAGTGTTAAAACTAAGTTCTGAAGTTTAGTTAATGATATTACCAATGTTAATTTTTTTAATTGTGATAACTGCCCTGTGGTTTTCTGAAATAGTAATATTAAAGAGATAGGGGTGATACATACATCCATCTGTGTGTGTGTGTGTGTGTGTGTGTTATACTCTTGAAATTATTTTTGCAACTTCTTTCACATGTAGTATTAATTAAAAAAATGTTTTTTTACATATGAGAAAAAAAGTACATTTTAGAATTAAGAACAGTAAGTTAGAATTCTACAAAGTTGCACAAATAATTGTCTCCCAATGTTCACATATTTGTTTTGAATAATAGTTATTTGAAGAACAACATGGTGTGGTAGAAAGTATCCTGAACTGGGTATATAATTCCCGAGTTCCAGCTTTGATTTTCACCATATTCACAGGACTTATTCTAAAATTTTCCAAAACAGTCATTCTGGTTCTTAGTTTCATCCATTAGCATCTGTAAGATGCAGTTTTTGGACTAAGTGGTTCTGAAGGGCCACTTCACCTCTAATATTCTCAGTGTCTGTGTGAAACAGAGCAGAATATATCAAAAATGCTCTCTTAACATAAAATCAGCAGTGTCCAAAATAATTTTTTTAAAATTGTATACAGACCTATACATACATACATATCACAGGCACAACATTCTGTAGTGTGTGTGTGTGTATAAAACCATGTCAAATTCTATGTTCACTGAGTACTCAATTTATCCATAACATATAGAGATGCTGGGTATCATTAGCATGAAATAAAAACAGTTTTCAGCAAGACTACTACTGTTCCAAACCACCCTCTCAGAAAAGGAATAAAGTAATGGAAGTGGAGAAATGTATTTTATTAGCTGTTCATCTTTGCCAGAGTCTCAGTTTCCAGTCTGCATTGATACAGAGAAGTCACTAAAATAGTGTGGGTGGTAACCTAGAAGACAGAAGAGGACAGAACGTCTTTTTGGAGTCTATGTGAAATTCTGTCTCTAGAAATAGTGAGGAACTAGAAACAACTTTTCACTTGAATTCTTTAGCAAAGGGGACATAAGACTTTTTAAGGGTCATAGTGGGAGGTAGACTAAAAATTTACTTTTCTAATAAAAGTATTTATGAAAAAGACACACAATATGGCGTGTGAATTGCAGCATATTAATCCTCTATATTAGAAAAGGAAAAAAAAAAAAAGTGGCATTATGATCTAACAGACCACTATGGGAGCTGACCAGGCAAGGGAATTTGGTTCCAAACACTAAGTCACTAAGTTTAAAAGCAAGAGACACAGCACAAACCTCTGGCTGGAAGGCTGGATGTGAGCTGGATGGTGTGGGGAAATCTTTTGTTGGGTAAAATCTTGCCACTATCTCAGTGATACAACAAAATATTCATGGCAGCTGCAGATTCTGTAACTGTCATTTTAACACTGGCTGGCTAATGAAGGCTGAGAACTGGCTGAGTAGGGCAGAAGAAAGTTTCTCAGTTCAGGGTGTGGCTTTAGAAGAGACCCAGAGGGCTGTGGAAGGATTAAACCTATTGATGTGTAAATCAGGGTGGCTGATTTAAACTGAATCAGGAATGTGAGTAAAGCTCAGACCCTTAGTTCTCTTCTCTCTTCTGGGATTCCCTTGCTCTCAGTCTCCTTGAGAAGGAAATTCTGACAGGAGACACTCCCCTGGGTGGCTCCAGGAAGTTACCCCATGAGAAACCAAAGGAGACAGTGTTTTCTGAGTTCTCACTGAAGGCAGTGTCTAGATGGGTCTAGGCTAAAGCAGTTATTACAAATGGATTTTCTAGGAGTTGTAATCTTTGAAAGGCCAAAAAAACTATTGGTGAATGAGTCCCCTGGAGTTGACATTTCTATGACACTAAAAACAAGGTGTTGTATCCTCTTTTATCCTAGACTGTGTGTAATTGGGTTTGTTTGTTTTTTTTTTTTTTGTGGTTGGTTTACTTGTGTTGGGGAACTAGAAGGGAAAAAAAGGAATAAATGTGGTGGGAAGGATGTCTGGAATGAGAAGGAGGAGCTGGCAGAGGTGGTGGAAACAATAACAGAAGAATTATTGCTGAAAGTTCCCACATACTTTCCACCTGTGGAGCTTTGCATATGTTGCTAGCAACTATTTGGATAAACAAAGATCACTGGAGGACAACTAGATCAACACCTACATAAATTCCTCCTCAGTTCAGTGAGGCTTGAAAGGAGGGAAGAGAGAGACATTGTGCAATGACTGTTAGGTGTAGTCTGCAGACCAGAAGCATCAACAACCTGTGAACTTCTTAGAAACACAAATTCTTGGGTTCAATCCCAGGCATACTTATTTTGAGGGTGGAGTCCAGCAATCTGTATTTAATCATTTCTACAGGTGATGCTGATGCACGCTCAAATTTAAAAACCACCACTGCTTGGAATGAGCTTGGAAAATTTATGAAAAATAGCCTATGAAGCAAATGTTTGAGATTTTTGACAGAAACAGATTGAACAAAAGTTTGGGGATACTTGAGGGCGAGTGTCTGCACATGGGGAAAGGACAAGGTTAGAACCTGGCTAATCATAGGTATTCTAGAATCTTAACGGTAGATGCCATGTCAAAACGAAACAAAACAATAACAAAACAAAAACAAGCAAGCTTATGACTAAGCACAGATGGGAGTGCCAGGACTTGTTTTAAAAATGAAAATCCTGGTCTCCCAGTTTAGAATAGAATGGGATCTGCAACTTCAACTCTTTGCCTTTTCATCTTCAGGAAGCAGGACTCTGAAGAGGATAAAAAGTTTGAAAATCCATAGCTCTCTGGAAGCTATGCTGAGTCAAAGCCAAAACCCTTCCACTTTGAAACAATTTTTCTCCTTATTTATAAATCTCATTATTATTCTTATTCTTATAAATCTCATTAGTTTTATGATGTCATAGATACAAAAATGTACTTTTAAATCACATATATTTGTTGCATTCTCTGTGTTGGAAATACAAATAATGACACATAAACTTACTGGCACACATGAGTGAGTCCAACTTCAGGTTCAGTAAGAGGGACCCCAGACATGTCTGTCCAGTTAGTCCCAAAGCCACTTTGTAGCATTCAGTGTAAAGAATGGATAAACCTTGGAAATAAGAGTGATAGATAAGAGTGATGTCAGAAGGCCAAAGTATGATCAGAGGAAAGCAAAAGAAGCATCAATTAATACTATTAATATGATTGCTGAGTGGACAAATACTGCAGGAAAAATCACATTGTTTTGACAATTCCACACTGATAAGGAAAAAAGAGGGAGTCATGGAGCAAACTGTACAATGCAGGATGTTGCTGAAAAGGCAAGATCCTGGCTTTCTGAATCATCATACAGCATCAGTTATGCAGGGTAGGAGAACAGAGAGAAAGGATGGGTGAAAACTGAAAAGGTGATTATTTCATCCAGGGCTTCAGGGGTGGTGAATCTACTGACCATGTATTGCTAATCCAGTATTAAATTGGAAATCATATCCCAGATCCCCATCCAGGGTCCCAGTCTTATCAATAAGACTTTCCACTGATCTGTCTCTCGAGTATAAGGTTATACATTGGTCAATGACCCCTTGGGTATTCCCAATCATATCTTGTGATGCATACCCATATATCCAGAACAATCAAGCATCCTGCTCCTGTTTAATTTGAAAGAGTCTTGTAGAGTCTGGTATCTTGCATTCTTTTAGGTCAGATAACTGACCTAGCTGTTCTGACCTTGTAGTAGCAGGCAGACTGCACTTAACCAAAATGATGGCTGAGCAGGCCATTTAAGTCTAACAGAGCCACATGCATTGTAAAACACCAAAGATGGAGATGTCAAGTAGATGACAAAACCAACGTTCTGATGACTAAGTGAAAAAACTTCCATTTGAATGTAGACAGAACTAGAGCTAGGAAAGTGCTACACTATTGTGCCCCGACCATTTCCCCGATTTTCAAAAAATCTCTGGCACACTCCAGACTTATACTTTCTCCAGCTTAACTGAAGACTATCAGAGACTGACAACTCCTTACTGAGCTTAGACTCATCATCAGAGTTCTCAAAGCCAGCAGCCACTGCTGATAGATCAGAGTTGATATTTCATCATCTATAACCACCTGCAAGGGACTAGATCTTGCAAGCTCCTTCTGCTCCTAGCTCTATCTCTCACTGCTTTGCCACAGGGAGTCTCTGTCATACTGTGTCCCAAAGTGCACCAGCTCTAATTAGTATCTGCTATTATAATTCCAGAACACTAAGAAGTAATTATATGAAATGTACATTTTCTTTTCATCTCCTTTTCAATGTTTCACGTATATAAATGTACTTCCAATTTCAAGAAAGGAGGGAAATCAATGATTCTGAAACTGTAAAAAAGCAAAACTATGCAGTTATGAAAATAAATGGTGCATATATAGATAATTTAAATGTACCCTAAAATATGGGTCATTTCCAAGTAGTACATGGTATTTTGTAAATCTTCAATAAGGCAGTTTTTTAAATTGCATGATTACATATTTTTAATGCACAATATAAAAACATTACAACATCAAACCTCTCAATTTATGGGTTTTGCTTGTGTCAAAGATAAATAAAAACAAAGAAAAAATTTAATTAGCTTAAAGGAAAATATTAAGCAAATAATAGTGTAGGTAGCAAAAGCCTTCAAGGTGGCATGTGACTGACTGAGTAGAATAATGCTGTTATATAAATATGTGTACATGTGCTAAGTTTCAACTAATTTCACTGCTGATTTACTATGCCAGAAGGAAAGTATACCAACTCCCCAAGAACACAGTTCTAACATTTCCACTGCCCCCCCAAATTAAATGTGACGTTAGTCTTGCCTTCTAACAATTATCTCACACTAAAATTTTATGATTTAAAAGCAACTAACTCATGAACGTAGCTAACACTCTGTAGCAGTAGAAAAGCCTAGAACCTTTATCTGACCCATAATCTATAATTAACGTGGTTATGCCCTCAGTCACAACTAACTAGTGTCACCCCCAATTAAATTTCCCAGAGAGTTTTTCAATTAGCACTAACAGTTCAAACTACTAAAAACAACAGCACATGGTGGCATGGTAATAGGACTGCTTCCAAGAGTATTAATTTACTCTGACAACCGACAACAACAACAAATTCCTAGGGAAAAATATACATTCTCTTTCATCTTTGCCACTTGTAATATGGTCCCTCCTTAGAGGTCTAATTTATTTGACATGTTTAGAGAAATCATTTCTATTAAACCTTATATGAATTATATTTGGGGGGAGGGGTTTTAGAATAGTACCAAGTTTCTATTTGTCAGAAGCATTTGTCATTGACTGGTAAGATTACATTGCAAGAGATGTCGTGAGCACCACTTTGTCAGCACCTGCCATATTAAATTAACCTTAATGTAGCATTAGGTTATACAGCAAGTAAGCAAAATTTTTACCCCTTCCTCCATAAGTCATATGCTACTTTGTACAATTAAAAGCTATTCCATAAGACTTTTAACTTCTGTAGTACATAAAAGTAATGAGTGCAAATCAATAAAAACTTCACAAGAATTACCAAGAATAAACCAAAAGTCATTTCAATTTAAACTGTAAGAATTTTCTTCTTGTATGGAGGTATCTCAAAACATTAAAAATTGATCTGCCATCCAACTCAGTAATTCCACTCCCAAGAATCTACCCCTAAAATTCAAAAGCACTAATTCAAAAGGAAATAGTGCAGCATTACTTACTATAGCTAAATTATGGAAACAACCTAAATGCCCATAACAGATGAGTGGAACGAGATATGGTGGATCATATACACACATATGTGAAATATTACTCAATGACCAAAAAAGACAGACTCATGTCATTTGTGGCAATATGGATGAAGTTGTAAGTGATAATAATAATTGAAATAAGTTAGAAGGAGAAAGATAAATACCAGATGGTGTCACTTAAATGTGGAATATAAAGTGCTTAAACCAAAAGTCACATAAAGACAAGCTTAAAACATTACCCTTGTTAGCTGACTAAGGGGGTTGAGGAAAGGTAAGAACAAAAAGGAAAGGAAGCACAAAAGACTATGGTGGTGGACTACGGGCAATTTGATGCTGGGCGCACTGCAGTGGTGATACCGGATGGGGATCAATCACATCATAAAATCTCACATCATAAAATCTCATAAAAACTCTATGAAATAAGTGACTGTATGTCCAGTCTTTCTTCTATCGCAGACCACTTCTCTTTCCTTCTGTTCCTGAGAGTCCAGTCTCAGGTCTCGGGGCCCACTTGAGCACCACACTCAGGCTTTGATAAAAATGTGAGAGAAATCGGGCCTCCCTGGTGGCGCAGGGGATTAAGCAACACACTATGAAGCAAACCGCAGCCACTGCAGCACAAGTTCGATCCCTGCTACCGGCCAGGGAGGGGGCCCACATGGCGCAGCAGACCTCCCCTGCCTGGCCCGCTGCTGCCCTTGGCAGTGTGTTTCGGTCCATCTGCCTGTTCTGCTCCCCACTCTGTCTGGTGAATCCTCTCACCTCCCATCACTCTGGCCTATACCCCAGCTCTTGTATGCATAAATAAATAAATTTTAAAAAAAAATGTGAGAGAAATCACAATGAAATGCAACTGGGGATCTCAGAGTTATAAAACCTGTAAGACAAAAGGTAACAAACTCCAAATAATAAAGGTTCAGGACAGTGGCTGGGGAAGGGAAAAGGGAACATTGGCTATTCATGCTTCAGAAATAGGTCCTTGGGCCACTCATATTTACAAAAAGTATACACTATACACTGGATGTGCCATAAATATACACCTAAGAGTTAGCATATCACAATGCATGATGAAAATTAATCTGTTTCGATAGCACTGGGTGTAGAGTACACAGGATGAAAAGGAAAGGGACAAAACTGATGGCAATTATACCCATTATATAATTTTGACCTCCATTTTACAGAATGGCAAGTTAAGGTTTTGTAATGTTTCAGTTCACACAGCTGACTAAAACCCCAGCTTTTCCCCATTTTTACCACAGTTTCTCTAAAGATTTAGGGGTAGACCCAACAAATGGAGGTTGGGAATGCACTCTGTATTTCCAAGAACAATTTGATATTCATAGGTAGCCAAGTTTAGTATTTAAATCAAGAGGAATCTACCACAAATTGACCAAATGGATTAAGAAACATAATTTATAAGTTGCCCCAGGTACTAACTTTAATGTGGAAAGCTTGTTTTCATACATCTATACTATTATCATCTGTTTATTGTAACACTAATCTATAATTAAGGTGTCTCATGTAATAACACAGAAGGAAAAAATAAGTAATTATTGTTGTATTGGGATTATGAGAACTTAAGCATTTGTACATCTTCTCCTCTACAGGGTAGAACCTAAATGGGTTAAGCATAAAATTAAATAAACTTAGGTGTTATGAATTCTAAGTGGACCTAATCTTTTTATAAAGTAGAGACTATGTGTGTTTGCTACCAACTCTCCATTCTAATGCTGAATAAATGACAGTCAATTAATTATGTTTATGGATTGACTGACAAGAGAGTTTGATCAACCAACATCAGATACTTTCCTAGTCCCCTACTTTGCAATTTGGAACACCAGAAGTAGCAATTGTTCCTTTAGAAATCAAACGAAGATGCTGATCTAAGAAATCTCCATGTTCTGGCCTTTAAAGTTCTATTCTTAAGAATTCTGTGTGACACTGTACGTCTAATGGGATAGAGTGTGTTCCCTTTCTCCTTTATAATTTTACTAAAGAATGAATGTAGTTCACTCTGTAAAGGCACGACTATATGAGAGATAGGGACCCTTCACACCTTATGGAAAGGTCAAGTCTGTCCTAAAGTGGGCAGGCCACACAATAAATTCTTAATTCAAAGGCCCAATTTCCTCATCTCATTTAAAAATAAAACAGCAAAGTCCTCTTTTTCTAGTCTACTGCTTATTATATTTCATTAAAGAAGTTTGCCACAAAATACACAGTACTGTGCTTTTCCCTCGAGTTAAAAGGGATTTTCAATTTCTTGCTCATTTCTTGAAAAAAGGAAATTCTGACTGTTCTTTCTTGCTGCCAGTCTTGCCTCACCTTTAAAGAAACCAGTCAACAAAACGGTTTTCTTTTCCTCTGTCCTAAGCAAATATGCACAAGTATACTCTTTATTTTAATCAGAAAGCTACATTACTTCAAAAAGGAGGATTTTAGATACTGGAATCTCACACTTCCCTCTTTGTGAAGATCTGTAATAAAATATAATCTTTTTCAGTTGGTCAACTCAGTATAAAAAACAATATATACCTATATCATATGAAACAATTTCTTTTCACTAGAGATACATGATTTTGAAAGGCCTGGCAAATACTATAAAACTCAACTAATAAAGATTACACAATTAGGCAAGAAAACTTTTTAATCCATGCTAATGTTGCAAGTTGATAATGAGACATGTGGATAGCTTTTGAAAGAAGAGCACACTCAGATTAGCTATTTAAATATTAATAAGTTATTTTCTGTATAAGATCAATTTAGAAAGAAAGTTTAGAAAACATAGTCATAGTCCAAAATCTCAACTTCAAATAAACTGAAATATTCAATGCCCCTTTTTGAGCATAAAACTAAGCACATCAAATACACCAGAACATTATTTTAATAACAGATATAAATTACATTTCCTTTGAACTATTGGATGGCAACATTATACCCAATTTCTTTATACTTGAACAAGAACCTCAACTCATGTAATCAAACAAAATCAGACTAATGTGAGACATGCTCAGCAAGTGGTGGGAACCAGGAAGCTGGATTTCCATTTTCTTTTGTCTGTATTTTACAAAATCATGCAAATTCCATGCACAATTAGTTGAAATTGGCACTGCAAGCTCATAGCTTGATGATATAGCAAAATTAATTTGAAACAAAGAAAAATAACAATTTGTGAAAATCCTGCCCACTGGTGACTTAAAGACACAAGGGATGACAGGATGGTGTCGGAGAGACCTCTGCAATTCAGAACGCATTGTCATCAAACCTTATTTCTTTACATCAGCTGCTTATTTTAAGTTATAAGTAATAGACTGGGGTAGGGGAAAGAGGGGAAGGTAGGGATGAGAAACTAGCTCTAAAGGGGAGGAGGGAGGCTTTATCCTCTCATGGGAAAAACACAATAGGGAAGATAGGAACAGATAAGAGATGAGTGATAGAGGCACTAAAGCAGGGGAACTCATGTACAATGGGGTCCCTTCCTTTCAGGAAAGCCAAAGACCTTATCTTTTTTTTTTTTTTTTTTTAAAGATTTATCTATTTATGTATACAGGAGCTGGGGTACAGGTAAGAGCCCCGGGTGGTGATAGGATTCACCAGCGACAGAGTGGGGAGCAGAACAGGCAGACTGACTGAAACACACTGCTGAGGGGAGCAGCGGGAGAGGCAGGAGAGGTCTGCTGCGCCATGTGGGTCCCCTCCCTGACCTGTGTGGCCTGTGGCAGGGATCGAACTTGTGCTGCAGTGGCTGTGGTTTGCTTCATAGTGCATTGTTTAACCCACTGTGCCACCAGGGAGGCCCCCAAAGATCTTATCTTTTGAGAACAGAAGGTTTTTCAGGACTTTATAAAGCTGAAAAACACCGAACTGGTTTGAAACAGCAGTAATGGAGAAGTAGGTTGCTTGGGTTACTTCATTCATATCAGTTGGATTGTCTTGCTGGGTCTCTAGGTCCATGACTAACCTCAGAGTCCTAGAGAAATATACCTCCAAAGCTTAATAAAGAATAACAAATGTGACATGTGCTACCTCTATTCTTCTCTTACCTCATGCCCATGATCAACATTATTAATCAAGCATGACATCATTTCTCATTGAGACAATGTAGAGCTCATTCAGAATCCTTCTCAATATAGTGCTCTAAGCAGCCATTACTAATTCACCAAATAATGTATTTAAAATGAAATCCAGTCACCAATACTGAGAAAAGCCCTAGTCTTTCTGTGGAGTTAGTGTGCTCATTATTTGGTTTTCTGCTTCTGCATGGATGGTGAGTTCTCTACTTGATAGCCCACTCTGAGAAGGACTAGAATTTTTGCATTGGAACTTTAATATCTTTGTGTATGAGGATCTTTACCTGATTCCCTTCTAGACAGCAGCCATGAATCCAGAGTTGGCCTATTTATGAGCCTCACAAAGTACTGTAGTTAGTCATGATTCTTAACTCTCCACCTCTGTAATCAACATCCTTAAGAATTATTCCCCACTGACTATCATTGACACGTATAGAAACCTGATGATTTTTAGTGAACTACACTTATTTTCTACATAGAAGTTTGACATTAGAAGATACACTAAATTTAAATAATGTCCTGGTGACTTGGCATGAAAAGTCAGACCCAGCAAACCAATATATCACCCTCAGTCTTCCAGTGACTTCTAAGTTTTAGGATGGTAGCCTGAAACAATAGATTTTCCCTTCCCCAAATCTTCAACTAAAAAACTTGTTCTCAAAAAGTTCTTGCTGTAGCTCTGAATCCCATGAAATGCCTCTAAGAATGTCAAAAGCATCCTCTCACAAAATTTGAAAGTCCTTCAATGGAGACCTGTAAATCTAGAGTTAGCTCAAAGAGTAAGCTAGAACCAGAATTTTAATCCCCAGAAATTCCTGTGCATTGAGCAAGTATCACCCTTTGAACCAATGCACCTACCAAAATTACATATGACAAAATGTGATTCTGGAATCCCCACAATAGGCCATTCTAGTAACCTATAAAGTGAGAACCCAAACATGTACTAGCCCAAGTCCCTGAGCCTTTTACCCTAATAGACCCTATTATAATATTTCAGTCTGATTCCATATTTTTAAGAGTCAAATGTTTCAGAAGTTGAGGTATGTTTCTGAGAGCTAAGACTATCAACTGAGGTGATAAGCCCAAAGATTCTCAAGAAGAGATAATGGATGCAAATGTGGTCGGAATAGTTCTTATATGCACTTGAATTGAAATTACTCTTCTACATACGAACTTTGCACCTTCGTGAAGTTTCTTGAAATCACCAACCTTCAGTTGAACAAAGGTAAAGTGGAAATATTAATAAGGACATAATACAGTTGTTTAGAAGTTTAGAGATAATATGTGTTAAGAGCCAGTCACATGACAGGCACTCTAAACAATTGCACTTATTATAACAGTCCTTGCCAAATAGTAAAATTATATAAGCATATCTGAAGCATAATGCTTGGCTCATAGTACACTCAAATATGTACATTTACAAATTAATTTATAATTATAAAATATTTATACATAAATAAGTGAATAAATTAATGAACAAGTTTTGTCTGTTACCATGGGTAAGAAACCTCTCCTGTCTCACAACTGCTCCCCTCAGCAGTGTATTTCAGTAGATCTGCTTGTTCTGCTTTCCTCTTGTCTCTGGTGAATCCTTCTATCCACCCGCCCTATCACCCCAACCTCACCCCCACATTTCTAGTCTACACCGAAGTTTTTCTGTGCAAAAATAATTTAAAACTGAAAA
The DNA here is from genome assembly GCA_019455555.1 of Galemys pyrenaicus. Lineage (NCBI taxonomy): Eukaryota > Metazoa > Chordata > Mammalia > Eulipotyphla > Talpidae > Galemys > Galemys pyrenaicus. Next base: position 484,413 of record JAGFMF010011428.1, on the reverse strand, counting down.
AAGGGGAACTATCTGATTTAAATAATAAAATAAATCTATTTTTTAAGACTATTTCTTAGCTTGCCCAAGCATCTGCAATACTTTTTATTCACTGTTTAATGCTTCAAATGAAATAAGTAGTGACCTAAACACTTTATTAACTAGTTCTGAATATCTATCAAATCAACTATAACTGTGATTTTTGTGCCATCAGTCCCATTTGAACATTTATAGGAAATTCAGTAGAATTCTGCCTTTGAAGGCAATTAAAATCTATAATCGTAGTGTGAGTATCTTTGTTTGCCCATTTCCTATAAACCACAATCTCCTGGAAAGATAAAAGGAGATGCTGGATATAAAGTGCTCAGCAAAGGCCTGACACAAACAGTGGATGATAGATGCCACCACCTTTTAAACCAAAATAAGACAATGGTGTTTGAGGAGGATCCACAGATGGTTAAAAAGGTGATTGAAATAATGTGCCACTAAGGTGCCAACAATAGTTTTAATTAAGCGTGAGGGAGTATAAATATTTGGTTTATAGTCATTCTCACTCTTTTCAAATAACTGTGCATTTCCTGCTTAGCATAGTCCAAGTTTTATCTTCCTATAATAAATGCTAGGGGGGAAAAAATCTCTCTGAAAGGAGGCCGAGCAAAATAAAATCAACACTGCCCAAAGGGACAGCAATCAGAGTAGTGGAGAAAAGGGCTGTGACATTTGCTCTGAGCCAAAGGGAGGCTGGATTGAAGCAGCCTGATGACAGTCCTTTGATGCTCCGAGGAGTGAGGGTTGCTTTGGTGTGAGTGGATTGCTCCTTAAAGGTTTAAGAGGTGAAAAACAAGATATAATGTGTTAACAAGATCGAATACCAAACATGCAGGCTCCCCTGAATATTTTATAGTGATACAAGCAGATAGGGGAAATCCTATTTTGTTTGAACTTGATAAAAAGACACTGAGTTGGTGTGGAGCCATGGGGTTCCTGGTTTTAGGATACTTTCCCAAAGGCTCAGAGATGAAATTCCTTTCCTTATCCTTTACTGTCCTGTAACCAAAAAATCTAAAAAGGAATAGTCTGGAGTATGAATTCTGGGTCAGGGTTTCTCAAGGAAAGGTCCCAAATAAGCATCATCAGCATCACTTGGAAATATATTAGAACAAAGATTCTTGGGGCCTAATCCAGACTTTCTAAATCAGAATTCTGCAGGTGGGGCTCAGAGTTTGTGATTTAATAAGTCCTCTTGATGATTCTGATTCTGATTTGAGAACAACTGTCTTAGCACATGTCTAAAAATCCATAAATATTATTTACCACTTAAAACCCATTATTACCAATCAAGCCCAGTGTCAAACACTATACTTGAATCATCACATTTAATCATTATAATCTTTTGAGATACATACTATGATGACCCCACTTATGGAAGGTAAAATGAAGGTAAGGGCATTTGCAGGGCATATGAAGGGCACAAAGTAAATGGTAGAACCAGAAGTTGAATGTATGCTGGACTTCCAAACATTTCTAATCAGTTCATTTTGTTGCTCTGCCTCTATAAAAAAGCAAGATGCATCCTTGTAGAGTGAAATATATTTTTTAAGAGTTACTTTTGTTGCATTCTATGAACATTTTCTGTGGGGCTGCAGAGAATTGCTCAGCAGCTGGGAGCTGCCCTAAAGGGAACTCCCACCAGCTCTAAGTTGTGCTCCACACTCAGAAAAACACAATGTAATATACTGGAGACAAGGAATATTATAAGCCAAGGATCCAGTAGCCATGTATGGCCATATAGAAAGGATCAACTTTTTACTATTTGAATTGCCAAAACAAATGTCCCTTTTGTACACACACACACACACACACACAATTAACAAAATAGACACATTTACACATATAATTGAGGGAGAATATAAATTTCAATTTATTCCTTCCCCACAAAACAAGATCAAATTGAATAAACTTTAATTTAAAAAAACTCTTGAAAAGGATTTTTTTAATGAATTGCTATATGATTTCTGACATAATAAATTACCTACATTATTTTCTCTACAATTACCTGGAGAAAAAAAATCAATGGAGATTTATCTTACAGTGATCAATGGGTTATTTCCATATTTTTATTGCAGTATACAAATACCTCAACAAAAAGAAAAATTCTGCTTCAAAATTACATTATCAAATGTGCACAACATCAAAAAAAGAAAAAGTATAAAAAGAACAAAGAGATACTTATATACACATACATATTCCTTTTATGCAACTCTAGTTGTGGATTTATTTTCATATACACTTAACCGCATGACACATGTATTTATTTATGTTTTTATTGAAGTAACAGATTTCTGAGAGTGTATTGGTTTCAGGTGTAGTTCACTATTATCATTATAAACCAACATCTCTATATACTATATTAGGCTCACCACCAAAATTTTATTTTACATCTTTCAGCATACAATTGACTTCCTTTATCTAATTCACACACTCACCCTACCTTTTTCCCTTTTGGTGAACACTATTTTGTTCTAATAGTCTAAGAGTTGGTTTCTGCTATGCATTGGGAGTGAAATGATATGGTGGTTATCTTTCTCCATCTGACTGATTTCACTTAGCATAATTCCCTCTAGATGCATCCATAATGTTGCAAGTAACAGGACTTCATATTCTTATTTATTTTTAATAACTAGTAGCAGCATTCCATTATGTATGTATATACAGCTTTATCAATTTATTTATTAAGGGGCACTTAAGTTGTCTCCACTACTGGCTGTTGTGAATAATGCTGTGATCAACATAATAGTGCACATATCTCCTTGAATTACTATTTTTGTATTCTTTGAATACTCAGTAATTGAATACTCAGTAATTGAATACTCAGAAGCTGAACAGCAGAATAATACGATACTTCTATTTTTAATTTTTTGAAGAATTTTGGTACTACTTTCTATAATGGTTCTACCACTTTACAGGTCCTTCCCAAGAGTGCTCTCGGGACCCCTTTTCTCCACATCCTTATGGAGAAAAAAAATATTGTCGCTTGTCTTTTCACACAGGTGCGAGGTGCCATTTCAGCATGGTTTTGATTTGCACTTCTCTCATACTAAAAGATGATGAACACCTTTTCATATGCTTGTTGCCCACGTCATGTTTGTTGACTATATCTTCCTTGGAGAAGTGTCTATTCAGATCCTTTATGTTTTAAACAGATTATTGTTCGTTTGTATGAGTTTTTAACATATTTTCAATGTTAACCTTTGTGGGATGTATAATTTGCAAATACCTTCTTCAACTCAGATGGTTTTCTTTTGATAACAGCTTATTTTGCTACACAGTTTTTCAGTTTGATCTTTTTCCTTGTTTATTTTTGCCAGTCTTTCTCTTGCCATTGGAATTGAACTACAAAAGACATTTGTAAAGATGATTTCAAGACACTTACTGCTTATGTTTTCTTCTGTCTATTTTATAGTTTCTGGTCTTATATTTGTCTTCAATCCATTTGTAATTAACTGTTGTGTCTAGTGTAAAATAGTGATCTAGTTTCATTCTTTTGCATGCGACCCCACAGTTTTCCCCACACCATTTTTGAAGATACCTGCCTTATTCCATTGTATATTCTTAGCTACTTTGTCATAAATTAGCTGTCCATATATGTGTTGGCTTATTCTGGGCTCTTTATTCTATTCCATTGGTCTACCTTTTTGTTTTTATCCCAATACAATGTTGTTTTGATTATCATGACTTTGTAATTGTAGTTTGAATTCAGGGAGTAGAATACTTACATTTTTGCTCTTTTGTTACATTTTTGTTTTGCCTAATCTGGGCCTCTTATAGTTGCAAATAAATTTTGTGATCATTTGCCCCATTTCTGTAAATATTAGATTGATTCTGTATATTTTCTTAGTTAATATAGTCTTTTTAACTATGGTAACTTTTCTTATCCATGTTTGTATTTTGTGTCTTCTACTTCTTTCAACAATGTCTTACAGTTTTTACTATAACTAGTGGTTTTCAAAACTTAAGAGTTTGTCCATAGTTAAATTGAATTCTAGGTATTTTAGATAATTGTATTTAATGAGATAATTCTGGACAAAATGTGGAAAATATTCAAAGCCAGTTTTTCCTGAACTATATCACTTTATTACTGTGAAGTTTTGGTATTTAGATACAAGTATGTAAAATAAAATACATAATTAATCAAAAAATCCTAAACATATATAGCTTGAGAATTTGCTTAATAGGAAAAAAATACATTTATTCTGGAATAAACTTTACATTTTATAAAATTCCTAATTAGATGCAGATAAAACTTACAAATGGTAATTTGAACATTAATAACAAGTGAAATGGTCATAAAAATAATTTTGAAAACTCTGTTTGGATAATGTTAGAATATTCAAATAGCAAGCTAATTAGTTTTCTTTTCTCATTTCACAAAAGGATCATTTCATGTAGTTCGTAATGACAATCATTGGCTTAATTTTATGTCCTTTGATTTATTTTTTTCCCTCAAGGTCATTGGGCTCTTCTTATATATCTCCATATTATCCAGGAATACCTAATAAATGTTGTAATTAGTAAGCTTTTAATATATATCTATTGAATTAAGTCATTTTTTTCTTAGACTAAGATGATATTTTTAAATATGGGAAGGGCAAAAACGCTCAAACTACAAGTTCAGTAAGATGATGTAATGAGTGATATGGGCTGGATGATGAAGCAAATTATATTTTTTATGAAGGGGGCATCTATTCCTTAGCTCCCTGCAATTTTCTTTAGGTAAGAATGCGGGTCCAAAATTTTCTGACCTAATTTTTCAAAGGAAAAATGGCAATTAGAAATTAGACAGAAAATTTTAAGTGCTGGCCACAAATACAAAATTTTCTTTAAAATACAGTTTAGAAGTCTGGGTTTAGATGTGAAAACAAAGCCACTCTAGGAGTAATGAGTTTAAGAGGGGAACTAGGGTTGACACAAATAATGGACAAGCTGGAGCAAATAAAGGTCAGGAAAATCTCTGTGGACCTTCCAGCCAGCTGCAGCAGAAGAGCAAATAGGTAACCTAGAGAGCGCATCTTGAAGTACCAACTAGTGGTTTCCAAAACTTAAGAGGAAACTGTTCTGGTAAGTCTTTTGAAAGATCCCATCAGTGGCCACCATTTACAGCATTAGAGTGAATGAATTTCAAGCCATGAAGCCACCAGAAATTCTACATCTGTCCACACATTTGACTGTTCCTCTCCTACCTCCCGGTCCCCTCACCAATTCCTTCCTTTTATTGGCAATTTGGAATCAAAACCCTATAAGATCTTGCTGTATTTGGTCCTCAGTTTGTTGTTCACATTGCAACCCAGAGAGGTGGGAGTGATGCCATCCTGACAACAGACTATCCTAACACAGGCATAAAATTCCTGTTAAGAGTTCAATAAAACTTCATTGGGTTGCTTGCCAAGGCTTCCTTTTTCCCTCTCCTCGCCTTTCCTATCTTCCATCTTTCTTTTCTCCTCCACTTTTCCTTCTTTCTCCCCTATTCCTTCTTGTTCTTCATCTCCTTCATATCTTAATACCAGAAAATACTTTCTCAGCAGTTGCCAGGGGTTAGGAGTGAAGGGAGCATATGAACTTCAAAAGATATCATATAAGGATACTCTGGGGGATGAGAAAAGTGTTCATATCCTGATTGTAACAGTAGTTGCATAAACCTATGTACACACTAATTCACATAGCTTTGTAAACAATAGAGGTCAATTTTACCCTATGACAGTAAAATCACTGACTTATAATAACATTAAACCAATGAGAAACTGGAATATACCTTTTAGTATCAAAGTAGACTTCATCAAAACAGCTTAAATTAATGATGTATATATATTCTGAGAGAGATAGAAATTATAACGAAATATGACCTGGGGTCCTTACATAAAATCAAGAACATGCAGAAGAGAATGTTCAGAAGTAGAGGGCTTTGAACAAATCTAGGAATGAAATCCATTATTACTATCTGAATGTTAGTTTTTTCATGAAGGTTATGTAATCTTGTCTAAAAGTACACTGGAGGTATGTTTATCATATGAGAAGATATTCATATAGTATTTATTTTGCTTACAGGAAATAAGTCAAATTCTCTTAACCCCAGTCATGATTCTAAAAAGCAGAAATTAAAATTACAGTAAAAAAACAAGTTATATTTTGTTAAAGGATAGCTCTGTGACTAGAACACAACACTATCAGGCATTATTATGAAATAATCAAGCAGGGTGAATAAACCCAAAGCAAAAAACAGTTGTGAAACACTTTTTCTATCTGCATATTGACTTAAATAAAAATCCAATAGATAAAAACAGGAAAAAATCTGTATTAAGTTGCTTTGACAAAGCATACAAAACTTGCACACAAACGTATATGCGCAAATCTTTAAATGTAGACATTTAATATACTTAAAGTCTGCTTTAATGATTCATCTTATCAATATCCTCACTTGTGACAATACTTTCTCATCAGTTGCCTGTCACCTTTTCTCTCTACACTTCACAAACATCCAGTCAAAATTCAACAATTGGTTGATATAGACAAAATCTTTCAAGTCTTTCTTATACTCACACTGAAGCACTTTTCAACTGTCACTTCAGAATGTCAGTGATTAGCATGCAAAAGGTTTATTTAATTTCTTCATTTCTTTTCAGGGAAAAGATGTTAGAAACAGCTGTCATTCAGGTGATGCATATAAGCTGCCAGCCTTTGAAACAGCAGGGGAAGTTGTTGAGGTTGGAATTAATTAGTATTTAGAAAAACCCCACCCTGGATTGTATCTTGTCAGAGAAATGGCTGTACTTTGGTGCAAATTATTTTACCTATTAATTAAATTAGTTGATCATATAAGATATGATGCAAACATGTAGCCAGAAGTTTCAACGTTCAGACACACAAGAAATGAATGTTTTGTTCTTTCTAAGACTCTAGACTAGTATGCACTAATCTAAATATAACATTCTGTCAAGTCACTTCAAAGATGCAGTAAGTCTTTTAAAAAATTATATTAAAAGGCTGAGGATGATTTTCAGCTCAAGTGTGAAATTCAGCATTAACTTGTGAAATTGCCAACAGTGCTGACCACACAATGGTTCTAAAGTCATTTGATTAGTAATATATCATGAGAAGATGAACATTAAAAAAAAACTTTCCCTGACCACAAAATCTATTTGGTTTGTGTTTCATTAAGATCACACTCTGAAAGCACACTCAATTACATAGACATCACACACACACACACCCCAACCACACCACATCGTATCTCTCCTCTCTCTCTTTCTCTCTCTCTCTCTCTCACACACACACATACACACACGATGACAGTGTTTCTATGCTTCAAACCTACTTATCAGTCTTCACAATTACACATTGGAAACAAGCCTAGTAAGTCATGTGACATTTAATGTACATTATAAGCATATTTTAAAAGCACAAAAATGATTGCTTAGTGGAAGATGTAAGTGATCATCTGGCAGATGCCAAGAATAAGAAAAAGCAGCACATGGTTATACTGACTAACCACAGAAAAATAGGATGGTGATGTTAATCAGAAAGTTCATAGTATTGTTGCCTGAAACCTATAACACTGTCCCCTCTCTCAAACTGAGCTACAGTTAGGGCAGAAGTTCTGATTATGTTTAAGATAAATCTTTGTTTTGATGTTACAGGGATTCTCTGAACCCCCTTTATTCATAAGAATATTTTTTCCTGAGAATCGGAGTTATGAAATGAATAGTTTCATACAGGACAGGATGTACCAAATGAAACCTAACTCTGCTCTACAACAGAAACCACCACCACTACCTCTTTCCCTTCTGCCTACAAACTTACCTCTTCTACTCCTTCAATCACTACCTCGACTCCACTGCCGTCCCTGGAGGGTCTCCTACCCCCTACCTCCACCCTGCACATCCCAGGCTTTCCCCTGTAGCCCAGCAACACACCCTCCCATCCTGACCCCCATTGCAGGCTTCATCCAACCCCTTCTACTTCTACTGCTTAGCTCTTAGCACTTAGTGCTTACTAGTTTGTAATACCTTATTGACTAAACCTATCTTCCTTTACTTACCTCAAACAAACCTTTAGTAGCTTCTTTATAAACTACCAAGGAGTAGGCTACATCTTTTTCTTTTGTTTATTTCTTCCTGGTTCTAACTAAGTCATACAAGGACAGTATTGTTAAAATAGATTTTGTTTTCCTCTCTTCATCAGCTGTGATGCGGAAGAGCTGGGTTCTCTAGCCATTTGTAGGAAGAACAGACTTCCTCAGTGCTTGTGAGCAGCAGTGCTGCTTACAGTCTTGGGACCTACCAGGCCTCCTTCCCAGCTCTCTCTTTCTGTTCTGACTTGCTGTCTTGCAGAAAGGGGTCAGGAGGAGGAAGATCTACCATTAGTCTTAAAATCCATTAATCTTAAGATTCTGAGCTCTTCATTTGCATGAGGTGGGATGGAGGTGGAGGGAGAGCTAGCAATTTTGTATTTGCAATTTTGTATTAATTTTCTTGAAAAGGATTCTTGAAATTGCAAAAACTTCAGGTCCCACACAAATTAGATCAGCCCTTGGAGGAGAGGTACAAATGTTTACTGCTAAGATTGCCATCATTTTCTGTGTGTTTATTTTATTCTACCCTGTTATAGGCACAACTGGAGATGGGCTGGCGAAAAGCTTATGGTGACAGAAAATTTTTTCAGCATATATTTGAACAGGTGCTTTATGAGACCAAGAACAGAGAATATTTCTCTGTTCAGCACAAAATCAGTAAGAACAAGCCAACCTGAAATAGTCTCAGTGTCTTCTTTAAAAAGTAGAGTTTCTTCCCTGTCTTAGGATATCACATAGACTGTTCCTTCTACCTAGAATACTCTTTCCTAAGGTCTATGCATGCCTGGCTCCTGCTTCACCTTCAGTTTTCGACTCCTATGTCCATTAGAGACCTTATCTAACATAGTTCCTACTCTACCTATACTTTATAGTTCATAATATTTTTCTATTTATTTCTTTCATTGCACATATTCTTATTCAAAACATTTTTTGAAGCACTTAAGTATATACTGGGTGATTATTTTCCCTACTAGAATGTAAGTTGAAGAGGTTAAAGACCTTAACTGTCATGCTCACTACAGTATCTGTAAAAGCTAGAAAGGACTCTGGCTCCTGGAATAATTAATGATTGTGGAGGGAGGAAGACAGGAAGGAAGGGATGGGAAAGACAGGGGGGAGGAGGGAGAGAAGACAGTGAGTGAATTTGGTGAATGTCATTCAACTTTAGTAAAAATATTTGCAAAGTCTACTATAATATGTATTTTAGCACAAACAAGTCAAATAATAATGAAAAAGAGCATTACTAATGAACCCAAATGGTTTTACGACTAGAAGACTGGAGGAATTCAACACAGTCCTTCAATGACAGAAGCTCACTGTGGTAGTTAGATAATTCAAGAGGGAAATTTCACTAGTCAGGTTGAGGTGATGAACTTGGGAAAAGCTCCCCAGGCAATTATAATATTACATTCTATACTCCCTAATTCAGTCACTGTGGAAAATCCCAGAAGTTCTGGACCAAGAAAACTGTAAAAGATACCTGTCTAGTGACACGGCATATGCTTTGTTTTGGAGCTGTCACATGAATGGATATCACATGCCTGTGCTTCGACTGAGTAATTTGGAGTAACCTGGAAAGCTGAAAACAGCAACTATATATGTATACATACACAAACACATACACACACACAAGCTTTTAAAGCTTTAATTCTTCACAGGGTGGCCCTACTAGGTTGTGTCACCATGTGTGCACCTCACCAGAGGCAAATTGAATCACTGGGGTAGGCCTCAAAAATCAATACACAGAAGATCTTTCTGGAGATGCAGCTGCTAGGTTTAAAGTCCACTACATATGATGGAAAATGAGTATTCAAAAAGAAAACCTTAACAGACTTGAACAATGTGCCAAAAGAAGAAACATTTGATACTTCAGAACCTCTCTAAAGCACTTAATATTTAACTTTTCAATGAAAAAACAGGAAATCTTGCCCAGAAGGGTGTGTATGTGTGTGTGAATGCATGTATGTACATTTTCTGGTTGCTGATTTTTATTCTGAAGTAGAAAATGTTCAGAATTTTATAAGTAAATGGACCTCATCTGTCATCTCTGTCTGAAACAGCACCTGGGATGTCATAAGTGCTCCTTAAATATATTTTGAGTGAATTAAAAATGTGAACAGAAACTAGAAATGTTTAATACTTTTAACTAGAATAAAAGTTTCACTGATAGTTAGATAAAGAGTTTACTAGGTAATCAAAGCAAGGATTTGAACTTTGAAAGAAGTCTGACAAATTTTACTCTGTGAGCACTGTTCCATATGTTACGTTTGAGTTTAATAGTGTATATTGTGAAGAACTGACATCAAAATGTAAATATTCAGTAGTGGGGGAAGAGAGAACGGTTTTAATTTTTTTTGACCTAAAGATAAATTCATATTGTTTTGTGTAAAGGGAGGCAAATGTTGGGGTTTTAATCACTTCCCCAATTTCTAAAGGAACTATGGGAATTCAAAGGCTGGGTACCCATTATTTAAATCTTCTTAATCCAGCTCCTTAGTCATAAGTGAAGGTTTAAAAGATGGGTTTATCCACAGGTAGTAGATATTTGGATAGGTGCTTCACGTATTTCAAATCTATACAGATGGCTTTGCTCTCTCGTCTGCTGGACCAAGGAGTATGGTTCCCAGAACCTTTTATAGTATGTTCACAATGCTAATATCAACCATAAATTGTGAGCAATGTGCCATGACTGGTAACTGACATATATCATCTCAATCTCCGAGCAATGCTGAATTAGAAGTTATAGATAAATCTGTTCTACAGATTAAAACACTGAGGCAACAGAAAGATTATTAACCTGCCTAAGATGTCACAACTCAGAGAGCTCAGAATCCCATATAAGATAAATAATGTTGTTACTCTCTACTTCTAATCACTTAGGAACTCAAATATGTCTTTTAAATATGGGTGAGATTATTTTGTATTGATAATACGGTTTTGAAAATCAAAAATGTAATGATTATAATTATTTTTACTTATACAGAAATGTATATTTTTATTAAAGAACTGTTAAATATAAAAATTCAATAATTATTCTTCTCATTTTAAACCCCTTCATAAATCTCCCATATTTTTCCTCTAAGGTGATCGTGGAACAGAGGTAACCAAACACAATCATGACTGAAGTCTTAGTAATTAATATGAATGTTGTAAATAAAACTAGGAAGAAGGACCTAGAGGTGTTTTTGGATGTGAAAGTAATGTTTGTTTCATTTATTGCATACACTTCAAATTCAATTTTGTCAAAATGTCAAAATGGAGAGCTTCCAGTGCATTTGAGAAGAGGGGGGTGAGAATGTGGTCCAGATTATATGTTGATTTTTTTTTTTAAATGATTATCTCATATAGACATTCTTCACAGGGTGGTCCCTACTAGTTTGCGTCACAGTGTGTGTGCTTGATATAGAATAATGAGGATGTTGGGTCCATGCTTTGGCAGTAAATGCTTCAGGAGAATCCCTGACAGACAGACAAGGGGCCTCAGTTTTAATTCCAGCTTTGATACTAACCAGCTAGGTGTTTTTAGGCTAATTACGCCTTGCTTTATTTCCTTCAAATTCAAGTTAGGTAACCTTTAGATATTTTCATGTACTAAACATAACTGTCAGTTCACTACCTTTCAAAGTTTTTACTCTTAGTACTAAATCCTGATTAATGATTTATGTATATCTCCAAAACCTTAAAAAATATTCCATGAGTTTGCTTAAAAATGAACAGAAATATTTTACATACCAGGCATTCTCAGGGTTTGATTACTTTGCAAAGCTATGAACCCAGGAGTATAGAATGCCAATGCTGTGCTTACACTGCCGGGCTGTCAAATTGCCTCTGGATATGAAAGGATGGAGAGGATAAAAGGGTGAAGCTACAATGCCCCTGAATTCCTACAACTGGACTAGGGAGAGGTGTAATTGTAGCTATCCAGAATTTAGGATAGCATCCATGTTTCTGCTCACTCTAGGGAATCCAATTTTTCTCTTAGTGACAACACAGAAAATGTCATAAGACAACATAACATAGTGCATGTCATAAGAATAGACTCAGATTACTAACGGTTGAGTCTGGGTTAATAAGTAAATCTGATCACCAGCGATTGTCACTATTGACTGCATTTGATAAAACTTATTTCTCTCAAAGAGAATTTTGATCAAGTGAATAAAGGAATAATGATTTTCTGTAAATAGCAGTAGAACTCCTGGGAGGAAAAAAAATGAAATTTTAACATGGGCCAGTTTAGAGTAAAAACAATCAAAGTTTAGAAACAAAGTTACAGAACATGGATAAGGTTGAATCTAAAACAGAACAAAATAGAGATATATCTTCTGCTATCTTTAATGAAGTGCAACCAGACTTTAACATCAATTTATATACTATGCACATAGCATTCATTCCAAAGGAAACTTACTTATTTATAATGTGTGCATTTATCATTTTCATACAATTCTGAATTATAAAATACTCTCCAGAATTAAGACTACATGTAGATTTCTGGATGAGGTGAATCTTACCTGTCTATTTTGGCTAAAACTCCCATATCCAACATAATGAGTAGGTAAAACTAATCAAGAAGCTCTGGTTCTTACACACTGTTAGCTTAGTAATTATAGCCCTGTCTGGATGAGCTTGCATTTTAAAAATAATACACTATTGTTTAATGTACAGATAATTGAATATCTCTACTACCTTTGAGTTCAACCCCATTAGTGGGAGATACTTGTAAGCAGTTCAATCTCCATCTGTCCCAGCTTCCTTTTACAGCTATATGATAGATTAAAAGCTCTAACCATATGCCCCAGATTTCCTCAGGGCTAACATCTAATAGGGATGCCCTCAGCAGATCCAACTGGGTGAATCTTAAAGATGAAAACAAACAACAAAGTGTCAGTGGCATGAAAGGATGACTCTTGAAGAAAATATGGTGACTTTCTTTAGAAATTTTGGCACCTAGACCTTGAAGTAATATTAGCCAACTCAACAGATAGTAGCAGCAATGGTGTTTCTGCTTGGGCAGTTTGGTCTTGTGTATGGGCATTTCTCAAGGTACACCATCCAGGACTGCATTGTTCTCTACTTAAACTACAAAGAACCCATGCTGTAGAATGCAAAATCTTATCTCTCTTTCCTGAACCTCCACCTTGTAGCATTGCTAACCACAACCATTTTTATTTTTTTTTGTTAGTTTGAATAAAGCGTTTTAAAAAGATAATCTCTTACCTCTAAATATCTAGGGAAAACTTTAAATCGGTAGATGAAGACAAGATTCCACTGAAATTATACATTTAAATTGATGAATATGCAAAAAATTAAACACAAGAAATTTTTCTTCCAAATAATTCAAAGGGCAAACTGATTTTTAAAAAGTGTATATTTTGTAAAATCTACATACACTGGAATCACAAAAAGTCCACCATAATAATCACCAATCCGGTGAAGCTGTGAAATTAATGTTGTTTTTTGAAGCATTCAAATTTTCAAGTCAAGGCAACGCTTCTCCCCACCCACCACTGACTATGTGGGTGTCTGCTTTTTCCCTTTTCCTAATAAGCCTATCCTTTTTAAATGTAAAAAACAAACAAAAAAATACCCAAATAAATACCTAAAAACTTTCCAAGTTTAATAATTAGCTTTGGCTGTTTTGTCTTTATTTTTTTACCTTTTCTAGTGTACCTATAGATAACAAATACAAGATTTAGCAAGCTAGAGTTTTTACACCTAGAAGAAGAAAAATTCCTTGTCAACTGGAAGAGTTGAAATTAGCCTTAGCTCTACTTCTGATTTTCTTTAATGCTCTACTCTTATTCTTATCCATTCAAGCAATCTCCCTGGCATGGTACTCAATTTGACTTTTTCATATAGTTTTCTAGGGCTGTATAAGTTTTCAAGTGTAACACTTCCTTTTTAAATATTCTTAATTCAAACACTTTTCAAAAATAATGAAAATTGTACTACCTACAGGAAATTCTGAATTCAAGCAAAAAGTGAAGATGAGTACAAGAGAGAGTGAAAGAAGGAAAACGAATAACAAGAAGCTACTTGTTCCAGATAGTTCAGTGATTCAGGTATATTTCATTTTCTCAACAGCCATGTAAAGAGTCAAATAACTTCATTATATTTTTTTATGCCACAAAGATAAGACTAGAACCCAGCACTATCTGTCTCCAAAGTTACTTCCTTTAGATTCACTAGAGCTGTCAGGGACATGTTTTGTAACTGTCTGTGAATTAGGAAATTGACAAATCCTGTCCTGTATACCATGCTGTGTATCTTGCATAATGCGATGTCACCTAGGCATTTTATTTACAGAATTTACAGGTGAACATTCAAATGTAAATGTGTATACAGGTACACATTTATATGCAAATCTGTTGTACAATAAATGTAAAAGATCATTTGGATACAGCAGAGAGTGCTGTCATGTTCTATGTAGAAAGAATATTGGCATAAATAAAGCCTAAGAATGATAAGGATTTTGGTGGCTGATTTAAAGAGATTCATGTGTAGAGAAACTTACACATTGAACCTCCTATGTGTAGTCTGCCAGCTTCCAGTAGGGGATATGTCATTTTCCTTTACAAAGGTGATGACTCATGCAGAACCCATAGACAGAGACAGAAACATGTCATGGCATTTTAAATATAGCATTTTGATAACTGAGTCATGCCTTCAGAAAATTCCATTGGTGATCAGGAACAGTGGATACAGTCATCATTATAGCAACTGTTATATGAGGCTAATTTCTGAAACTAAGATTAATATGGGACAGTAGCAAGGTGAGCTTTTTCTTTCCTGAATCTCTTGTCACAATTGCACCACAATGTTATTTTTACAGACTAAAATGTAAAAAGAAAGAAATCATTTGGAAACCGTATAAGTTCAACCAGAGTTTTAACTTCTATGTATCAAAGGGTAAAAGGAAAAAAAATCCAGAAGAGATTGACTCTCTGGTGAATGTAGACTATGGATACAAATTCTCTCTAAAGATGATCATAAAAGACAAATACAGTCTGTTTCCAACTACCTGCATCATGAGGAGAAGTGAAAAGGAAAGAAGGAAAACAACAACAACAACAAAAACACATTATATAAAGAAGGAAAGATATTTAACCCAAGCTTTAAATAGCAAAGTCTCGGGAGGCAAGGCATTTGGGAATACAAAACATATTCTAGTCCAGTAATACTTATTAGATTCGTAGTTTTCCTTTCAGCCTTCTTTATGTTTTTCATATCTTTTAATGATAGTACCTCGTGACAAGGAGAGAACAGATGGATGAGAGAAAATATAGTAACATTTGGCTTTCATCTGTGTCTCTTCAGATCAGAGATTAGGTCTCCGATTTCACAGTCTAGGTATGGGTGTCTGCTAAAGAAGGATAAAGAGACAACACCTACAGGATATGTACTTGAGTCTTCCTGTTCCCTAAATCTGGAGTGCTCTGAATCTGACTGAACCATTAACAACTACAGACATAAGGGTGATTGTGTAGCATATCTCCATGAAAGAGCTGAGATAAATGCTCTCATCTACCCTTCCCTAGTTCACAGTCATCTCATTCTTATCTCTTTGATATTGCTTAGACTTTCCATGTGTGTCACATTAAATCTATTTCCATTCAGTAGTATTTTTATGGTTTATATATATATATATCATACACCTATTTTTTTAGATCTGAACTTGGTTATAAAACACTTCTACAAAAACTGAAAGTAGCTTTACTCTAATTTAAAACACAACAGTAGAAAACAGATACAACCTATAGGAAAACCAACTTATAAGGTCTACAAATTAGATGACCTAAATGACTCAAAATCAGTTGCTCATAAACTTGAAATTTAATTTTTTAATAACCAACAGTCATCTCAAACAAAGCATTGGTGAAAAAATGCAGATAACTCTAAGAATAATAATTTTCTATTTTTATGAAGATGATTCTCCCTCTTCCCTAGTCTAAGAAACCCTGAGGCAGACTACCTGCAATTCAGAGAAGTCCAAGAGGTCCATGTAGCCCCCCATCTTGGCTATTTCAAGGAGATGGACCACTGGAGGAGGAAGTGTGCAAAGAAAAAAATATCACATTGCTTAAGCTCATCCCAGAGTGGAAGATGATTCTTAGATACTCCTCCCTCCTAGAAAGCTTTAAGTTAATATGACATTCTAGAGACATTTAAAGTATTTTATGTCAAATTGGAGGCAGTTTTATATTCTGCAGTTGCATCTCCAGAGTCTTTTTTCTGAGACCACCATCCCTCTCCTTTGTGGGTATGAGTCTTCGGATATTCTTTATTTCCTACCAGATGTTTCATAATACATAACTCCAAATGAAATAAAAAGGTTAAAAAGCAAAGGGATCAATAGGCTTAGTATAACATATCCATTTTAAGGAGACTATCATCTGTGATGGCAATTTACTTATTCAAATACTGTTAATTGACAGTCTGCTATATTTTAAAGGATAGAGTACTGAATGAGATCTACCAAATCCCTGTACATTTTCAGTGGGGGAGAGGGTAGTAATAAACAAATTAAGGAATGTGTGTGGTAAGTTTGAATGCAATGAGGGATAATAAAGGAAGAGGAATTATTTTAGGTAGGCTAGTCACAGACATTCATCCTTAAAAGGTTATTTTTCTAGGTAATCCTGAAGAGACTGGAGATAAGAGAGGAGATTTCCAGGTAAGGGAACAGTAAGAAGGTCAGTAAAGAAGGTGTAGGGTGGATGAAGAGAACAGCAGGGGCTATGTAGGATTTTAAGTACTTCACTTGAATGACATTGGGAATTCAATACAGAGTTTGAAATAATAGAGAACTGACATGACCTGATTTATGTTTTTCAATGAATTATCCAGTTGCAATGTTGAGGATAACTTGTAATAGGACAAAATTTGAAGCAGTGAGAAAATTAGGAGAATGTAGCAGTAAACTAAGTGAGGGATGATTAGTACATCACAGTGGAAGAAGTAAAGCAACATAAAATACGGTCAGATTTTATGTATATTTTGAAAGTAGATTTGAGAGAATTTTCTGAATGAGAGACACAGAAAGAGAAAGAATACAATCAAGAGTACACCAAAGATTTTTTTTGTGTGTATGTGTGTGTGTTTTTTAAGATTCATTTATTTATGCATACAAGTACTGGGGTACAGGTCAGAGGTGTGTGGGGTGAGGGTGTGAGAGGATTCACCAGAAACAGAGTGGGCAACAGAACAGTCAGATTAACTGAAATACACTGCTGAGGGGAGCAGCAGACAAGGCAGAAGAGATCTGCTGCACTATGTGGGTCACCTCCTGGATCAGAGGCAGGGATTGAACTCTTGCTGCAGTGGCTGCGGTTTGCTTCACAGTGTGTTGTCCCAAGATTACACCAAAGATTCTGGTTTGACCTAAGGAAGGATGGGCTGAGTAAACTGGGAAGAAGGTTTGTATGTACATCTTTTGGGTAGATCAATGTAGTATTAGATACAAAATTTCACTTTGGAGATGATAAACTTTACATGCAAGTGTATAGCAAGTGGAAAATATACGTGGAGTTATTAAGCAGGCAGCTGGATGCACAAGACTATAATCAGAAGGTAAATCTAAGCTGAAGATACAAATTTGTCATTTATCAGATTAGAAAGCACTGAGTTTAGTTAAGAGCACAAGAATGTATCTTGATAGATAAGAATTCAAGGAGTGTACTCTGGGGCGCTTCCATATTAAGGAGGCAGTGATATGTGTAGGAATCAGCAAAAGAAATGGGAAAGGAGCAGTCAATGAGGTAGGAAGAATCCAAGTAAGGAAATCATTTCATGTGGGAGGAGCACTCATCTGTGTCAAGAGAGAATTGACTGCTGGCAGCTAGAGAATGGATGTTACCAGTGCTGCAAGGCAATGGTGAGGAAAACCTTTTTAATATCTTCCCCCTAACTTTAACCAAAAAACCAAAAGCTTTTATAGAAATATCCTGCTCCCTTGAACAACTACCATGTTTATATATGTAACACTTAGGAAGTAAGTTATTTTGCTTAGACTGCATTGAAATTCTATTGATAGTTCATGGTTTAAAATGATGTCCCTAAACCATATGCTCAAAATACACCCAGGCTTTTAAAAATCCTTACTGAATGAAGAAATTATTCAATAAAAGGAAATTGTCTCAGCCACTGTGTTATTAGGAATGTAGTTTAGTGATATTTCCAGGAAGACTGATTACTGTAAGCCCAGATGGATAATTTTCTAGTCTGGTACCATCCATGCTGATAAAAATCAGTTCTATGAATGTATGTGAACTTTTGCCATCTCCCCTCTGGATACCGGTACCATGTGTGGGCGCAAAGGAAGCTACAGGCACAGTGGACATAAAGAATCTTAAAAGATCACAATCCAAAAAAATAATGAGTCAAATTTCTTTCCAGAAGTATATTTTAGCAGCCTTCAGGGGCATATAAAAGCAGACACCACTATTTTCTAGATATTATGATGAAATACTTTGGAATGTAAAGACTGACTGAGTTCTAGAATATTCTTTTACTTGTATATTACAAGTCCTACTTAGATATGCTTGTGTTAATTAGGGGTGGCTATTACGCCATATATTTGTGAAATCCCCTTAGGAATTGGATAGGGGAGAGAAGTGAATGCAAGAAAGAAAGGATGGAGGGAGGGAAGAAAGGAAGAGATAGGTAAGGGGAGAGAGAGACAACTACACATTTAAAGAGAGTTATGAGATACTGGGAAATATTAGAAGTCAGAGTCACATATGAAGTTTTCTTTTGTGGGGGAAGCACAAAGAGAAAATAATGACAGTGAAAATGCAGTTATCTTCAATACTATTAGCTGAGAGTTTTTGAACAGTAGATTTGTAAAGATGAGACTCATCTATGTCACAAGGTAGACATAGACATTGGCAGAACCTGGAACCCAGTGCTTCCAAACTCCAAGTTGAAGAGTTCTGACAAGGCTACTCTGCATTCAGAACTACTTCTTTAAATGGTAAAAGATTTAGTTTTTAAAAATCTAATGAACAGTCTTCTTAAATAATGAATGTGCAATGTTAGATAGAACTATAAACTCTGCACACAGTGATTATACATTCAAGGAATTTGATTTGTGTTATACAACATATGCTAATATTGAAATACTCAGATATATAATTTCTTAATTTCACTGTTTTAAGATACTACACAATACCTATTGTCATTCCTTCAACTCCATGCTTATTTAACCTAGCCAAACAATTATCCCTGACACTAAATATATTTTAATTTCAATGGCAAAGTACCATCCTGCACAATATTCGGATGTGCTGTTTATGTTGCAAATAGTATGTACTTGAACAGCTGGACAGACTTCACAGCATCTGGAACAGGAATTAGCTTTTAGGGATACAGTGACTAACAAAGATGCCAAGGAAAGAAGTGTAAGCATTAACAATTTCATGCTTTATACATATATATGTATATGTGTGTGTGTGTGTGTATCCTCTCAACTTTCTCATTTGTTTATCTTCTCTTTAGAATAATTCAATGAAGGTGGAATACACACACACACACACACACACATATACATATATATATAAAACAATAAAGCTTAGCAAAATGGTTCAAATATATCCAGAGCTCTGTTCTTGAGAATTTTCAAAATCAATCTTAAATGTTTCTGGATCGATAGGAATTAGTTTAAATTGTGCTTGTCTCAGGCAAAGACTGTTGTAAATCAATCTCCTCCTAAATGTACGTGAACAGCTTAAAATTACATCACATGCCATGGCCAACAAGTGTTGGACGCCAAATCTAAATAGAGTAGATCTAATTTTCGCTAGATTGGAATATGTAATACAGAAATAGACTTTTAAAATGTCATGGGAAATAACTGCCTTGTTTCTAATGCCAATATGGTCCTTAAACACCCAATACAGATACCAGATAGAGCAGGAATTCCTATCACAGTACAGATTTGATTCATCAGCATTAAAAAAAATAATAATATGCATTGTATAAAATGGCTATTGCTTAAAGGAATGATTGACTAGAGTATTTAGAAATTGTATAAAAATCATATTCCCTATTTCATGGTTGCTTCTCACCAAGGGTGCAGCACAATATGAGGTTCTCATTCCTAAGAATTTTTAAAGTGTTGAGACTTGTTGAAATTTTAATTACTGTTTTTAAACCTAAAGAATAAATGACTCTCTTAAAGTATAAGTGAGGAGGTATCTGTATAAAAGAACAAAGTGATTTCCCAATTTTCTGGTTCAACATAACCCTTCCATTCTTATTAATTACATTCATTATTTAATAACTTCATTCTAGAGGAATTTCAAGAAATAGAAAAGAAGAAAAAAACACTAGGATTGCTGAATGCACTCATCACCACCTTCACCACCTATGCCTAGTACAACATGCAGGTCTATACTAGAATGTAACTGTGATAAATATAATCTGCAAAAAAATTTTTTTTGAATCACAAAATTCTTACTGTTCTAAATCTGTGACTACCTGGGAAAATTCCACCTTCATTGAATTATTCTAAAGAGAAGATAAATGAGAAAGCTGAGAGGACGTAAAACATGAGAAAGTGTTTTAAGAAAATAAAAGTAACAAACTTATAAACATATCTGTTTAAGATGTCTTCAGAAATAGTAGGCACTAACCTACTTACATTTAGAAAACATTAAATCACATATACCAGGGAACACCCCACCCCACCCCATTAACATGGGGTGCACTTGCAACAATTTACACTAATCCACTGTTTTCTTATTGAGCATTGAACTATTCCCTCTATAAATCCCATAAGAATACAGGCAAGTTAAAGACTAGACCTGCATTTTTAAGCCTGAGGCAAAGAAAGTTGAGTAGTTTACATAGAAAAAAAAAAAAAAAAAAAAGGCTTTCAAGGAAGGCTGCCAACCTGCAATTGCTGTGGGGAACCAAGCTGGGGCTAACTCAGAAGGGAATTAATTCATCTCCCCTATTTCAGCAAAGGGAAGTGATGTCTGCAGGGATGCTGGATGTTTAAGATGCAGAGAAATCACTAGAATTGTCTGCTCTGCCTGCAGTGATTTCAGGTGCGCTCACCTGCTGGGGGCAGGGAGAGAGGAGGGAGACTGGCAGGTTCTGTGGGAATCTGGAAATCAACTATTAATAATCGCTCTTGGGAGGTATTTTGATTTCCTCTAGGAAAGGAAGATAAAGAAGGGACTCATGTAGCTAGGGCAGGTGAAACCTTGCAATATTTTCTATTTATTTCACCTGACTCTTATCTTGCTTCATCATTCAGTGAAGTACCAGTATTGGGTTTTGTTGTTCTTGGTCTTTTTTTTTTTTTTTGGTGTTTTGTTTGTTTGTTTTGATTTTTTGTTTTGTTCTCCTTGATTTCCTGGAAGACTGACAAATAGTCTAAAGAATGTGAGTGCCTGCTTTGAATTAAGCCCACTGAGTCAAATTACTGATTGCAAAGGCAGCAGTTAGGAACAAGCCAATTTGATTGAAGTTGGAAAGGGGCTCTCATGTTTCCAAAGCAATGCTAGGAGCAATGAGAACATAGCTTATTCCAAGGTTGCTTACATGAAGGCAGGGATAAATTGCTTGTTTGTATAATAACTTCTGAAAGTAGCAGATAGATTGCTTTTGGTGACTAAATATGGTTGTGAGAGGTTGAACAATTGGAGTCATTTCCATAATCAGCAATTGCTGCTGCTGAAATTAGAGAGAAAACTAAGTGATAAATAAAGGGAAAACACGTCTGGCAGGAAGCATTATTCAATCACAAGTTATCCCAAATGGTTAAAAAATGTAGCTTATATTACACTCCCGTGAATTTATAACAACATGGAAGAAACTATACCACTCAATTTCACAGTTCCAGGGGAAAATGAGGCTCTTTCAGGAACTTTCACTTTCTGAGCTATGTGTTTGTGATGCATTCCAGATGGACAAGACTTGAAAAGTGACATTATCCATCTATTTGTGAAAATGAACACAGAAAGAAATGAGAGTTTTCACATTGCTGTCTCCCTAAACCATACACACTGAAAACCATAAATGAATCTACTTAATGCAATTTGGGAGGACACTCAGGATGAAAAGCTTTATCAGTTATCATCAAAGCACTCAGTCTAATTCTTCTTTTGAATCTGAGTGGAGTAGAAGTGGGGTCTGGGCGGTGGCAGGGTGGTTAATGAAATAAAATTAAAATAAAGCTAAAGACAGCTCTTTGGATGAAGTTATACAGCTGACATTTTAATGTCTGGGTGATACAAGTCTGAAATACATCAAGGATATATGTTGTGAGTTCAAGTAAACTATAAAAAGATCTTAAATTAGAAACATAATCTAAATCTAATAGAAGGATATTTAATGGACACAAATGTTAGGATCTGAATTTGTTTTCTAAAAGGCATCAATGTGGGACAGAGGAGATACTATTTAGCAGGAGCTCTTATAAGAAAATGTTTGTCCTTTGCTAATAAACTCCAGAAAGAATCAGTTGTGTTACAAAAAGCTAATGTGATATGATTGCAGACTGACTAGAGAAACACATTAACTGAGAAACAGGAGGCAACAATCGTTTCTGCTTGCCGAACCACAGTCAGACTGGCCCTGGTCTTCTAGTCACAATGTAAGGAGAGCCCTCCAAGTCCTGCAACCCAAAGCCAAGCCCTACTTTGGTGACCTAGATTCTACCACTTTTTATCGTCCCAGCAACCTTCTTCCACAGTTAACTCCTCTTTCTGTATCAACTTTTGCCTCTTTTTTATTCCTTTTCAGCAGCATTTAATCCTGCTGAAGTCTTTCTCATAGAACTCACTGCTTATGCCCCTCCCACCACCTTTCCTCTTTGACCATCAACCCTTTTCTCCCTTTAGCTGTTGTAGCGGCAGCAAGGGTGGCACACTGGGCAGGTTCTGGATGGTTCTGGGCAGATGGGTCAGGGAAGGAGAGTATTGGAGCCCTCGGTGGCTTTTCAAGCTTTTATTAGTAGAGGTGGCCAGGTACATGGCAGGCATGGGGCTGGCAGGCCTCCCCACCTCCAGCTCATCTCACCCTCTTGGCTGCCTTCTACTGCTGCTGCTCGCGTTGGTCCCCTCACTGCTGCTCGTCAGTACTGTCGGTCCTGTTGGTTCTGGCGTCCTCATGACGCTGCCCATTGAAGTCCGTGTCAAACTCAGGTGCGCCCACTTGCGCATGCCCACCCTGGAATGCTCACAGCACCACAGGTGTCCATCATCACAGTGGTGGGAGGGTGGAAAGACCTGATTTTTCTCTGACCCTACAGCTGCCCTTTAGTAATTTTTCATAGTTGTTATCTTCTCTTTGCCCCATCTTCACTCCATCAAAACTTGACTTTTGCTCTCACTGCTTTCCTGGGATGGCCTTTTATTAAAAGCATCAAAGACTAAAGAGAGTCCTTATCTTCCCTGACTGTTGGGCTACATTAAATATTGTTTCTGGAATTAGTTTTCTTCGAGCTGGAGCACTACTCTGGTTCTTTTCCTCTGTTGTTAGCTGCTATTTCACAATTGTGTCTGCTTTTGACTTTACTTGTGAGTTTAGGAGGATCTTTTTCCTTTGCCCCACTGTAGAAGTGTTGGTCTTCTTCAGGGTCCCTTCCCTCCTTACATAGTATATTTCTCCACTGGCAGGTGGTGGTGGTGGGGGCACTTTTCTGGATGGAAAACAAAGGCCCAGGCTCTGCTCTAGGAGCGAGGCCCCCCTGCATAGCCGCACAGGGAATGCCCACCATGAAGGCAATGCTGAGGTACCATCAACAACAGAACTCCCTCATCAGAGACTCATAATGGAACAATCAGCTGTCCTCCTGCAGCAATGTTTTCAAAGAATTAATAACATTGGAGATTTTTAAGAAAATTCTACCATAAGGAAGCACTTTTGAGTGGAAGACTAGAGACCCCTGTGTCCAACAAAAGCTAACCCCAGGCTCCACCAAGAGGGGTCCTGGAGCTAATCACAATGCAGGATGGAGTAAAAAAAAAAAAATTCCAGAAATGCAAAATAAGCTGAACAGAGAAAGAATAAATAAGACCGCTGGGTCAGGAAGGAAAGGCTTAGCCTGAGGTAGAAAGGTGGAAGCCATTCCTTTTCTTCCTTAATGACAATGGCCACCATCTTTTAATGACACTTAGGAATTCAAGAAATAATGACATTTGTGTGACAGACTGAGACTTCTATTCCTTCTACACCCCCCACTCTCTATATCTTTCCTCTCCTTCTTCCTTAGAAACAGAAACTCTAAATCTTAGCTAGGTTCACGATGGTTTATAAAAATGACACATTTTTCAGTCTCCCTTGAGGTTCAAAGCAACTATGTACTACATGTATGGCTGAAACTAAAAGTAGTGGGCACAAAATTGTACTTGAATTGAAAAACTTGTCCTTTTCAATCTCTTCCTCCTTACTAAGATGTCTTCAAACACAGGAAAACATTGAAAGAGTTATATATAATAAACATTCATATATCTACCATCTATATTTATAATCATTTAACATGCTGCTGTATTTATAACATACCAATCATTTACCCATGCCTATCTATATTCAACTATTTTATTTTTCTATGCATTTCAAAGTTGCAGTCATGGACAAATATCACCCCTAAAGTTATCTTGTTTTATAGGTTTCCAACAATTTTATGAGGTAGATATGGTCATGTCTGTTCTATAAATGAGTAAGCAGAAGGTCAAAGTCCAACTAACTTGTTTATGTCACACTGATAGTAACTGAGAGAACCCCTATTTGAAC
Source organism: Galemys pyrenaicus (assembly GCA_019455555.1). NCBI lineage: Eukaryota > Metazoa > Chordata > Mammalia > Eulipotyphla > Talpidae > Galemys > Galemys pyrenaicus. The sequence continues at coordinate 459,569 of JAGFMF010011428.1, read as the reverse complement.
TTAGGCCTATTTTTCTTCAAAGTCCATGTTTCCAACCTATGAGTTTCCCATTCTATTAGTTCACCACCCTAACTCCCCTCCCAAGGGCCCCTCAGGATTTCTGAGGCTTTGGAGGTATCACCTTTAATTTTATCCAAACTTGGTGAAAGGTGAATTTTAATCAGTTCAGTTCCCCAACTAAAAGAGAGAGGGACTCTGACCCATTTGGAAATAATTAACCTACACTCTATAATCTGCCTTTGATTATTTTTCTTCAGATTTTGGTAGAAGAATTAAAAGGGGATAAGGATGGGGAACCTTAACAGACAAAAGAAACTATAGCTTGCATTTCTACTACAAATATTTCTCTGTGAGACTAGACAATTCCATTAAATAATGTATTTTCTGATTAACTTGAGAGTAAGAAGAATTTCAGAATGCATAGCTATATTATTTTATTCCTGATTTTTTTTTTAACCTCACTCATTTCTTGTAAGACCTATTTACTATAGACCTAAACACTGTTACACAGCTAGGGGGTGAGCCAACCGCCTATTGATGAACAAAATTTCTGAATTGACTCCTTTGAGTTTTATCAGAAATGATTCACTCTCAGCCACCTTATTATCATGATTTGGAAGCTCACAAAGCAATTGGTTTAGTAATTTACTGTATGATCCATGCCATGGACATAAAACTTTTTCAAGTAAAGCTCAGTTTCCAATCTAAGATCTAAAAAGAAATTTTGAAATTGGTTGGTACAGACTGTTCTCCATCAGCCCAGTTGCCAGTGATCACTCAGCACTGAACAGACCTCACATTTGGCATGGCTGCCCTTCTGGATGCAGGCAGGCAGTGCCCTGAGTTGACCACATTATCATCTCCCAACTGACCAGAGTTCCATTTAGCAAGCTGACAGGAGCAAGAGGGCCACAAAATAACAAGCAGATACATGGTGTGGTATTTGTCAAAGATAAGGGGGCCGAATTTGAGCTTAATGCTTCTTGAAGGTTTGGAAGACATTCAAATCATCTACCCCAAATAATTTCTGTTCCATGAACTTTGTCTCACATTTTCCTTATTTGGAGCTGCCATTCTGACACATGACGCCTCATTTGATGGAACTCTTTTGAAGACACCAGAAATGCCATCAAAGTCAATGCTGATTTCATTCACATGTCTTGTGTTACCATATATGCACTTGACTGCAACTCTTAAGGGCTGGGCCAAATTCAATTATAATTCATTGTTATACCTTCTTAAAGCTAAATTTACAAATTGCACACAAACATGCACACGTGTTTGCAATAAAACTTTCCATGAAAACACATAGCCTCCTTTCTTTATGGTTATAAAGTAAGCACAGAAAGAGATCTGAAAAACATAATACTTTAATCCAATCATGTGTGTCTTGTTGCCCATGTTACATAAAATAGGAAATTTTTAAAAAGTGATATCTATTGCCATTTTATATTTGGTCTTCTGAGAGTATATATATTTCTCTATCACATGCAAACACAAATTAAATTTGAAAAGAAAAAAAAATTCTCTTCCTGTTTTCTTCAAAATGTACAAAAGCAGCCAATACACGCAATATGGTATGCATTAGGAAAATTAAATTTTGGATGAATCTGACAGTACAGATGAGTTAGACATCTCACGCCAGCAAACACTAAAGAGAAGCTATGTTTTAAAAACTAAGTATCATATAGGTTTAGGGAAAGTAAATATCTTTTTGTTTTTATAGATAAATTCACATAAAAATGAGATTTCTATAGCTGTCAAATCTCCAGTTAGTTTGAAAATTTCCAAATATTGAAATGTGTGCCTGGGTCTCTAATTGCATTTTTGTGGTTTGGTAGGAGAATCACACTGTAGGAGAATGTTTTGTCAAAGCAAAGTCTTCCTCTACTTGGATGGTGTTTTATTTCACTTTTACTCGAAGTTCTACATAGCTCTTCTTCCGACTTGCTCATTGCAAGTTCTCCTTCTTTAGCTACCACAATCTGAAGTTTTAGTTTATGTTCTGATATTTGCAAACATTGATCTATATAAGCTCGAATACACATAACCACCCCACACTGACTATTCTGATGGAGAGTCTCTCAAAACAGACTAAGCAGTTTCCTTCCCTAGAGCTTAACAGAACAATCTTGAGTCATACATACCTACGCGATACTATCCTCAAGTCTGGGGCAGGAAGGAACCCCTCCAATAAAGATCAATTATATGGCAAATTTTCACTGAGTAAGGGAACTGAAAACACCACAGGTCTCCACATTTCAGTAACAAAGACTGAGTGATTTGGAGCTGAACAGAAGATACTGAGAAGAACTGGGCTTGGGGAATTTCCATTCAGAAACATTTCTTATGTGTGTTGTGCTGAAAATTACTTAGAAGATATTTTCAGCCAGACAAAAGGAAATGATTCTAGCATCATTTAGCAGCCACCTGGAACTATGGTCCATGGAGGCCTGGGAACAAACTATAACTAAGTGAGGGTGGTAGTAGATTCTTCCCCAAGATGACCCACAATACAGACTCTGAAGTAACCCATCAGGGTTGAATATGACAAAGTTACATTACTGATGATACAAACCAATATGAAGAAACACAATATGAATTAGCCTGTGACAATGGGTAAAGGTGGAACAGATAGAAAAACTCATTGAGGGACAGTCAATCATGTGGAATTTTTTAATGTTATAAAAAATAATATATATCTAGGGATATTAAAAACTTCTCAAATATAAACCATGGTCCACACATCAACAGTATTTATTTAAACATCTTAAGAACCATAGTAATTAATTACCTGAATGTTTAGAACTAGGACAGACTTATGGCAGAAAAAGAACAACAAGCGTAAAGTAATTAAAACTATTTTAGAGGTCTTTACATTAAATTTCTACATAAGTCTCTTGGTTTAAATATGGATAATTGTATTATATACATACAAGAAAAACTTATGTGTATGCATATAAGCATGCACACACTAATACACACATACACGCACACACACACATCTTATACTCTTGCAGCTATCACAACCCACCAACCATCACTTTAATTTTTTATTTATTTATTTATTTTGATAAACAGAATTTTTTAAAGATTTATTTATGCATACAAGACCTGGGGTGCAGGCTAGAGTTGTAGAGTGTGAGAGGAGTCACCATAGACAGAGTGGGAAGCAGAACAGGCAAATCTACTGAAATACACTGTTAAGGGGAGCAGCAGGCAAGAGAGGAGAGGTCTGCTGTGCCATGTGTGTCCCCTCTCTGGCCAGGAATCGAACTCGTGCTGCAGTGGCTGAAGATAGCTTCATAGTGCTGTGCTTTAACCCCTTCCCTTGCACCACCAGGAAGGCCCTGATAAATGGAATTTTTAAAAAGTTTTTGAAGCTACAGTCCCTTCACTGTGACGCTCTGTCCTTCCAGTGACCAAACATATTGATGGTAGGGATGGGGTGTTCATTGCCCAGCTGCTCAGTGCTCCCAGGGTTAAGTTCTTGTCTGACAAGTTTGTCTGCTTGTGAAGCAGCTGTTGGAAGTGTTGGTTGAAATGAAAAGCAGGTTTTCTGGCATGGAAAGTCTTTAGGAGATTCCAGGTACACTTGTGAAAGGACCCTGATCTATGATGAGTACTATGCATGAAACTGGTTAAAGAGAGACTAAAATGTGACTGCAATGTCAGGAGCTCAAGGCACTGGAGAAATCGAGCTGAGAGGGACTCGTGATTAGTCTACCCTACTACTCTTATTCTTTCATGAGATGAAAAGGATTCTTTCCCCTTCGAGAGGCCACAGTCAAAACCCAGAGACGTTATCATTTTTTGTAACTAGTTCAAGGTATTGGGGCATAGCCTAAGACATCACATTGCCCATGGCACCCCATGGCAGAGGCAGCTGCAGTGAGTTGATGAGATTGTTCAGCTTCTCTACCTCATGTCTTTCAGAAGGTTGCTAGCTGTGACTGTGGCAACAGTTTTCTTTAGATTAGATTTCCAGTTCTTGTTGTGTGAGCTCTCATATGCTTTAACCATCAGATTCTTCATGTACTGATATAGTGGGTGGGGCCTGACTGGACTATTTCTTCAGAGTTAGCCTTTCTTCTTTCAGGGCTACTCTTGACCTGTGGCTCTATCTTGCACCTTACCTGGCACAGGTGCAGAAAACCTAAAAGTCTCCTTCATGATCCCAGTGACAGCATTGGTGGGACGACTCAGCTTGGTTTGCCTTTCCATGTAGATTAAATTAACTCTGCTATTGGCAGGAAGCATTCACCACATTCTTGGCACTGGTCCCCAAGAGCTATTTGGCGCACTTCAAGTTAGAGCTTTGAGTGGCACCTCCATGGGGAGCTTCAATCTACCTCCATCACCTTTCCATTATAACCATGCCATCACTTTTGTTTGTTTGTTTGTTTTTTTTAGATTTATTTATTTTTGTATACAAGAACTGGAGTACAGGCCAAAGGTACAGGGGTAGGGGTGGATGGGTGAGAGGATCATTTGAGACAAAGTAGAGAGCAGAACAAGGGGATCAACTGAAGCAAGCAGCAGGTAAGACAGGAAAGGTCTGCTCTCCCAGGTGGGTCACTTCCCTGGCTGGCTGGGGATCAAAACTCATGCTGCAGTGGCTGCAGATAGCTTCATAGTGCTGAGACTTAACCCCCTGCACCACCAGGGAGGCCCTCAACATTTTCACCTTTGTTTCCTATCCAAGCTGTGCTCTAGAGGGGAGGGGTAATTTAGTCTCCCATCCTGCTAAATTTCTCTAGATACTTTCTGCACAGAAGTCAATTACTAGACTGAAGCCATCTGAAAAGTCAGAGTATGTCATGGGCAAATTTCTTTTTTTTTTTGTATTTTAACTATCATGTTATTTTATTTTATTTAATATAAATTTTAAAAATTTACATATATTTGACATCAGTTGTAATCCCCATGTATTCACCATCACCATATCACCAGTGCATCATCACCTCAGTCCCTCGTGCTCCCATCTGCCCTCCACTCTTCCCCTCTTCCCTCCCCACCAAGTGTCCCCAGTTTGTCTTTGCCTTTTCATTTTTGGTTTTTGTTTCTTTCTTGTTGTTGTTATTATTATTATTGTTCTTATTCCTTTCCTTGATATTTATTTGGTTCCCTTATATTCCTCTTAGGGGGACGCCATCTGGTATTTTTCTTTTGCTTTCTGACTTACTTCGCTGAGCATAATCCCTTCCAGTTCCATCCATGTTCCTATGAATGCGTCTAGTTTTTCATTTT
>JAGFMF010011428.1:394126-454041 GCA_019455555.1 Galemys pyrenaicus | reverse complement strand
GATTTGCATTTCTCTGATGACAAGAGAAGTTGAGCATTTTTTCATATGCCTGTTGGCCATTTGCATTTCCTCTTTGGAGAATTGCCTTTTTAGCTCTTGGGCAAATTTCTTTACCTCGTAAATATTCTTTACACACAGAGCGGGTGAAGCCCATTCTATGAGATACTGACAGGCATCTTCCATAAACGGGTGAAGCCCATTCTATGAGATACTGACAGGCATCTTCCATAAAGAGCTGAGTATAGCAGTGAGAAGAACAAAAACCTGAACTTAAATGCTTGTAGTAACTACCTAAAAAGATTCTGTTTTCCCTTGTCTCACAGGGTATTAATTCTTGCTTCACCTAATATTCGCACTTGAAGACACCATGGTCTTTCATGGCTTTTGGCCGTTACATCTGTTGATCCCTCAAATAAAAAGACTGTTCTCTATCTAATAGTAATAGTCACATATCTTCAATGGTATATCTTCTGAAATCAGCTTCTGGAATTCATTTATTCCCCATTGATCTCTTTTTGCATTGACGTGTTGGGGATACTAGGGAGTTCCCTTGAAAATTGGCTGGCGTGCCCCAATAGGAAACTTGGCATAGTTTTCTTAGTAATGTTTTTCGAAGTCCATTTAGCAACAAACATATACTTTAAATTATCTCTCTGTATCATGCATTAGTCTGAATTGCTTTAATATTTGGATAAAATGAATTTAATAATCTGTAATAGCATTTGCTACATGACATGTCTCAAGCATTGAGTTTGCTGAATTTAAAGTGTGTGTATATATATACAGTGTATTGTTTTTAAAAGGGTAGGTCTGAAAATTATGGATTAAGTTGGTCACTCAGGTGATAGACGTGATGGCAGCCTAACAAAAGATAATGAGTGAAAGTCAGAAAGAGCAAGTGAAGAAATGTGCTATGTGCTATTCTCCCTTCTACTTAAGGCTAAAGATTAAGCTGAAATAGAAGAAATAAATTATCAAGTCACTGGAGCCAAGGGTGAGGTACACGGTAAGATAGGAGACCAAACTGTCCTCTAATTTATCCTCCAGTAGCACACTAGAGGTGAGTGGAATAATTTAAGAATCTGTGACAAATATAGCTTACAAAACCTTGCTCTGAGCTTTACTTCATAGTACACAGTTAGAATAGAGCACCCCATAATATTAAGTGCTAAGGCTTCTGGTAACTTTTATGTGAAGCATGTTCATTGTGGATGATACTGAGTAAGGAATATCCTCCAACTAATATTGACCTGCATTTTCCGCCCAAATAAATTAAATAGCGTTAAAGAGAAACAAACATATCACAGCATATGATACATTGTGTTGTTTTATGAAATTTTCAAATTTCAACTACATATATACTGGTAAAATGAATCTCTTATTATAGTTTGTAAACAAAAAAAAGTTGGAAAGACTTTCTTCTAAGAAATTCACTGCATTCACATCAAATAGCATGTAATTATAAGACATTCTAAACTCTAAAGTCACCTAATAAGCTTAGGATTAAAAAAGGTAAGGAGGGAGGAAGAAAGGAAGGAAAGGCTAGTTGGATATAAACTGGTATAAAGAACTGAATAAGCAAGACGCAAAGAAAGAGCAGTCAGTGGGCTGTAACCAAACTCTGACCCATAATTAGAGTGACATGCATGTGAAATGCTTAATGAAAGGATCAGGGACCATGGAGCTCTGACAAATGGTGGAGGAAGCCTAAGTTTCAAAGAGGCTTTACATTCTAACCAGCTATTATTATCAGCCCCTTCTTGGTCTCTCAACAAATTTCCTTTCTGCTGGAATTCTTCATGCTTGCTCAAGGCTTATAGTGATTTCTTTCTTTCTTTTTTTTCCCTTATTTATTTTGGAAAACCAAGGAAAATTGTTTCAGTATGTTCTTTAAATTAGTTTCCTTGCAGTGTTTTCCTTACACACATTAATTATAGCTCCCTTGAAGGGGCTAAAGTACCATATAACACAGTGCAATTCTGCTCCCCAATATACTTTCTCCAATTCAACTTGCCAGTTCGCCCTATAATCTGGGCTATATAATGATATGTTAGCAGGAAGTGCATTGCTGAGATTCTTTCAACTAAATATAGGACTAGAGGAGAAAATGTGATCATCAGTTCTTGAGCATTCCAAACTTAAAATGAAATAGTTTGTGTCCCATTAAATGAAGTACTTAGATTAAATGACCTCTGAGGTTCCCCTCACAACTCAAATATACTTCAATGAGAGTTTCCTTCAATATCTGGAGCAACAGAGGAGAGATCAGTGGGATTTTGATGAGGCTAAGTGATTCTCATTAGCATGATCTGGCTAGATTTTCAGAGGTTCTCAAGAAAATAATAAGCCCAAGAAGGTACATTTGAGCTGTCACTATAACAGACACTCAGATAAAGCAGTTAATTCAAGAAAATGTCATCACTTTTTAATTGCCAAAGAAAGTGAAATTTTAAATGTGGTCTCAATCCAATCTTATATTTTATCCCATACTTACAAATCCTTGAGGAAGGGGGGGAAATTGCCTAAACACAAAGTGTCGTTCTAATACCAAGGTTTTCAAATTCCTGTCTTTTGAAATAGGTAAAAGCAATGACAGATTTGAGAATCAGAAGGGTTCATTCATTGACTAGTTAGTACTTAAATGGTTTCTTAGGAAATTTACGGAAAGAGGCAGATGAAGGAGTTTCCAGGGAAAACTACTTATCAAACAGATTTATGCACAGGAAACATGACACATAGTTTATATAGGTATTTCATTTCCTCTGTCTCTTTGAAAGAGGAGTGTCTATCTTGTTTTACAGAAGAAATGAAGGCTCACAAAGATAACAAGTGTCAACCAGCATGTCAGCAGATTTCTAATGAAGGCAGTAATTTACCCAAACTAACATAGCTTGAAAGAAACAGAACATGGGCCTATTGATTTATGAATGTCAAGTTTGTGATCTAACAACATCCAGAAAATGGCTTCTTAAAATTTATCATATTTTCTGTCCTTTTACTTAACCAGATTCAAAGCTTTGGGCAGGCTATCACTATTAGAGAGAAACCCTCTCTTTTCTCTCAGAGGCTAAAACAGTCACCTAACCTGCCTCCACCAGGGAGTAGGAGTTAAAGAGCTACAGTGGAAATTTCTGAGATGGGGAACAAGTTCCACCAAGTTTCCATCTTGTCATTTCTAACTCTTAAATAACATTCTTTGGGTGATGAACATTCCTCTTCTCACAGTATTAAATCAACCACCTCTATATAATCATCCAGAATAGGAAATGTATATACATATCTTCAACTCTGACTTCTCTTTTGAGCTGCTGACCCCTGTGTGCCATGGCATAACCTACAGGCACTTTAGGTTCATCAGGCCCATCAAATTCATCATCTTCCCCAGGAAACTACACTTACATTTGCAATTATTAGTTCTATAAATGCACCATTCATTCACTTAACTCTCGTAGTGCTGTCTCTTCGATAAGCAGGCTGACACACACAAAGCAGGAGTGAAATTAAAAACAAGTATCTGCTGCCACCATATCTGCAGATCTTCATTTCTTGGCTGAAACTTGGCAGTAAATCCCTATTTTCCCTAACTGGAACCTCGTCCTTTTCAATAGATTGTCCACATTCCTGCAAGTGTTCACAACCTAAAGATATACTTTTGATCACATAGCTCTCCTACACACTTATTGAACTTTCCATCACTGCTAATGAACAGACCTTAGCAGTGGTTTGTAACTTGAGTTCAAAGTTCATAGATGTGTCTATATGTAAAAGTGATTATGTATGCATGTTTTCTTGGGAGAGGGCATTGCATTTTCTTCTAGCAGATTCCTAAAAGAACATTTAGCCTTCAAAATAATAAATAGAAACAAAAGCAGAAAACAAGAAATCACTAGAAATGAACAGTCTAAGGTTCAAACTATTTTATGGATACATACAGGTTTTTATCATTTAGTCTCTTCCAACATATCACTCCATATCACTTTAGACCTCTTGTCAAACCATATTTATTTTGCACTGTATCCTACTTTCTTTGCCTTTGCCATTTCTAGTCTTCATTCAGGGCTTATTACTTCTCAATTTTTGATTCAGCAAACTATCTTTCAAGACCTAGTTTGTAAATCAACTTGTTAAGTGAAGCACCCCCAGAATAACTGAGGTACATCTATGATCAAGCCTTCTTGGACTCTGTGCTTACTAATGTTCTAGCTCTTACCACACAGTTGGCCAGTGGTATACTGAGAGGTCATTCTCCTTTTTCCATGAATTTTGTCAACAGCAGAGTCTGGATCTTAATCCATTTCTTCTCCACAGCACCTCATAAATGTTCACTGAATTATAAAATACTGCAGCCCATGATAAGAGACAGGAGCTGAAAGCTTTAGAGAATGCTTTGGATTAAAAGGCATTTTATTTTAAGTCCTGAGAATAATTATGAAAGAAATAATATAGTACACTTAGAGATAATAATAGAGAAAACTTGGATTTTTCAATAACATAAGTCCTGGTGTTAGTTTCAAAAGAGCAATATTGAATTATATTTTGGCATATTTATATTCCAATAAAAAGGTATTAATTTTCTTAGTAGACTGGCTGATATCGCTGCTAAACTCCATTCACCAAAGGAGAAGGAAGCTGTTCGTAAATGATATATAAACAACTGACTTGAGGAAAATGCAGACAAAATCCTTACAACTCCAACATGGGGAAAGGGAGCTTTCCCTGTATGTGTACCACTTAATATATTGTGAAAAGTGACTATTTTGTTCTTACTAAGACATCACTTGTAATTATTGCTTATTTGTTTTTTTTTGATGATAATATCACTTGTCTTCTTTTAGAACAGTGAAAGAACCAAGTGAAAAAGCAATATTACAATGAAAAAGTAGGAAAGATATATTATGGGGGAAGTTCAATAATGTGGTAGAGGAAATGAGATGAGGATTAGAAGTCGCCCAAAGAAGAATCTAGACAAAACTAATGGAGAGGGTCAGGAGCTAGGATCTGGGCAGGGAAGACACCTATAAATGGCATATATCAATAGCTCATGCCTCTATCACAAATGATGAAAGGGATACCAGAGGGAAGAAAAGCCCAGGGTGGAGCCCAGATAAATAGTGTTGGATGGGTCCAACAAAGTGAATAGGGCTATTCAATAGATGTAGAATGATGGTGGCTCTCAAGGTTACAATATTCAAAGAAGGCACACAGGACAGGAAGAAATCTTGAGCCCATTTGTTTGCTGTTGAGGGAGAAAAACAGGTAATGAAAAAGTAATGTAAATTACTTGAGGCCATAGATGTCAGTCTGCTCAAAATTCTTGTCCTTCTTTACCCTTGATAATCCCTTACTTACAGAAAAAAGTCCAACTCTTAGAATGGCAATGATGTCTAGACTTTCCAATTTGATCTCACGCTTCCCTCTTTGCTTATTCCTCAGTTTTTTCTGAACATAACCTGGCTTTGTTTTCTAATATCCAAAAGAGAAAGTTTATTATAAAAAAGGGGAAGGATGCTTGCCCAGACACAAGTGGGCAGAAAGAGCTGCCTGAAAGAGACAGGTTTGTTAAAAGAGATGCCTGCATTGGCACAGACATCAAATGCAGCTCTCCTGCCCACCTGACTGTGCAGCTGTTTCTGTTAACCAGTCTTTTCCCTTTGCAAAGCAGCAGAGGCAGCTCGCCTTCTAAGGCTGTGCTCCCCCCCTCCCCCAACATCTTTTATTTCTGATTGGAATTATCGTCTTCTTTCAGAATGAAATCTCTCTCTTCCCTCTATTTTTTTAAAGTACAGAAATGTTTTTCTTTATTTTAAAACCATGTATCGCTCAGTGGTATTTCTCCGATATAAAAGTTGCCTTGCATTGTGACTATTAAGAGATCTCATAATCAAGTAGCAAATAATTGAACAATAATGAAGCTGCCGTGATAATATTTGTGTACATCGTAGCTGATAGCTTGTAGATATTAATGGGCTAACAGTGTTTATTCAAGGAATGAAAAAGTCAATGAAGTCATTTAAGCAAACATTACAACAATTCTATTTGTGTGTCTATCTGCTCTTATCTTTGTGTGTATTATGGGGCTCTGGTTGGTATGTTAAGATTCTTACTCTGCGCAAATGCCATACACACACATATACTTACATGTTTTTATGTGTGTGATTGATCACTGACTATGGAAAGGTCCTATGCTAATAAGTTCCTTACACGTATACTCTATTTGCAATCACCCAGTATGGTTAATAGGTATTATTATTCTTGTATACATAAAATACCTGAAGTTAAAAGAGTTTGAGTAGTTTAAGGGTTGTCATATATTAAAGAACATTACCAAAATTAGAAAAGAGATGATTCCAAAGTCTATGATACAGCAACCATTATGAGTTTAGCTTTACTGTGGAGTTCAACGCTACAGAACTTTCTTTAGTTATATACATTGACAAATAGAAAATACCCAGATGAATTTACATCTGCAATTATATGTGTATACACACATTTATGTATATATATGAATATGTGCTTACACATATGTGACCTAATTATATTCTAAAAAATGATATTCTGATTAGGCACAGTCATTTGTCTCAATTTCAGTTCTCTTGAAAATTATCTTATTAAGAGAAACTCAGTGAAATCACCAGATATATGATCAGATAAACACTGATGTTTCCTATTTTTATACAAATGAGTCCCATAAACCAGGGAGATAGGAATACAGGCAAAATATAGAAGAAATGCACGCCTTAGCAAAGTTTTACACTATACAGTATTATTCACTTGCTGGTTTACAAAATGAGCATTGAACTTATTCAAACCAACTTCTTTAACCTAACAGAAGCCTACCCAGAAATTCACATCTTCAAGTCTTTGGTTGAAGTAGACAGTCTAGTGACTACCTGTACTGGGAAGAAACTCTTATTCTTAAAAATCTTTGTCTCTTTTCTGGGCACTGAGTTGCACACTTCACATTTTCCTTTGCAGGTTAGGGTTGCACAATGACTCTATTCTGACTAAGAGACTGTGAGGGAAAAATCATAAAACTTTTCATGCAAAGCTTCATTCTCTTACTCCCGACACATGGATATCATTCCTCAGAGTAATTGTGAAAGTCAGACAATGACAGTGAGAAAAATTTAATTGATCTGAATTCCTAAATATGTGTAGCAGATCTGTCCCCAAGTCCTCTTAAGCAGGAATATCCACCCAGATTGGACTGTGATATGAATACCTACTAAACCACTATTATATCAAGTGCCTGTAATTTGCAATTTATTTGTTGCAGCCACTAACATTATCCTAATACATAGAGACTAAGAATTTCAAGGTTCATATTTTTAACTGCTAATATATCTAAATAACATCCTTATATCAAACTCTATAAGCAATAACCAAATCATACCACTAACAATAGACAAATGCAAGTATATATTTAATTTTGAGCATGTTTGTTATCAGCGGTGTTATCAGAGTTGATGAGAAATTTTGTGACCCACCAAATCATCGATATGCTCAGCTATTACCTATTTGTATTTTCTTTGAATAAACTTTTAAGAAGCCTTTCCTCCCTTACTCATAACTCACTTCTTTTATGTTTTTTTTTTTATAGATGAGAATAAAATCACTTCACTCCTCATTATTTTACTGTTTTTGTAATTTTCTGAATGTCACCCTCTATGATTCTTTTATGTTTCTTATTTTAGACTTTAAATTTCCATTTATGTACAGCGGCGTGTTTCACTCACTTGAACTTACAGTATTACTCAAATCCCTCCTAGTTTTTGCTCTCAAAGTTCAATATTGCTTTTGTACAGGTTATAGAGCATATACTTCCCTCCAAATCACTACTGTGACCGCATGGCTACAATTCCTTCATTTTTCAATTGTTCTCAGCATATCCATCCTTTCTTTCCTCTCCTTTCACATTAGGTCTTTGGCCACTCTCACTACAAACTTACTCTTACTTTCCCTAGACCGACTTTAAGGAATAACTTGTCTTTGAGCGCTCTGGAAAAAGGTCAGTTTTCCACCCTTGTTTTGTGGCAAGGGATAAAGGTTGTTCTTCTACAAGAGTGTCACAAGAAGGCAACTTAAAAAAACACAGGTCTTGTTTTTTCTGGTGCCAAAGATACTTCATTTTTTAATTGTTTTCCCTTTTGCATCAGCAAGGCAAGTAAGATAGTGGATGACTTATTATCGGTTGCTCACTGGCTAAGTTTGGCTTACAGATGTTACTTAGGATACATGAAGAGTAAAAGGAATCTCTTTTCCAATTAAACATTTAATTCCTAGTTGCAAATTCCAAAAAAAAAAGTAAATAAATAAAAAAGTAAAAAATAAATAAGTACAGTTGTGACAGTTTTAGGAAATTTTGATATATATAAAAAATCTTTTTAAAAATGATTAAATCTCAGGTTAGTGTTCGTATTACAAAAGCATAATTATTTTTACACAAAATCCCACAATGTTTCCATTAATAGATGCTCTTAGCACATGTAACATGTTATTCATTCCAGCTATTGCATGACCTAAGAGCTTCTAATTTAATGAGAACATTGAAGGAATACAAAACATTAATAATGGACAAAAAAATACATGATCTTCTCAGTAGATGCAGACAAACTATTTGACACAATCTAGAATTTTTTTCATCATGAAATACTCGGAAGTATTGGGATAGGAATTTATTCACCTTCTATGGGAATCTAGTAAGTCTATGAGCTTACTTAAAAATACTATTTTTTTCAATTTCAGACCTGAAATTTAGATGTGCATATAATAAACATCACTGGTTAATCAAGTCTGCCCAATTACATATAGTCCTTTGTTTTAATGATTCCTTATTTTTAATCTAGAAAGTACTCAATATTGCAAATAACTTGTATTAAAGGCACAACTATTTAAAAAGTTGTTATAGAATGAATTATGTCCCCTATAAAAAGATATTTTGAAATACTAAGAGCCAAATTACTTTAGAATGGTACCTAGTTTAGAGGTAGGATCTTTGCAGAAGTAGTCAAATTGAAAGAAGTAATTAAAGTGTTCCCCAATCCAGTAGGACTTGTGTCTTTATAAAACAGAGACTTAGATACAGATGAGTACAAAGGGAGAACAAATGTGAAGATGAAGGTAAAGCTCACAAGATGCTTCTGCAAGTCACAGATGCAATTATTCCAGCAACCCATCAAAAGCTACGAGAAAGACAATGTAACAGATTCTTCTCATAGTCCTCACAAAACCAACCCTACCAAAATCATGATGTCAGACTACTAGTCTTTGTAAATATTAAAAAATTTTTTAGCTTCTTAGTTTGTGGTAATTTTTATAGCAGGTTTGGCAAATGAATATGGATATTCTTAGTAAATATTTATTCATTGTGAAAATCATGACAAATTAAGCAAAGGGGAATGATGCTGACTCTAAAATATGGGCTGAGACATAAGGGAATAACTGCCTTCTAAACATGAAAATATCAGATGCTTTTGCATTAAGAGGAGTTTGTGTGCATTTCAAGAACAGTAGTTATGCTTTTATTATAGAAGTCATGGGATCAAAGGTCACATCTTTGTGTGTGACCAAATGTTGGGGTTATAGATTATTAACATTAGCATGATTGGCTTTATATGTTTATGGTTATCAGAAACAAAGAAAAAATAAAGTAGAAAAATGCATTAATTTATGGTGAATTTTCATTGTCATCCATCACTGTTGATTCCTGTCTGTTCTTTGTTTTTTGAGACTACAAGCAATAAAACACCCTCCCTCTTAGGAAGAGACCCTCTACCACATGGGCTCTGGTACAAGAGAGGTTTCACTTCTTATTAATGGACCAACGGCCTAGGCAACTAGAGAATTGGTGCATGGCCTAAACTGAGTCAATAAAAAATTCCTCCTTAGAATATGAAGTTCTGGCGAATAATGGAAACATGCAGTTAAGGTATTACCTTTTGCACTGTGGACATGCAAACATAGTGGTGATGGGAACAGCAGTTGAATACCTTCACAATAATATGACTATGGCATAATGTAGGCTGTGTGACTTACAACCTTGTTAGGGAGCCCAGATTCTAGCTTGGTCCTCTTGCATTTCTGCCCAATCAGTGAATATCCTGGCACATTTTTCCATTTAAATTAGCCAGAGACAGTTGCTATTGCTTGAAAAAAAGTTGTGAAGCCCAGAATGTATCAGGACACTACTTATCTCCTTATATTAATTTTTGTTAATTGCCCACAACATGCCAAAGAAATGCAGCATAACATGACTGTGATTAAAACCTGTCTACAATCAGTCCATAGAAATGTATCTCTCACAAAAACTTGCTCTTCTTTCAAGCAAACAGAAATCTCATCATCAGTTTTTTCATCCCCAGATATTTCAGATTGCCACTTAATACACCAACTAAGTCAAGAAGACCACAAAAACCGGGGTTTGTAGACAGGCTATTGTAATATCATATAGGTAGAGATTTCATCATGGCAGCACAGGGGTAATAAAATCTCCTTAGACTTTTGCACTGTACGCCTAAACCCAATGCCTCTCTGTTGCCACATTTTCTTTTTCTTTTTTGAGATAGCAAGCATCTAGCTCAATAATTATAATTACCTAGTTACTTTGGACACAACAATGCTGCAGATTTTTTTCAAGGTGATTAAAAACATTGTTTATCCTACACCATAACACAGTAGGATTCATCATGTGGACTGGCATTTTGCCTGCAGTCATATGCCATCTGTCATTTTCATTAATGGAGTTTGCATCAATTTACAGGAAGCACCAAATGTCATAGAACTAGTAGAATCACTTTAAATAAACAGATCAATGTTTTATGTACTCTTTTCTATGCAAACTCATTGCCAGATCCATATAACTTTCTGAGGCTCTGGTCCCTCAGGTGATCAGGGTATCAGAAAAAGTTGCTTAGAAGCAAAATATTGAAGAAAAAAGTTCTGAGGTATGAGCCGTGACAAACAAACAAATGGAGAGAAATTCACTAACTTTTTAGGATAGTAAGTATGTTATAATAAATAGGTGATTTAGAACTTTTATAAGGAATTTGATACTCAGTTTTTAAAAGGCAATGACTAACTTAATTCAAATTAAACACCCTTTTAAAAAAAAGTTTAATAACAAACATGCCTTTCATTCCAAATGTATTCATCTTATTGACTTAATTAATTTTAAATTTCTTCTATTAAAGGGAAAGATATAAGGTAAGATTCATACTAAATTTATTTGGAGTTGAACTAATATTTCAAAATATTTTAAATCTCGCCTCCTCAATTTCCAAGGTTTTTACTATAATTTCACCTTGATTTAAAAGAATTAAATAATGCAGTATTTCAAAAAGAAAGGAATTTAAACTAAAGTAATAAGGTGATCACTAATTTGGTGATTATAAGGAAATGCCTTTATTTGGCAAGCAGTGACATTTTTCTATTTAGTCATCTTTTCCTTAAATAAAATATAGATTAAATAGAGTGAACAAGATATTGAAGATACTTTCTCACACCCCGCCCCTAAATCTTTCCCTTCCTCAGAGTTAAACACTATCCAGAAATCAGTATGCACTGAACTTGCGTGTTCATATATTTTTTGTTCAGCTCTATTTTACCTCTTGTACCTACTCCACAAAAGATGTCTGTCCCGATAGTCTCCTTTCCTTTAGCACTGCTATATGGTTGTTTAATTTTACTAAATTAAATGGAATTTGTTAGGGGTAGAGAATAAGCTTTCTTCTTTGTTCTGTATCGTATACTCATGCTCATAACTATCCGCTTCAGGGATAATCACCTACTATCAGAATACTTAACCCACAGTCTAGAACTACACAGCAGGCTAATAATTTGGGCTCTTCAACTCAATAAATCCAAGTAAAAGAATATATATTAAAGGAAAACCTAAACAACATCATAAAGAAACATATTATTTCTTGTCATTTCCTCCTACCACCTCTTAATCTCAAATATCTACATTTCCCAATACAGAATTCTTTAGGCTTTTCTCTTTTCTTTTTTTTTTTTTCTCTAGATATACTGCTTCAAATA
Source organism: Galemys pyrenaicus (assembly GCA_019455555.1). Classification (NCBI taxonomy): domain Eukaryota; kingdom Metazoa; phylum Chordata; class Mammalia; order Eulipotyphla; family Talpidae; genus Galemys; species Galemys pyrenaicus. The sequence continues at coordinate 442,005 of JAGFMF010011428.1, read as the reverse complement.
GTACTCAAATACAATACTCTCAAATGTAGTTACAACTATTTCCTATGTTTCAGGAAGCTACTCTCCACCACCAGCTGGAGGCCCCATTTAAATCACCTTGTCTAAAAGCGAATTCTTCTTTTCACCAAACCACTTTCATCCTATTTTCTGCTAATAAAAGTATTATACTCCAAGTTTGCCAAAACTGTTAATTTTATCTAAATTCTTGCTACCCTCTAGCTTTTCATATCTAATCGCAATCCCAGATACTTAACAGCATACTTTATAATGTCTCATATTAATAACATCCCCTTTCTTTGTTATCACCCAGATTCAGACATATGTCATCTCATTCATAGCAGTTAACAATAGGTGTATCCCCAAAATGCTTCATTCCTGGTAAATGCTCCTCAAATGGAAATAGATCAAATGTTGCTCATGCTCTACAGACAACTAAAAATATACTGCATCCTTAAATAACCTTTGAGAGCATCAGTGTGTTTCTGAAAACCAATTGGTAACCATGTGAGAAGAGAATCTACATCATACGGTCATAATTTTCAGAGCACTTGTTCTTTACCAGGTACTTTTATAGATTACTGAACACCTGGGGATATTTAAACTCACAGCAATATGGTAAAGTAGTCATTATTCCCCATATTATCTAGACAAAGGGACTGAGGTCTAGAGACATTAGTTGATTTTCTCATAGCCACTTTGGAGAACCACTTGAGAGTTTCAAGGAAAAATGAAAGTATGTATTGCATGCAATTCAGAAATTTCACATTAGGGAAAGACCTAGAAAATTTTCACATATGCAAAAGGAGACAGTAGAGATTGTCATAGCACAATTCTTTAAAATAGAAAGAAAAAATATACTGACAATTAAGAGGAGAATGGATAAACATTACTGTATATCTGTATATCATAATACTATTCAGCAGTTAAAAAGAATGATGCATTTTGTACATGCATTTTGTAGCAAGGCTACTTCTCAAAAACAAATTGTGAAGGATGATTAAGTTGCAGAGATATATAGCAGAATATGTATACAAATATGAACTTAAACTTCCCAATATATGGTTTTATATCACTTGCTACATATATAAGTGTAGTAAAAACATAAAAATATGGATAAGAAATTGCATGCTAATTTTTGATGGCAGATACTATGTAGTAAAGAGAGATTAGGTTTCTAGACGACTACAAAGAAACAATCAGAAATATAAAAAGCTCTACAATTAATATGGTAAAATGCTAATATGAATTACTTTAATGAATTCACATTTCTGCTTTAATATTACCTGTTATTTGATGCATTATAGTATTTTTTTTTTAAAAAATAGACTATTTGAGGGCCAACCCTGGTGGTGCAGTGGGTTAAGCAATGCACTGTGAGGCAAACCGCAACCACTGCAGCATGAGTTCGATCCTTGCCGCTGGCCAGGGGGTGACGACGGTGCGGCAGGCTTCTCCTTCCTTGCCTGCTGCTGCTCCCCTTAGCAGTGTGTTTCGGTCAAATCTGCCTGTTCTTATTCCCCCCTCTGTCTCTGGTGGATCCTCTTACCTTCCGCACTTCTGGCCTGTACCCCAGTTCTTGTATGAATAAAAAAAAATAGACTATCTTAATAATATTAGCCCACCATTAATACAGCATGGGTGCATAAAATTGATAAAAATATTAACATTAAGTTTGTGCTTTTAGTCTTAGTTACAATTCATTAAATGTCAAATAAATCAATTTCACTCATATTGCTATTTGTGGAAAAAACATCCATAGTACAATATGAGTTTACAAATGCAAACTTATGCAGCAATAATAAGACAGAAAGCAGAGAAGTGCTGCCTTTTGTTCACGATTAAATAGGCAAATAGCTTTTTTTCCTTCCTCAGGAATCATGCAAAATTGTATATGAGAAAGGATTATTATTTAATAAAGATAGTCCCAGAGCCCCTCACTGTTATCATGTTGGAAAGAATTACTCATCATATTGTTGAAAGAGGCATCTAATTTAGGGAGATCTCATTTACTCATAGATTGTTTTGCTATAGATGTTTTAAATTAAGGTTCTTTAAAACTTCACAGCAAAACATGGTTCAAGTTTATCATGCATAGCAAACATGATGACTTCCAAATCAGGATCACAACAATAAAACCATTCAGGATAAGTGACTCATGATGACAGCATGCATTGTGTAAATGCTTCCACAAAACAGGATGTGTGCTTGAAATTAATTTTATTTAATTTGTTACATGTTCCTGTTGCCACATAGTTACAAAAGAGATAGCTCTTGCTGTCTGGGTCAGTCTACATGTAAAGATGGCAACATTTCAACAATCAAATAGCAGTTCTGGATCTAACTGGAGATTTGGGAGAAGCATATGTATCTGACAAGAGCTCTTTTTTCCTTTCTGGACCTGAAGCTGCATGCCAACTTTCCACACAATCTGGCAAACTGGAAGCAGTGCACATATGCCTAGTAAGCTGGCAACTCAGCACCTCAATTTCCTGTCCCTCAGCAGCTTGGAGCAGTGGGAAAAAAAAGAAAGGATGTCAAGGCAGACTCCACTCATGCTGGTAAGGCTGACTCTGCAGCATCTTTTATCAGCCTGCAATATAGTGAATGAGTAAGTGAAGCTGACACTAAGCCATCACCACACACTCAGACTCAGAGCCTGGCATCAGCATATTTAGACTGAGCAAATGAGAAGAAACCAACTAATAAACAAAACTGGAGGCTTATTCATGAAGAGACCACCCACTAACTCCAAACCACTCCTAGAGAGAAGAGTGGCATTCTATTTTTGATTTAGGTAACAAAATTTATCCATTTGAGTGGTTTGAGACTTAGTGATCTGGTTTTCCTCTTCATTCTTCCTATGCTTTTTTTTTTTGTCACACTCATTCTCTTTACATCTTAAACAGAAAATCTAAATATAGGATTGTTTTCTTATTATAATTTTTTTTTCAGTTTGATTGAACATTTTGTGACTTCATGATGCAAATAAAATGGTGATTCCCAAGATGTACCACTCTCCAATATTATCCAATAAACAAAATAAGAAAAATACCATTTTTATCAGTAATCAATTATTTCTGCCAGTATTATAGAAATGCTAATAACAACAAAATAGAAATGCTAACCATATGATCAATATCAGAACATTTTCTATCTAATATATTCTGTTCTATTTAGTTTCTGCAAGAGGTATCTATATGCCTACTATATCACTCACTATGCTGCCCTCAAGTTGTAGCCTCTATTAGTTCATAGAGGGCAAAGTCTCCACCATACTTAGCACCAAGCATATAGTAGACATTATTAAAAACATGTGGACTTGTAACAAAGCTTTTCTACACAGGTCTGCATATCTATATAGATATAAGCATTCAGGTTGGAAATTACTTTTTGTAAGAAATATGATGTTTTCTTAGCCATATAATCTTGTTATCTTCATAATTGTCCCCAATATGAAGTTTTCCCTTTACCTTACTAAAAATTGAAAAGAAAAAAAAAAAAAAAACAATGAAAAGTGACTATTTCTTTTCAGAGTAGTGAAAGGATACCTCTATGTCTGACAAACAAACTGATAACATTCTACACTGGAGACTGCAAGTTGGAAAGAACTTGGATGAGCTGCCCCGACTGTCACATGGAATTTTACTTCTCTCCTTTTTTTTCCATATCTCTTTCTACCATCCTTATTTATAAGTCGGGGTTTAATACTATCAATACAAAGTTGATATTGTAAGAAATAAAAGGGTTAGAGATTAGCATGCATTCTGACATTCATACACTCATTATTTCAATAAAATAAAATATTTTGTATCCTTTCTTTCTTTTTTAACATCTAAGATTCCCAGGCATTGGATTGGATGACATAGATTGTGAATATACCTTAAAAAGTTTGACAGAGTCCCTCTTCTCATAGAAGATAGACACTAGTAAGAGATAAATACAACTTAAAATTCTTGCAAAATTGTATGATGGAAGTTTATGGTGATATGCCAGTTCAGAATTTTGGGTAGGGAGGGTGATGCTTTATAACATAAATCATAATATAATGTGCCTGTTCTTAAACTCTCAATTTTTCCCACTGTACTTACAGTAAAAGTCTTACCCTTACCATGGTGTACAAGGCTTACTGTGATCTAGACCCCACCATCTCTCTGACCTCATATTCTCTTATTTCATTCTCTCCCTAGTTCCCTCTAGCCACTTTGACCCCTTACAAACTCTTAACACAGATCATGCATGCCTCAGGATCTTTGCAGCTGCTCTTTCTTCTGTCTGAAATATTCTCCCAGAGAGTCTCATAAACAACCCTCACACTTCATTCAAGTCCTGACTAAATTCATATCGTCCCTGACCACTGTGCCAAAACATCAACATCTCCACACTCTAACATTTGATATTACCCATTCTGTTTCATTTTTTTCAGTTTAGTACTTTTCACTAATATATATTTTCTTTTTGACTGCCTTACTTTTCCATTAGAAGCGTAAGCTATATGACAGAGGGTCTTTTGATTATTTTGTTCATTTTAGTGTCCCCAGGGTCTAAAAATGTCCCTGACATGTCATGGATACTCAATATTTGTAAATGTGTGAATGAATGAAATGCTATAAATACTTTCCAGAGGAGGTGATCAACTGAAATGTAAGTTGAAATCTAAAGGACTGACTAAATTATACTGGCAAAGGGGATGGAGGCCAGTAGAAAGCAAAGAAAAAGAAAAGAGCTTTCAAAGAAATAGAAAATTCAAAGAAATAGCACAAAGTCTCGAAAGAGAAAGCAAAAGAATTTGAAAACATCAAAATGTTGTCAGAACTGAAGCCTGAATGCCAAAGATTTAGCAAGAATGAAGAGATGTACAAAGAAAGGATCAGGGCCAGATCACGCAGGGGGGTCCTGTGAGCCATTCCAACAAGTTTGCACTTTACCCTAAAGCAATGGGGGCTGTCTAAGAAACTTTTATCAGATGAGAGATGTTATTTATGATTAAAAACAAATCAAGTGACTGGATTGTACAGGAGCAAGACTGGAGTTGGGAAACAAGTTAGAAGGAAGGTAAGTGATGTTGTGTGTATCAAATAAGTGATGATGGAATTCAAGAGTAGTGAAAATATGCTATAGCCAATCAGAATATCATCTATCTTTCGGGCTGCCTATCTATATATGTGTGTGTATATAGACAGGATATACACACATATATACACAGATACACGTGCATATATGAATGATATGTGATGAACTTAAATTATAAATTACATGTAATTAAAAATATATTATGTTTAGGGTGATTCATAGAGAGGAGGAATGAAAAAAGGAATGAAAGGGTGAAAGTATTAGTTAAGTTTCTGGCTTAGGTAATCGAAAATAATTTAAAGAATGCAGTAACATAAAAGATATCCAAGACACTTATCTCAGTGACAAGTAGGGTTTTCTGCTCCCTCCCCTTAAATCTGGACAAAATGTGTAACCTCTGTCGAAATAAATGCGGCAGAAATGGTACTATAACAGAGGGGAATTGTCAGCTACTAGTTACATAGATTGGCTCTAAAAAATCAGTGTTCCCAAATAGAAGACTCAGTTGAGCTACAGCTAGCACCAACTTACTAGTCGTGTTATAAGTAATTTGAAGTTGGAGACTCCAACCCAGCTGAGCCATACCAGCAGACATAATGTGGACCTGAGAAAAGCTTTTCTTGTTGAGCATTGCCCAAATTGCAAATCAAACAGCAAAAAAACCCAAAAAACAAAAAACATGGTCTTAAGTCAACAAATGACTTCTAGGGTGCTCTTTTACACTGCCATAGGCATCAAGAAAAATTAAAGACAATGAAAAGAGATACTATCTTGATTTTCTGTGTGGAATCGCAGAGTGTTAAGAAATATGGTGGCCCAATTATTCATACTTAGTGGGATGCCACTAGTAAATAGAGTGTTCTCTATTACGGGGTATACTAGTATTTTGGGAAGAACTTGGAAGGAGTAAATTCTGGTCCAGATTAACAAGGGAGGAACAGCCTATATTAAATACTTTCAGATCACACTTTCATTTTGTCTGAAGCACTGGAGGGAATCCAATCCCAAATTAATATAACAAAACCAGAGGCTTGTTTAAGAAATTTTCATCAGATTCCAAAGTTAAGCTTGGGGCAGGGCAGATTGGAACCCTTTAAGTAAGTAAAGATATTATTTTCATTTTGTAAGTGAGCACAAGAAGATTAAGTGAGTGCCTCTGGAACTGCTTAAGTTATTGGTAGACACCATGCCTATATTAAGATAGAGATCGATAAAGACTCCAGATCAATATCAGAGCTTCACGTCAGGGACCAGTACATATATGTGACAGAATTGGTCAGATGGAAAAGGAAAGCAAACAATTCTTTGCTTTTATTTGAACTACTCTTTTTTTAAGTTAATAGAATATAGACAGTTCATTTTAAGCACTAGGTTTTAGAGTTGGAATGTGGGTCAAATTAAAGTAGTTTTATCTGAGAAAGAGGAAACCCAGAGGGGTTTCTGAAAACTGACATCAGTCTGATATGCTTACCACAGTGCCAGAAACCACCTTGGTAAATGACAGCCAAGGGCTCTATAAACTCAAATATTATTTCTATTATCTTCTTAATTGCCCTCCTCACTGAAAAGAAAACACACCCTCATTGTAGACATAATGTTCAAATAATATGTATGCCCTGTAGCTTAAGAAAGGTTAGGTATGTCTCTTGGTTTTTCATGACCTAACTTAGACTTACCCATCTGGACTATTAATTACTAGCATGTCTTAAGTGTAATTATAGTCTTAGGAAATGGGTCGTCACACCATTTTCCACCCAAAGACTAACTCTATTGTGGTACTTAAAACATGTTAGGTCAATGAACAGGGAAGTGGTTCAAAGGAAGAGAGCAGTATCATTAGTCATGACTCAGAATATGATGAGGCCACTGAATTTGTGAAGGCAAGTGAATTCTGAATACCTCATCACAAAAGTGTGGCCATTCTCACCACTTTCATGTCCTATTTAAGAGATCACTTTACATCTTCTGGAAGATGGTTGGCAATATCGTTCCTATGCCCATTACATAAGGTCTATGTCGATTCCAATGAGTACAGTTTCAAGAGCTATTGTAAGTTCAGAAAAGACTTTCAATACTATTTTTCCTTAGAAAAGGGAGATGAGACAATCCAACATTTTCTTTAGTGATCTGAAATCTGAGAGTCAGAACCACTGCCCAAATATTCTGATCTGTTGCACTTAAGAGTTTGAGATCCTTTCTGCTTCTTTAGGATAATTTTATTCATCTAAGACGGGGATGAGGGCACAAAGAGAACAAAGGGACTGAGGTGATAGAGCACGGGTGAAATAGGAACTCCCTGGGGACTACAAATGATGTCAAATACAATTAAATAAATCTAATAAAAAATTTTATTCATCTATTTTAACTTTAAATGATTTGATATATCATCTTTTAATCTTTAAACCAAACTGTTTAATCAAACAGCATTTTGAGGGAGGGAGCAAAGAGAAGGCATGGATGGTGGGTCAGAGTAAATCTTGTTATCTCTCAACATCCCAAATTGCCAGTGTACTCTCACAGCTAGTTTAGATGCTCCATGTTTCATAAAGTGATTACTCAATTGTTCTTATGGATACTCTATAACATATATAAAGCATGGTTAATCTCTTCAGGAAATGATCTCATATTCTTGTTAGATGATACATATAAGACAAAGAAATGACTAGTAAAACAAATAAATAAAAATTCTAAACACTGGGAGGATAAAAAGTGGAACAAAGTTTCAATGGGAGCATGGGGATTGAGATATTTATGAAATCATCATTTCCTCATGTACTCATCAAATATTTACAGAGTGCCTACCATATTTTAATGACTGGAGTAAGGTCTAAAAATTCATTCACAAGCTAGAAACAAGACATAGCTTTGGTGATATGGCAAATTTATATGCTTGTGGGGTCAGGAAGAAGTAAGACTGCCTGAACTTGCATTCTCACCTTATGGAACTTTCTGGCACTTTGGGTACCTTTCCAGTTAGAAAATAAGGGGACTTTGGAAAAGTTACTTAAGCTTGTGCCTCAATTTCTTCTTCTATAAACAAAGGCAACAAAAGCACATACCTTTTAGAAATGTTGTGAAGTTATAATATACTTTAATAGATATAGAGTATAGCTCATATAAGCACTATGCAAATGTACATCTGCTCAAAAAATAGCGGAAGACTGCCATTTAAGAGGCAAACCTAAACAATGGCGAACTGAAATGGTTCAGAATTCCTAGGAGCTTTCCGCAGTCCCTTCAGACGTAGACTTACCGAGGCCTGATTGCAAAAAAAATAGTGGACAGTCAAGTCTCAGCTAGAATTCCTGAGGAAAATCCCACAAGTCTTAAACTCAGGATGTAAGCCAGTACGCTAATGACATCACTTCATGGTAAGGACAAGCTTGAGGCAATTCCAAAGGCTGTCAACACAGAAACCAAGTGAAAATATGACCCATCTTCGCATTGCCTAGTTTCTCAGACTGAATGACATTAGAACTAACTCAGTTCTTCCTTAAGAAGCTGTGTGTGGGGTGTGTGGATTACCTCATTTGATTCCTAGCCATAAACTTCTAAGATAAGAAGTGAGTCTCATGTTATAAATGAGGAGACTGAGGCACAGACAGCTTAAATGTCTTGACAGTGAGAAGATTCACCAGCTTTTTACTTTTATTTCTTAGACCTAGAAACAAAGTAAATTGTAGCTAAGATCTTGAGTTATAAGCTAACACAGGTGGTAGAACTTAGAACCCAAAATTTAAAGTAACAGTGCTTGATATCTAGTATGGCCAACCCCATTTGAAGAAGGGAATTTATAAGTCCCTAGACTGACTGACTCCAGAGACATGCATCTGCATAGATCTATCTCTTTTCCAGCAGGGTAGGAACGAAGATTCCACTGACAAGGGTATTTCATGGGTTAATATTTTCATTTTCATGACAAAATCTTATATCCCAGATAAAGAATTATTAGAAGTGATGTGTGGTACTCCCTAACTGCCAGGTTAGGTAGTAATACTAGCCAGGGGATTTACTTGCAAACACTCACACACAAGTATTATTCCAGTTTATGGCAAAAATCCTGAGGAGTTACACAGATTTCCTACCTCCTAGAACTACCAAGGCAGAGACATTGCACTGTGACTGCAGATGCCTATACTGGGTGACAATAGCTCTGACCAACAGATGTGTGGACACTCTGACTAAGCAACCTCACTTGTTATGGTGGGAGTAGTGTTTGTTTATTGGGGTGAAGTTTAGAAAAAATAATGCATGGAGTCCCAAGAAATCCACTGGATGATTCCATCAGTTATTTTCATAGTCTTTAAAAATCTCTTAAAATATAACACTCACATTGGTTTCTTACCATTAGGTATTAGAGGATTGCTGATATGGCTGAAAGATATTTTACCATAAAGCTGTAGATCAGCTAAACACATGAGATATTCTGAATGTTGAATAGTACTGAACAGAGGATTTGGGGATCTGCCTTAACTCTTCACAGAGATTCATGTGTTTTAGTTATATTAAATGCAGGAGGTACAGCTGATCCCTCTTAAATTCCTCAGGTATTTATTACACAGACCCTTGAAGAATTATATATTTTATACTCAGATTAGTGTCCAATAATCATTCATTTTAGCCCTGCTGTACTCTTGTGTCCATGGAAGTTGAAGACATGAAGAGTGAGAAACAAGGACAGTTCTTTGAACATTTTCATTTTTTTTGATTGAGGTAACATTAATTTATAATACTGTATATGACTCAGAGGTACAAGTTTACCCATCTGTAGAAGAGTACTACTGTACCACATTCACTACTAAAACACCATAATCCTCTACCATAGTCTATTGTGCTTCTACCCTTTAGGTTCCCCAGCCCCACCCTCCCACCCTGGTAGTCCCAATTCTACAGTCAAATTTCTAGGGTTTCAAAAATAGTTCTTGGAACTGTCACAAGAACGGCAGCAGAATTGGAGACAATTTTGTGGCATACTGGGTGATCACAGATTAGAATAACAGTGAAGGCACCAGCCGGGCTTCCATATTCCTCCACAGGAAATCTGGGGTTGAGGTAAGTCATACATAATTTTTTTATGGCAAGAAAAGACACACTTCTCATGATACAGTGTTTATTTCTAAGATCCTATCACAATACTGGAAATAAACTGATCCTGTGTCTCAAGAACTGGGTATACTGAAATTACAGAAATCTATGGGCCAGTTTTCTAAGTCAAAGGAAAGGTAATTAGTAACCTTTCAGTTCCCATTTAGTTTAGTGTGCTTCTATAACTTTCTGCAGATTATTTGACCTCTTCTATTGATCCTTTTGCATACTACAAGTTCCTTATTTTCTTGTTTAAATCATCAATACACGGTTTGGGTATTTATCATCCCAAATAAAAACACAGTATATGCTCTGCTCTCATGAAGATAGAGTCAGGGGTGGAATTTTTACGAGTTTGTTTTCTACAAAAATAATTTTAAAAACACTGTGAAACACATAAATTTGCAGTTTGGGATTTTGAAGGTTATTAAAAATGACTTTAAGGACCTCTATTTATAAACTCAGGTTTTAAAAATTATCTTCACAGTTTATAATCATCAGATTTCATGACAAGAACAAGGTTTCTATGCTTTTAAAGCACTAACTTGCTTAAAAAATAAAAATAGAAAAACACAATGACCAATTGTCTTTTGAATCCACTGTAGTCTGTATATGCCATAATTAACCCAACACTTTGTGATGAAAGAATAATGTAACCTCATCATGTTCCCTAACAGTGCTGAATCATTCCTCCATGAAATGACTAACAAAGCAGGCTTATTTCTTATCTTCCCTCAATCAGCTTTAGCTACGTTATTACAGTATTTCATTCTGATAGCCACTTCATTCTCCTCTGAGTCATTGTTTTCCTCTTCCATAATTTAATTGGAAAAAAATAAGTTCATCTTTCAAATGTCAAATCTATATGTGTACCTATTATATCTGAATTTCAAAATTAGTTAATGTCAACGTATGTGAACCAAACTGAACATTTAAAAGGATAGGTCAAATACTGTATTGGAAGAATATTTTTCCTTATATTAGACCAAAGGTCATATTCATTATGTCTATATAGTAAATTTAGTTAATGAGCAACTCATTTTTTTTCTGTCCATTTAAACATTAATCAGAATGGCTTATTAGTGAATACAGAGAATGATACTAATACATTTATAAATTCATTCAAATCTTGTTTGCTGGGAATTTATTGTGTGTAAAGTTTTTTTTTTAAATATGTGATGCACATGAATAAAGATTAAAAATATATGGCAGTCGCAGTCCACAGGTCAGTAACAAAAAGGAACTTAAGTATGAGTAAACTTAAATACACAGAAAAAATATAAAGTAGTAGTGTCAAGTGAAAATCAGAGAGAAGACATAACATTGGTTGAAATAAGTAGAAAATATATATGAGCGGGTCATTTAATGAAGTTTAGGTATGGTAGGTAGAAAGGGAAAATATTGCTTATAGGGTAAGAGGTATCACAATAAAGAGGTGGAGGTAAAGCCTAGGCTACTTAATAGAAGCAACCTAGTGTAGGCAGACCTTTGGAACAGAATAGTAGAATTTGAGCTTTGAATGGGAATTTAATTGGAGGACGGTAACAGCCAAGCTAAATTTTGCTGGTTAATAAGATGGATACACATGTTTTTACTTTTGTCAAACACCTTTTTGAAAATGAATATATTAGTCAAAAAACTTTTAGGCAGAATTAAAAATATGTTTTGACAATTTTAAATGAAGACCAATACTTCTTGTAGCTTTTCTTTAAAGGCAGGTAATATCAAATGGCATGCAAAGAAAGGACAGAAACTCCATAATAAACAAACATATGAATGTGCCCAAGCAATCCTGTTTGGACACTATTCATGCAGCTTTCCTGGAGATGTAGCATTGCCAGTTAATCTTATGCAATGTCTCAGATCTAGCATGTAGGAACAAATGCCACAGAGGCCAACCAATATTTGTAGAGTCTAAAGATGTACTTTTTTTTCCTCCCTCTTCAAACCAAGGAATGTCAAATAGCAAACCATACAAATGCTTATCCAGGTTTAGCTATGAGGAGAGCTTAAAGCAACATGTCTAAACTATTCTCCATTTTTCTACCTCACATAGTGATACTCTTTTCTCAATGGCCATTGTGAAATTACAGTTTTAATTGTTAAAGTGTATATAAATGTATCTTCCTAGTAAGTGTTACAGGTAAGTAAGCTCAAAGAAATATTGCTATCTGACCCTATATTGTCTTTATCTTTAAAGACTGCATTCAAATCCAGAAGTTTCTAAACAAATTGGGGTTGACTCAACTGTTTCTTCTGAATTAAAGCTGTTCTTATAAATTAAGACATCAATATCAATCAGTATTTAGTAACTCTCTGAAATATATTAATAGAACAGAATGAATTTACTTACATACTTATGCATTTATAGAATAATCCATTTTAATTGCTATTATTTTATTCTGTAGCATTTAATTTTATTTTCAATTTTCAATAACCAAAGAAAAAGTAGTTTATAAAGGCCTATCCAGCTCACCAGAGAACAAACTAGGTATAGCTTGTTGTATTAATTGACTCAATTAATTGACCCAAGTGACTATTGTTAGAGATTAATAATATTCCAAAAAGGGAACTGAGTAAATCAAAAGATCTGATATGTTCTTGTGAGTGGAAAACCATAAAAATCAGGATGACTGAATGATAATAATATACATTTACTGAACTTTTACTATGTGCCATGGTTGTGCTGATTTTGCATACTAACTTATTTCCAAACATGCTACAATCATAGTGATGTTGATGATGATGGTGGTGATGATGATGATACCTAATATTCCAGGCACTATTTCAAACCATGATGATTCCTAATATGTCACTAAATTTCAGGCACTATTTTAAACCATTTACTATATATTAAAACATTTACCATTTACTGTTTTATTATCTTATGAAATCCTCACACAATCCTATGAGATGCCCTTATTATTTCCATTTTACAAATGTAGAAAATGAGAAATCAGTGGTTTAGTAATATATCCAAAACTACACAGATCACTAAGCACTTTTGCCTCATGAACGTTGACTCTTGTTGAAATGTGGATAGATCATCTGGGTGATTGTCCATTATGTGAAATAAATTGTTTAGCTATGTGTCTTACCTATTTCCATTTTCTCCTGAGCACACAGTTTTCCCAGTGTGCTGAAGCTAGGATTGGTCACGTGATTAAGATCTGGCCAATGAAATGTGAGAAAAAGTATTACGAGTCATTTGCAGGCCTGATCTATAAAAACCTGTCAAGCAATGTTCCATTTCTTGTCTTCCTTTTTCTGCCAAGTAGGTATCAACACCCACAATTGTGGAAATCATGTGTTACAGATAATGGAGCACTCCATCAGTTCTGATTCTTGAATGACTGTGTGATGCTGTTACTACCCTCTCCTTAAATAATAATTTGATGTGACGACGCATAAAATTCTATTTTATTAGGTTATTGAGCTTTTAGTCTTTATCATAGTACATAGCACTTACTTTAACTAATATTGGTTACTCATTACATATCAGACATTTATATAAATGTGAGATATTACTTTATCTATGATGCAGAACATAATTTCTTCTGATGACCTCAATTTGTGAAAGGGTTTACTTTCTATGCCGGCTATTGTGGTAAGATTCCCTTGAATTACTTTTTACTATTTCAAATTCCTTCAACAAGAAGACTTAAGCAAGGTACAGGAAAAGAAAGAGAGGTTGATGATAGTCTGTGGGCTCCTCTGCAGTGATAGGCCTGGATTTGTTGAAAATCATCCTCCATAGTGCTGCACGCAGCTTGGCCATTACTAGTGATTTTGTAGGATTCCTATTCTTCCTATAATCTCTAAAAAATAATGGTACTTTTCTCTTAGTTTTGATCTTCCAACCCTTCTAAGAGTTTCAGAAATACCTCATTTCAAGTATAAAATCCCCTCCAGTTTAAAATATCTAGTTTTTGATTCTCTAAGCAAACTCTGAGGGATACAATACAATGACTTCTCAAAGCAGTTAATCCTTGTTATAGCCAATTCAGGTGATTTTCCCCACCCCAGAACACATCCCTTCCAAAGTTAGCACTTCAGGAATCCCAGGCTTCATAAATCCTTTGTTATTTAAAATCTATTGTTGACAACAACCAGAAGCATACAATTGGCTTCTTGGGCATGTGACCTGTACATTTGCATAGAATTCCAAACTTAGAAGGACACAAAACATGATTTAATGATCTTGTGTGGCCTTCTTGAAGTTCTTGTTAATATTTGAGCCCCTTGTTCAGATAGGAGTGGAGATCCCTGCCTTTGGCAAAACACCTTAATGATTCTATTTGAATACCTAAATTTGGGCCTTGGACTTTAGGTTGGAGCCTTTTCTGAGAATCCAAGTCTTCTTTATATAGTGAGATACCATAGCAGTTAGTGGTGGGGAACTTTGAACTCTGGAATAGGAGATAAAGGAGACTGACCCATTCAATACAGCAGAGTTTTAAGTCTAAAAAAAAGCTAATGTCATTGCAAATGCTCTTGTGACAGAGAATGGCTAATGTGTTTCTAAGAAGTACTGTTTACATCCAAATTTAATGTTTTTCTTGTTCTGTTTAACTGACAACAACCAAATCCTTCACTCTTTCTATGTCCACTCCCCCCATCCCCCGCCCTCCACCTCATGACATTACTTTAAGGAAAAATTGGTTGTGAGTAGTTTTAGTCTTAGTTAGGACTAAGACAGGGCATAAAACATCCAGTAGCCATGAATGGTGAGTTCATGAGCAGGAATTTGTAGTGCAATGTGGCATAACATCAAGCTTTTTTGGACAGCTTGGAAATGTTATATGTAACACTGGACTGCCCAAAGTATTATGAAGTGCAGGCTTAAACTGTTAGATTAGTCTAGGGAGAAAACTGGTGATCTAAAAATCCAAGATTTTGGAGATAACTATAAAATACTAACATTTCCTAGAAATGAAATGACCTTGGGAAGTCACGGGAAATGAATATATGGAAAAAGAAATCAAAATGAAAGATATAGAGAGAAGGTTGGTTCAGGGTTAAGCTGCAGAGATCCAATGAATAGAGATTCAAGCAGACTTAGAAATCCCATTTCCTACAGTTACCACTTCCTGTGATTAAGAATCTGGTTTATTAGAATCCAGGTTCTAACATAGGCATAACTGACTTTCCGAAAGTAGGAGAGTTAAAAAAAAAAAAATGATTCAACTGAACCATCACTTCAAAGAGAATGTCACCTGACATATTTTTAAGTTCCTCAGACCAAAACAAAAATATATCTGCCAATCTACATTTCTAGCTTAGAGACTTAAATTCTACAGTGAGTATATCCATCATAAAACAGATAAGAAGTTGCCTCTTCCTCAAGATAACATATCTTAATCCCAAATAGTTATAAGGAAACAAGCAAAATTATGCTTCAATTAACCAGGTTGTTCCAGGAACTCACAATTGATTTATGCGTACAATGTAGTTTCTTAGAAAAGCATCAAGTAGGGCCACTTAAAAACAGTTCTTAAACAATGAACAGAATAACAAAAAGACTGCTCTCAATTACATTCATTGACAGTTTCCAAATCACAGAGTTCTGAAATTACAGGTAAAGGCAAAATCATTTTCAGACAAAGATAATATAGCTTGAGAGATAGTATATTCATTCTTTAAAACCAAACATTTTTTATTTAACCTTTCTGATTTGTTCCTGTAGATAAGATTGCATTAATACTGTAAGCCAAAGCAAATTCGCATTTATCAAACATACATTCAATGTAAAAAAGTGCTTACTTTCCGTATAAACATTCAGATACACATTCTTACCTACATTCATAAACTAGAGTTGTTACTCATACTAGGGTAGATCACAAATACTGAAAAACTTGTCTATTACTTACAATCTTTTTAAAAAAATAGCAAAATATATAATAATAGTGGGGATTGTTTTGCTCTTAAAAGAATGCATTGCAGCATTACAGATTCATTGCTGTTCTTCTGGACAATTTTATGCTCATGTCAATTTAATAGATTTGACCATGTCATCTACTAAATTATGAATCACCAAGAGACCTACTCACCCAGAAATTGTTCTGTTGTTTCAACTGAAAGTTTAAAAAATCATCATCGATAGCATTGAGAAAATTAAATAACCTGTTTTTTAATTTCAGCAAGCAGTGGAGTGTGTCTACCTACTAGATCCTCTGCCAACTGACAGACAAGAGGTTGAGGGGAGTGCACTCTGGATGCTATCAATTAAGAAAGGTGGTTCATTAATCTTTACTGTCAACGCCTGAATTCTACTCTGATGGCTCCTACAGTACATAGTTGGTTGCTTATATTTTAAACCAACAGTCACCCAAATAAATTCACCTTGTAAAATGATGACTTAAAGTTTTTCCTGATTGTGAGTTCACTTTAAAAATAATTAATACTATGTCCTCCTATAAGAAATGTTTTGAAAGATTCTTGTGTTCATCCATTCATTCAATACACAGTTATGTGTGCCTATTATTTGCCAGGAATTCTATAGAAAGATAAACCAATTTGTATATAACTTAAAAAGAAAAAGACTGAACTTTTAAAGAAGAAAAAAATAAAAAACAAAAACCAAAAAAAAATGGTTACTTTCCAGGTCCTTAGAAAATAAAAATTCTAAGCACATTTTCTTGAGAACTTACTACAACATTACTTGGTGCTTTTTTTAAAAAATTCATTATAAATGTATTTGGCATTGCTTTATCATCACAAGATAATCTTTAATTAATTAGAGTTAACAAAGGGAGTTTTAAGCGAGAAAAAAAGAACTGAGAGTGCTTGTTACTATGTCAAAACATACAAATTTGATTAAATGTGACATATCATACATTTGAAGGTATATTTATTATCACCAACAGCTATAGTATAAGTTTTAAAAGAAGGAGTACTATTAAAAGACAAAATTTGAAGCAATTTCTTGTGGGAACAATGAATTCTGAAAAGCTATGGAGTTGTTCGTGACTATCATCCCCCTAGAATAAGTAACTGAAACAAACTTCAGTTTTAAAATAGAACTGTTATCAGAACAGCCTCCCTGGTGATGCAAGGGGTTAAGCTGCAGCACTGTGAAGCTATCTGCAGCTACTACAGCATGAGTTTGATACCTGGCCAGAGAGCTGACCTACATGGTGCAGCAGACCTCTCCTGCTTTGCCCACTGTTCCCCTGAGCAGTGTGTTTCAGTGGATCTGCCTGTTCTGCCCCCCACTCTGTCTCTGATGAATCCTCTCACCCCCCACACCTCTGGCCTACACTCCAGCTCTTGTATGCATGAATTAATAAATTTCCTTTTTTGGAGTATTATCACTAGTTAATATTTATTGAATATTTATTGCATATTAAATGCTAGATGATCTATATTATATATACATTTTTAGTGAATATTATATGGTCAGACATTAATTTTCTTTCTTTTTAAATAAATCAAACTTTAAAAAAAGAAATGTTATCAGAGTGCAAGCAGGAACATAGACCAATGAGTAACTTAAGTAAGGAAAATTAATTCAGGCAATTAATTCACAGGTGCTAGCATAGCTGAAAAGCCACATAAGATACAGTGAAGCATTCTAGGGATTAACAAGGTAGGAAAAAACAAAGAACATGAAGAAGAGGGTGTGTATTAGAGTCAGGGGCTAAGGTTATAAGAAGGAAGTTGTAACCTTGACAGGCTTCTCTAACAGAAGATGCCACATGGAGGCAGATGGAAGGGGGAAGAATTCTCCTGGCTTATCATCCTCCTGTTCTCTAATCTTGATATAAGACCATCAACCAAACCCAGGTGGCAATCAGACATGGGAGGCTGGGTATGCAGTCAGGAGTCTGCACCTCTGAGATGCAAAGCATAGCAGGAGGGTAACAAGAATGGATGTCAATCAACAGGCCTAGGATCATTATTTGTTCCTAAATCTATACTGAGGGATTTGTCACCATCAGATACTTTAACACCCTGTAACTCTGAAGTCACTGTGAAATTCAGTATCAAGGAAAAGCATGTTCACTTCTGTATACCTTATTGTGGTGTGACTTGACATTCCTGCTGAAGAACTGCAAAGCTGAAATTGGCATTAGTAGCACAGGTTTAGAAACCTTCTTAACATAATTTCGAAAGTGGAATTTTATGTCCGTATTATCAGCAGAAGAGCTGTTTGTTGTTTTCTCAGGTATCTTTAGTAGCACTGAAATTCTTCTAGCTAACATGTCTGTAAGGTCTGGACACATTCTTTTGTAGTTAATCTTTGTATTGTAAAGACAGTGTCCCTGTATTCAACACTCACTCTGTCTCTATAAGGAAAAGAAGTATGTTCACACAGTATTAGTTATCTAAAACTTTCTGAAACATTATTACAGTGAGTAAAGCTAAAAGTGAGTTACTCTTGCTATAGAAGATATGTTCAAATTGAGTAAAAAAATAAAATTAATTTAAAAATCTTAAAATTAAACTTTTATAGTATAAAAAGCAATGTTTTAAGAATTTGTATAAAACTACAGCATATTTCTGACTGCACTCATCCAAGACTGCCCTTCCCAAAAGGTTCATTAAGTTATACACATGTGGCTATTATTTGGAAAAAGAGTTATCTGGACAAAAAGTTTATTTGCTATGGATATAGAACATATGATGCCTAACTATCAAGTCTTAATCACTTAGAAAAGGTGTGGTATTTAGTATTTATAGGACATATTTGGCAATTATTTTTTTTTTATTTTTGCAGAACATCTGAGAGTTCTCTCATCCATATTTTGAAAAATTAAAGCCTAATAATAAATAAATAAATCATATGTACTCAGGAAACAGCATAGCATAATGTAGCAAGGGTCAAATTCTTGAGACCATTAAATCACCTAGGAAATTATTCAAAATACGGACCACTGTGGAAATATGAGAAACTGCTCTGTAAGCCAGAGCACCAGTTGAAGGAAAAGTAAGTTTAAGGTTTAAAGACAGGTTAACCAAGGTGTGACTCCTGGCTCAGCTCTCTCTAACTACATGACCTTGGGCAAGTTTCTTAAATTCTTGTAGTCTGGGTGTTTTATACATAATATGAGGGTAACAATAGTGCCTATTTAGTTGGGTCATTATGAGGATAAGATGATTATAAAGGTCTTAGTAATCATGTCTGACAATTATTATATGTTCAGATATAACATATCATTAATATCATTTATATACTAATAAATGACATGAATGCTTTAATGTTATAATATTAAGCCAGAAGCATCTTTTTATTTTTATACTCTGAAAGTTATGTTTACCTAAATGATATTTTTTCTCTAGAAAACTCTACTTCCATCCCTAGTTTCTCAACTCCTATACAACACACAAACACATATATACATATATAGGCTGGTGAAATTATATTCATAATACATATGTTAAAAACATAATTATCAGCAGAAGCATGTATTATAAGCTAGTTGTTGTTTGTTATAAATAACTTATTCTGTAAGAATTATCCCTTTAATGCAAACTCTCCCCCTCCCATACTCCCTTAAACTTTATAGAGACCTTATAAGTGACCCCTGTAAACACGATTTGGGAGGAAATTAGAAGGACGGGGAATCCACAGAGTGAAATGTGCCCACAGATTTAAGAATTGTATTGAACCCATAGATTCATATCCTGGCAAAAGTGTAGTTGTTACTTATGAAATATTGCTACCCATCAGGGATCCTGTCTTTCTTCCTAAAGATATCTGGTGATGAGGCCTCCCTGGTGGAGCAAGGGATTCAGTGCTACACTGTGGGGCTTCCACAGCCACTGCAGTACAATTTCAATCCCTGGACAGGGAGGGCACCCACATAGTGCAGCAGACCTCCTCTGCCTCGCCCACTGCTCCCCTCAGCAGTGTATTTCATTCCATCTGCCTGATCTGCTCCCTGCTTTGTCTCTGATGAATCCTCTCACTGCCCTCCCCCATCCTGAATGCCTCTCTAGAAAACTCTGCTTCCTGGCCTGTACCCCAGCTCTTATATGCATAAATACATAAATAAAATCTTTTTTAAAAAAGGATATCTGGTGATGTGTGAGGCCTATGGTAGGACAAAATCTGATGAAGGGCTCTTAGGCAGTTCAGTTTGCCCCTGATTTACTGAGGTCTTATTCAAAGTCACACTTGAAGGTAGAGAGGTGAGTGAATACCTTGTCCTTATCAGTAACTGGAGTATGGGCACATGCATGGTGTACAGGACCATTTGCCATGCAAACAGCAGGAAAAATGGTATATATATCATCTGTTCATCATGAGAAAGTATTTGTGTATTGTTATTTACATTGAGGTTTTGTGCTCAAAGTCCCTTGATGAAATACTATGCCAACTCTGATGTTCACTTCTAACATCTTCTCCTACAATTCTGTGCCCACCAGAGGGGATGGAGCCACCTGGCAGACAGATGACTAGGAATAGCCTCAGTGCAATTTGTTGCTCTGGGCTCTGTAAAAAGTGACCTCTAATGCCTCATTTCACTTGGGAAGTGGCTTGACCAACACTTAGGGTCACAACAGAATCGGTACATAAACCCCAGTAGATCTTGGTGTGGCCTGCTGGCAGCAGGAAAACAAGCCTACAATCCAGGAGAAACATTTATAAAAAATATAGAATGGGGTTAGATATTTAGAAAGGTTTCCACCTGAAGGATATCCTGCTCACTAGCAAAACAGCAGAAGTCACCCCACTTTCACCCCATAGTGAAAGTCTGAGGCTGGTCTTTTTCTCATTTCTTTGAGAAGAGGCAGAGACTGCTGTGTTTCATCACAAGCTCTGAGCTTGTGTGCTACATGCACTACTGAGGCTGACCCGAGTAGACTGCATCACCACAGTTCCCATATTGAGGACTACCATGAGGAGACAGGGCAGAGTCTGTCATTCTGAGCTCTGGCATTATATCATAGTCAGGGACTGTGTTCTTCTCTGTGTTTCTAACTTGGCTGTACATTAAAATTGGTTGGGCAGCCTTTAAAAATCCTGATGCCCACACCAAAGATCAATTATGTTAAAATTCTTTTGTTTAGTATGTTTAAATTCCTCTGGTTATTCCAATGAGACCAGACTGAGAACTTCCATTCTAGGAAAAGACACCAGCTCTGATAGGGCCTGTCCTCCATGGCTCCAACTCCCTTTCCCCTGTAAGCACCAGCTGCTGGGCTCTGACTGACTCAAAATCTTCTATCAGTCTTTTCAACCCTGCCTACAATTCTGTAACTATCCCTTTAATTAAATCCTCTTTCCTTAAACTATTTGGAAGAAATTATTTTTTTTAAGATTTATTTATTTATTCATACAAGCACTGGGGTACAGGCCAGGGGTGGTGGTGAGAGGATTCACCACAGAGAGCGGGGAGCAGAACAGGCAGATCAATGGAAGTAGACTGCTGAGGGGAGCAGCGGGCATAGCAGGAGAGGTCTGCTGCGCCCTGTGGGTCCCCTCCCTGGCCGGCAGCAGGGATCAAACTCATGCTGCAGTGGCTGCGATTTGCTTCATAGTGCGTTGCTTAAGCCACTGCGCAACCAGGGAGGCCCCTATTTGGAAGAAATTATTAAGCTTCTTTGTTGCATAAGAGAACAGAAATAATGACCTGGTGAACTGATGAGCATGAAATAAACAAATAAACAAAACTAAATAAAGCAAAAAACTATAAAATGGGAAGACGGAGTTGGAGACAATCTAATTCAGTCCTTAAATATGTAAAAGAGAAGCCCAGGGAAAAGATACTTAAAAATTACCAAACTAAATTTATTATGGAGGGTAGAGTGGGACTCACAAGTTCAGAAGACTATGAATGTCATCAGCTGGAACTGGTCACTATGTTTGCTCAGGCTGCTTGATCACAGTCATAGGAGGGGACATCTCAGCAGGAACCCCACCTGGCTTTCGCTGACCTTTTTTCACCATGTGAAAGGATTGCTTACCTTCCCATTTCATCCTGCTACTTTGAGGAGACTTACTGAAAAGCATCAAAGGGGCCAGTGAGAATTGGAGGACATAAGCACAAGCTGCAATTAGGCAGAGACCCTGAGTCTGAGATCACAGAGAGCAAGAGTCCAGCAGAGAAACAGGGAGGGATGCAGAGCATCACTTCCCATAAACAGGCTTGGAAACAGTTTTCACTCTCAGCATAAATCAGGTTCCTGCTTTTTGCTAATCCTATACCCTGCTTCACAAAGAGGGGATGAGCAGTGAGAGTAGAATCTTACCAGAGACTATGTGGCTTGTAAAAAAAAAAAAAAAGATTTACTTAGTCTCTTGAATAAATTCTTTTGCATTTTTATATTTTCCCCCCTAAAAGCTGAAAGCATTTATAATACAGGTCCTGCATTTGGCAAATATTAAAAAGATGTCAATTTCAACTTATTTGAGGGCATATTCAGAAATGGATCAATAATCTATTAAATTTAGGGAGCAATCTTTTTTTTTTTTAAGATTCTACTACAGAGTCTTTCTCCTAGCCATAACATTTTCTTTAGGGAACTTATATAGCTTTAATTTTTATTTTTCAAACAATCTGAGATTAATGGTTATACTCACATGTGCATTTATGCCATATACATTTCAGTAGATGATCTGTAGGACTGTTGTTCTGGGTTTGTCTCTGACCTGAGGAGTGACACCAGAGAAGTCATGTCTTCTCAGCTATAAAATTAGGATGCTAGAGTGATTTCCTAAGACCCCTTTCCTGATTTAACATTCTACTAAATTATTTCCTATTTAGTATTTTAGAAAACCAAAAATGACTTACTATAACACAGGCTGTCACCAAAAATCTATTACAGAACCAGCCTCATAGATGATATTGTGGGGCACAGAGAGAAATCCTCTTACCCCTTTGGGTTCTTCTGAGGTTGGAAAAAAAAATTAACATCAGAGTAATTAGAGAAAAAGACCAAATTTAATATGGAGAATTAATGGCCATAAATTTTAACGAAAATTGTGTGTGTGTGTGTGTGTGTACACCTTATGATTAGGGTCATGAATATAGAGGAGAGAGGAATGGGTTTCCCAGGACAAGGTGATGATGACTTCATATGACAAAAGCTTGGCTTTATATATTTTCCCTGCCTTAAGATAGCTTCTTCTATAAAATGCTTGTTTCTGGTAATCTGCATTCTTTGTAATGGTAACAGTTTTACTTAGGCTCACAAGATCTCCACTGACCTTGGCTGCACATATCATGGTGATCCCCCTACCTAGAAGAACACCATAAATACCCAAATAAAGGACTCACACAGACAAGGAGGTACATTCACATAACTAATATGCACTAACACTAAGTGCTCTGTGCTCTGAGTTACTAGAAAATAAAATCCAATAATTTGGATGTTGTGGTAGAATTTATTGGATCTCAGAAAACCACACATAACTTCCAATGATCTAAAATCCTAAGGATTAGGTAATTCTATCTTCCCACATAATCAATCAAGCTCATAATTTTAAGCCAGATTGCATTTTTCCCTATTTGTTTTCCTATCTCAAAGTCCCAAGAGAAGTACTGTGACCTTGTATCATCTTAAGGATACTCTCTAGGTTGGCAGTCAGGGAAAATAACAATATAAGGCATTCTATTGGCCTAGGGTCCAGCCAGTCGCTGTCATGCTGATTCACCTTTAATTAGAATTTCATTCAGATCCATGCTTTGGGACAACCACATTTTCTTTGTGGTTTGTACCTTCCAGGCATACGTATCACTTTGTTGCATGTGTAGAATCTCTAGCTAACAGGTAAGAGAAATATAAAGGTGTCATGTGACTCTTTTTCTAACAGATATCCTCTATGTGAGATTATATAAAACATTTCCCTGTTGATTAAATAACTCCACAGAAGTACTGTTAGTTATTAATATTTAATTGTATTGACCTTATGTGAAAATTCCTTCAAATTACTGTTTAATTGTCTAGCTGCCTCTTTCCTCTAAATCAAAACTTTCACTCTACACATTAATTACCTATTAACTTTAAGGCTTTTAATTCAGTTTTATAAATTAAGACTATTTGTAACTTGTGGAATAACATAGAAACATGTCTATGCATACAGGAAAAAAGTATTACACTGTCACACCTCAGAAATTCAGCTATAGAAAGTATCTTTGATGCGCTATCTAAAAAAAACAAAACAAAACACGTTTGGGAGTTAATGGGTACCAATGTTAAGTTACTTTAAAATGAGCATGAGCATGTAAGAAAACTGAAGGCAGGGAGGGGTCTGCATAAGTACAGTTGCAACAGAAACTGCTGAGTGTCTTTACCTTGGTCACCTTCTCAGAGGAGTGACCACAGTCTGGGCGTTCAAGAAGTTCTCCGGTAGACCTTGAAGGAGAGGAGCTATAAATGGGACTGTACATGCAGAACTTGGAGTCAGGAATAAAACTAGCCTTTGTGGAGGACAGAGATGACTAGCCACCCAGAATAAAGATGTAGACTAGAGACAACATGCACAGGATTGGTGGGAAATGCCAGGATGAGCAAAGGAGATGCTCAGCTTAATGAACCTTGAATAAGAAAGTGATGAAATGTGGAGAAAGCTTTCTGAGAGAAAAATATGTCCACTGTTTGTTCATACTGGACCAGAGAAAAACCTTAAAATAATTCTTAACAGACTTTATAAAAACTGACAGTCATGGAGCCTCCCTGGTGGTGCAAGGGGTCAAGGTGCAGCACTACAAAGCTATCTGCAGCCACTCCATCATGAGTTCAATTCCTGGCCAGGGAATTGACCCACAAGGTGCAGCAGAGCGTTCCTGTCTCACCCGCTGCTCCCCTCAGCAGTGAACTTCGATCCATCTGCCTGTCCTACTCCCCACTCTGTCTTTGGTGACTTCTCTCATCCCCCCTGCACTTCTGGCCTATACCCCAGCTCTTGTATGCATACATAAATAAAACTTTTAAAAAAAATTTAAAATGCTATTTAACAAGTGGATGGTCTAATCTTCTACACTTTTATTTAGGATTATAACAAAAATAAATAAGAAACAACCCAGTTTTTACTTTGGATATACCTACAATAGGACGTTTTGTGCATTTAGAATTCTACTAAATATACAGATATCTTTTACAACTGCATTTCCCTTTTCCTACCCCTTTTCTGAATGTTGGCCTGTTATACTAAACCTTTGTCCAAGTCAAGTGTAGCTATATCTTACAGTGTCTAGACATTCTGCCAATTTTTACCAAGTCAAATCAGATAATTAAGCTCGACTGAATCTTGTGCATATATATTTTAATTAAATTCCATTTAACTGCCACCAGGCAGCATTACTAGGAAAAAAAAATACAAATTAAATTTGATCAAAGGCGACTTGATTAGGTTGCTGGTTTTGTGTACATAAGAGGGTAGGAGCCTAGAAAATAGAGGGAAGCCGAAACATCTTTAATGAAACTAAGTATGTTTAATTCAATAAAATGAACATCATGATGCTATTAGATCTGAGATGAATTTACCATGAGACAATGGAGCTTGAACTTTAGAGTCCTCATTTATACAGGCTTCTTTTCAAGCATTGGATGGGGTCCGAGTAATGTGTTCACATGGTCATACATTTTTTCCATTAGCAAAAATGAGAAACAGTTATAGTAACAATTTAATGAGGATAATTAATTCCAAAGGTATGCAATATTAATCCCTGAAAATTAAAATGTGAAAGGCCCTAAAATCTTACAACTCATCATAAGAAACCTCAAGAAGTTTTCCAAACTTTGATCACAATTCTAGCAATGCATATGGCAGTATCAACAAAGTTATGAAATTAAGAGACACTTCTCAAAAATTAATATATTTAAATTATCTCATTTTAGAAATAAAAAGAATGAGTTTAAATAATGACTTAGTGACTCATTTTATAGTTGTAAATTTTCTCTCTTTATGAGCATTCACCCCAAATTTTGTTTCAGTTGCCACAAAACCTAAATCTGTCCCTGCAGTAGACACAGATAATACACACTGAGTAACAAACTTAAATTTATTAAACTTTGTAATATTAAATATAATCCATTTCACCTCTGTTGTATCAAGAGAGAGTATTGTGCCAAGTTGCTTTGCAATAATCAAACTTAACATGTTCTTAAGCAAATGTAGGCAGCTTACCTAACCACACTTGGTAATAAATTCCACTGTAAGGTCTGGGTCTATAAGCTAGCAGTATTCTGAGTTATAGGTAAAGTTCAACAAAACAGTGATATTAAAACAACTATCACAAACTATATATTCACAAGTTTCCAGATTCCCACTCTTTGTAAACCAAATTCAAGAACAGGTGACAACTGATTATTGCCTTTCTCACAATAATTTATACATTTTATAATTACAGAATAGGCTGTTCTTTCTATGTAAAGAGTAATCCCCTTTGTCTGACCACAATTTTTTCCTACCAAAGACAAATTAAAAAAAAAAAAAAAAAAAAGACAAATTTACTAGAAAGTCATCTAAACTCTTTGATTGGTTCTTTCTTCTACTTAAAGACCAAAATCGGGTGATGATGAAATTTAAAGTGTCCTTTTAGGTCAAACCCAAATGCAGGATTATTAAACACTCACTTATGCAAAATCACCCTATTGTTTTCATTATTGTTAAATTGTTATAAGGGGGGAACAAGATCTTGCATGAAGAATGCATATGAAGTGCTCAATATTAAACTCTCATTTTTAAAAATTTATGCCTATCCATTAATACTTGTCACAGTTTACCTTTTAACTATGTACCCTCTTGTATACATGACCCTCACATCATTTTTTCCACATTATTCTTAATAGCCCCTCAACTCCTACAACATTGTTTTGCACGTGAAACTAAATATTCAAACTCAAATTAACCTGATAATAGTTTATCCAAAGATATAATTTCATGTCTCCACTGAAACCTATCTACCAACATTCTCAACTTTAATAATCTAACCTGTAAATATGGTAAAGGGATATGGGATCTTAATAAAATCCCCACTGATGTTCTTGAAACTGTCCTTATATTCTATTGTAAATGTTCTGTGCGTGCACCCTTTATTATCTCTGAAGGGTAACATTTCATCCATGGGAATCATTAATTCAAGGAGAAAGTAAATCTGTCATTTGATGTCCAATGTTCACTTTAGGGGACTCTCCAGGGAGAATGAAACAAAAATGTTCAAGAAGTTCCCAAACTAAAAAATCATCTGCATAATGGCCAACAGGTATATGAAAGAAATGTTCAACATCACTTATAATAAGGGAAATGCAAATCAAAACCACAATGAGACACCAGCTTACACACTAGTGAAAATGGCACATGTTATCAAAACTAGCAATAGCAAATGTTCACGAGGACTTGGTGAGAAAGTAACTCTGTTACACTGCGGGTGGGAATGCAAACTGGTCCAACTACTATGAAAAGCTCTGTGGAGATTCCTCACACTACTAAATATGGAGCTAGCAAATAACCCAGCAATTCCACTTCTAGGAACCTACTCAAGGGACACATAAACATTAGTCCAAAAGGATACCTGCACCTGTATTGTTATTGCAGCCCTATTTACAATAGTAAGATTTGGAAACAACACATATGCCTAAAAATAGATGACTGGAGCAAGAAAATGTGGTATATATGCACAATAGAATACTACTCAGCAACCAAAAATGACACATTCATGTCATTAGCAGCAACATGAATGGAGCTGGAAGGGATTATGGTGGAAAATTTACAGGGACTACACCAGAGAGAAAAAAGCATACATTGCTTCAGAATTAATGATGTAAAATATATATATAAAAAACCAAAAGACAATGAATTTAAATTATCAGGTCAGTAAAAAAGACTGCAGTCTTAAATTTATAAATAAAATAAGCTATTTTCTACTTTTTCTCTCAATGACAACTTAGTTCTTTGCACATTTCTATTGTACCCAAAGATAAGTCACTTATTTCCCTAGACAAAAAAAAATGTTTAACAATGTAAGACCTCATTTTCAAATAATATAAGGCAATGCATGCCATATTACAAACTTCCAGTCAACATTCTGTCATTGTTATTGTAAAAAACATTAGGAAGTGAAAAATCTGGTAGAAACATTTTTCTCTCTAGTTATTCATCCTTCTCTAAATCACTATAATAATTGCTTTAAATCCTTAATCATCTCTTTCCATGTTGAGTTTCCTTACATGTCAACAATTTCACATTTTTAAAATTTACCCAGTTTATTTTCATCCTTTCTAAGATACTTTTATCTGTGTCTAGGGCTAATGCCAACAACACATTCCACTGTCAGGTAATCGCTCCAACATTTTGAATTATATTTAGAAGTTAAAGCTTCATCTAAAACAAGAATATTCTAAATTCTACCCAGAGTTTGAGGGACATTGAATTATCTCATGTCTCCATCAGGAAGAAGAATAAATGGCTCCTAAGGTGACAGTAAAGTGGCAATTAAACAATCTAGTTAACACATACTTGCTATAACTGTGGCAAATGAAACCCAAATATTTAATACTGGCTACATGCTGAGAATTTTTGCATCTGAAGGAAGTCCACACGTGTACCATTTCCCCTTGAGACAAACTTGTGAATTTCCAATATCCCCTAAGATTAAATCAGTAAATTGGTCGTATGCCAACACAGCTAATTTACATTATCTACTCCAAACTCTATTTGTACATCTTCATGAACATTGTCCAGAATAAACTATACTTTTTGGCTAATTTTTAGAATTGATAGATATCAGATATTTATCTTCCTATCTTCAAATTATTTTCTAACTTAATAAACTATAAATAGAATTGCAGTGTCCTCAATGATCAGAAATGTTCTCTTCCTTTAAACTAGGGAACTCATTTTATGTCATTTGGACCTTATGTTAGTGATATTCTATTCAGTTATTATGATCTGTAAGGAATATAGTCTTTGAGAATCTAACATATAAACATATATAATCTTTAGTAGATTTGAATGTTGGGGTTAGAGAAGTAATAGATTTGTTTAGGAGTAATAGAAATTCCTTTTCTATGACTTTCTTATATACAATGATGAAACACAAAAGCCAGAGTAGGGATTAGGGGTCTATTTTCATCAGTAGGACTTCAGACTGAAACTGTTTTTCCCTCCTTTTAGATATGAGTTACTACCTTGGGCTTGGGCTAGTACATAAGATAATGCCTGTGGGAACCACACTTTATTTTCCACTACAACACACTAAAGAGCTACAACACACTACAGTTATTCTTAAAATATTATTCATTAGAAAATATTTTCAGGGGCCTCCCTGGTGGCACAAAGTGTTAAGTTGCAGCACTTTGACGCTATCTGCAGCCACTGTAGCACAAGTTCAATCCCCGGCCAGGGAGTTGACCCACCTGGTGCAGCAGGCCTCTCCTGTCTTGCCTGCAGCAACCTTCAACAGTGCGTTTCGGTTAATCTGCCTGTTCTGTTCCTCACTCTGTCTCTGGTGAATCCCCAGCACCTCTGGCCTATACCTCAGTTCTTGTATGCATAAATAATTAAATCTTAAAAAAGAAAATATTTTCATGCTCCAGTGGTAAAACTAGTGAGGTCATGGGTAAGACCTGAATAATATTAGAACAATAAAATGTAGTTAAGGTGATGAGTTGGGAAGGAACAGGCAGGCAGAAGCTAAATCCGGGTAAAAAGCACACTAGGAAAAGTAAAGAGAATAATATATTTCATCAGCTCAAAAATGTCAAAATCATTAGATCCTAACATCACTATAGTTAAAAGCTAAAGTAAGGCTGGGATTTCACAGTTCTACACAAATGAGCCTAACAGTAGCAAAGAGGCCTGGCCATGTCAGAGTTGGCAAATATGTTTATCTCACTTACCAAATCTGGTCAAGAGGTAGGGGAAGCCTGGATCATAGTGTTGAAAAGAATTCTGAACCTGTGTCTTAGAGAATAAAGTGCTAGTTCAGTGAAGAAAAGACTGTGATTAATGAGTTATGTCTACCTGTGAAAGAATGGTAGCTATAGCACTGCCATGAATTAGCCATCCTTAGAAGCTGTTTTAATTGGATGGCACAACTTCAGGTAGATAAATTCTCCCCAGAGATAAAGGCATTGATTTGCCTGCCAGATGAAAATCTGCCTATATAACATATTCATGGAATAAATAAACATTGTTTTTAAAAGAGGGGATTGTCAGTTTACCAGGAAATGCTACTCCATAGGTAAAGGGGCAACTTTTTCTCTCATATTACTTTATCCATCGAATAGACTCAGAAGATGGCTTGAGATTTAAAAAGAGAAAAATGCTAAGCATTCATATAGAGTAAGTAGGGAGAAAGGTAAAGTTTTATAAAAAGATCATCATATCCAAGAATATATTCATATAAATTTGTTTGAGAGCATGTGTGTGCAACGTCTTCATATAAGCCCTAGAACATCTACTAAGTGGAATGAAAACAGTTGAATAACAAGCCTTAAAGGAGCATTTTTAAAGGCTACATTAGTAGACTTATTAAAATATCCATCAATTTTAATTTCACTCCAGTTAAGGAAGGCAAAAGCTCTGGTCTCATATGTGCTTAGTGAGATGAAAGAACACTCCTCATCAGCAATTATCATATCATTTGTTTAAATAAAATTTCTCCGTATTCAGCTCCCTATCTTCTTCTCCCATAAGAATAATGTTCTATGAGAATAGATTTAGTGATATATGCTTCGAACAGAGCCATGGAGCCCCTGGAATTCATTAATCCTGTGACCTTCTGTGAGCTGCTGGCCTGAAAGGGTTGGACTTCACTTTAAACTGGACTGAATTTCAGAGCAAAGGGCTCAGAGGTGGCAAACAGCTCATTAATTCAGAGTGTAATTCAGTGACAGAAGAATTGTTTTAAATGCACAATCTAAAACTATTTAAATTCACATTATAATTATAAGCAAAAACTATGCACTTCAAATTTGAAATCTGGATATGCAATCTAACGATAACTAATGAACAAAATTTTTTAAAAAGAGGGGACTGTCATCTTACCAAGAAATGCTAATCAACCTGCTTTTTGAAGTGTGCTTCATTTGCATCACAAGCATTATTATGAAAATTCAACATTATGCTTCTGTGTATTGCATTGTACTGCTCTGCTGAACATCAGAAAAAAAAAAAAAAACAGGTAACACTTCCTCAAAGTGAATAAAAATGGAATAAAAAGTCATGATCAAAGATAACTTTAATTTTTCGTTAATTTTACCTTAAGTCCACTCTTGGGAGAGACGTCTTCTTTACAAATTTTTGTTCCTACAACAAATTCTCTCTAAGCTTATGGTCCCTAAAATATATTCCCAAATGTAAGGTATGGGTAGGTAAACATCAGTCAAATCTACATAGCCTCTATCCATAAATGGCAGCAAACTCATTAGAGTTCACTGAGAGAAAAACCTCATTATACTCCCACTAGAGCATGGGATTTAACTTTCTAAAATTAATGTTATAGAAAGAATTTTATTCCTTTTAAATAGTAATCAACAATGGGAAGATTTACTATTACTATGTTTTGTAGTTGGTATATTGCCTAAGATACAAGCTCTACATACTTATTCTCTCAGCATATTCACATCGAGAAAATACAAATATTTTCTAAAACAATTGTGGTAACACATCAGTTTCTTCCTTGTAAATTTAAAGGATGGTTATCCTCAAAATTGAGATAAGAAAATGAAGCATGGAAAATTTTCATTATTATTGCTAATTATTTTAAATGAAGAAAATGCCAAATAATAAGGAACATCTTAAGACTAAAATTAAATTTTAATTAAAACATTAAGTGCTGAAAAATTAAGTGTTAAAAGGTGATGCACAAAGCATTTCCCAGCAAGTGTAAAGTTTACTTCATAAAATATGTATTTAATTCTGAAAAATATGTTTGAGTCTATTTTTTTCTTAAATTGCTTTTTCTATGAATATCTGTATATTTGTAATTAGAAGGTTAATATATTACATTATATTTTTGACTACATTAAAAATATTTTGCAGCATTTCTTAAAGCCACAGAATACTTGCATGTATTAAAAAAAAAGAAAAAAAGAAAAAAAATTCGGCCTAAATGTAACAGTAAATCTTTGACTCAACAATACAAAAATTGTTACAGAGATACAGAGATAAGCATTGTTGTGGAATTCTCAGGTTTTTGGTCAGTTATTTCAAGCCAAGTGCCTGTTATTATTCCTAAAAAAATATATATATATATATATCCAAATTGGGAGATGCACAATTTTAACAGCCCAAAAGTCAAGCAAACCATAATGATCATGACTCACTTCTATGGCAAACCTGTGTAGCCTCTTTGACAGATCAAATTAAATTCTGTTTTGTAAAGCATGGGACACTCACCCCTCGTTTGAAGCAATGCTGTACTTTTCATTCCTGCTGAGTAAATAGCCTCAAGTCAAACTACTTGCCCTGACTAACGATCAAACATATCCAGGAATTCTGTACAAGAAATGCATTCTTCCCTTCTTTGAAGTGCATAGCTGGGAGAGTAATTGGGTTTACTGGAGATTTTCCTTAGAACTGCAAAAGAAATTTCTTGGCTAAGCATATAAGCAAGCTACATATTTTCCTTTTTTTATTAAATATCTGCTTGTAAGAGGGTGGACACTGAATAAACATGTGCCTCAAAGGACTGCCAGAATGATACACTACTGTCTCTTTGCTGACTGAGGAATTCTCAGTGGTGTTAAGTTAAAATTTTCCATCAGAAGAATGTATCATCGTGAAACATTTAATTTAGCCATACAATCTTGTCTAGAAATACAATTGTGCCTCCAAAATATTAATATCATTACAACTAGACAGTCAGGAATATATAAGATAAATATGCTGTAGAATCAAAGAACTTAGAAACTGGCAGGTTAGGTATTATAATCTTTGAAATACTATGCAAAAAGAACCATAAAGTTAGGATGTGATAGGCTAGAATAAGACTGTCATAAAATAAATGACACAGAACATTTGATGAGAAAGAGAAAGATTACTTTTGATGGGGGCGATGCAGAGATTATTCAGTGATCATTACCATTATGTGGGCTAGGTATTCAAGGATGGATAGGAATTTCATAGGTAGGGTGTGACTGGTGAATCATTTTAGGCCAAAGATAAAGACAGAAACATAGGAATTTTCTGGGGTTGGAGACTAGTTCAAAATGAGGGGAATACTACAAAGAGATGATAGGAGAAAACTTTAAAAAGGCAAACAGAACCAGAACATGGAGAACTTTTATACAGAGGGTAGTCACAGAAAATACATAGAGAACTAGAGAAAACACTTTTTCTGTTGACATTTTAAAAGAATATTCTATTTTTCCACTTGTCTTAGACTAGCTTTAAGCACAAAAATAATAAGGACCACTTTGCCTGGGATTGTCTTCTGTTTCAAAATATCTAAAGTTAGACTAAAGTAGCAAAAAATAAAAATACTGTCTAGGTAGGGTAGTTAATGTCTGGATAAGATGACCTCCTATTAACTTTACTGAGCCAGTATTCTGCTTCTTAGGCTACTGGGGTTTTGAAGAAAAATTAAGTTACATGACTAGGAAAAGAATATGGAGTATTGAGAGCCTCAGACCATGGCAAGAAAGTCATTTTTAGCTCCTCATGCAAGAACAACTCATAGGGAGTAGGACTGAATCATGAAACAGCATGAGACTAATTCTCCTGATGGAGGAAGTATAAGAGAAGTAAAGGACTGAACGGGGGCATGACAGTCTGGCATGGCAGCGATTGTGGTACCAATAGCAACAAATGATGAAAGAGGACCTGGGGTTTGACCTACTTATAGGGTGAAAAATCAAAACAGAATATTACTAATTATGACTGCAAGAAAGAGAAAGAACTACAGGTTGGAAAAGAACACGTATATTCCTGATGACAAGAATGTACATCAAGAGTATAGCGAAATATCAGAGGAGCCAACTGGAATAAGCAAGAGCCAGGCCAGGTCAAATGTAAGAAATGGGTTGGCAATTCTTTGAAATATGTCCGAAAATGCAAAAGCAGTCAGAAAGAAAATAGGTCAATGATATGGCTAAACAGTATTTCCTGATTGCCTTTGTCAGAAAGAAATGGCATACAAATCTAAACTCCTTTGGCTCATTTAGATAATTTGTCTAAGCAGTTCTGGGTCTACAGGAAAGATATAATTTACATGCCTTGCCCAGTAACTGGAAAAGGAAGGAGGACAGGAACTCACATCAATTATTTCCAGTGGTAGATGTGTGTACACTCTTAGCAAATGTATTTTAAGTATACACTAATATATGTATATTTATTCACCAATTATGTCTATATTAGAAAAATATGTATGCTATAAAAGATACACAAACATACAAAGTTAGAAGGATGAGAAAATTAAAAAGAAATTCTAGTATTTCTTTAGAAGCCACTAAGTTCGATAATTGCTTTCTCTCCTAGTCCCAAACATAATGGAAATAGCTTAATTTTTATATTTCATAGGTAGTAAAAATTTTTATGAAATTGAAATGAGAGGATGAGATGGTTGTTTAAGGGAAATTGAGCCATGGGATCATAATTGGAGATGGTAGATGGTGAGCTGAGCTTGGCAGACAGAAGCCAGAGAGAAGGCGACTTTGATAGTTATGGTACGAAGTAATAACAATCTGGATTAAGGTGGTGCTGGCACAAATGGACAGAGGCCAAATATCTCTGGAACTGACTTTTACAGGAAGCAACTGTACAGGTACACTCTTGTGAAGAGAGGGGATAGAGCCCAAATTTGGCTGTACACTTGCCTCCTGGAGGTGACTACTCTTTTCATCTCCTGTTCTGAATATTGGCCTCCATTATTTCACTGAAGACAGTTCAGGAAATTATAGCTAGCATTTCAAGTTATAATGGTATCTTATATATGAGTAAAATAGTTACTCCAAAGATAAAATAATTCTAGGGAAGTAAAAGATCAACTTGTAGAACTAAAGAGGTCAAAAATTTCTTAATATTTTAAGATGTCACTTTCTCCTTAAATTGCACACAAATACCAGATCTGACTCTAAAATTCTGTCAGTTCCCTTGTTAAAGTTACTATGTCTGCCTCAGCAATAAAACATTATAAAGAATAACAGCAGCAAACATTCTATACTTTCCCAGATATGCTATAAACAGCACACAAAAGAATATCACTACAAATATTTTTAAAATAAAGTCAAGTTTCAATTTTAAGAAAAAAAATCTCTCTAAATGTGAGGGTTTCAGTAAAATACCCTGAGCTAATGGTTGTTGCTCTGCAGAGATTATAGGAAAGATATTTACCAAAAAAAAAAAAAAAATCAATACTATATGTATTTTAATGTCTAGGGGGAAAAAGAGATATGATTCCTATTATATAAAACTCTAAAAGGAAACCTTAAAACCAACTATAGTATAAGTAATACTGAGATTATAGAATATTTCTTTATTACCTAGAAGATGCAATTCCTTTCTTGATGTTTTACTACCTTATAAATGGCAGGTAATAAGACAAAACTCAAGTTTCCTTACAATCATGACATTTTAACTTTCATTTACAACATTGTATTGCAGTAACTACCTTGATGAAGGATGTTAAAGTTGAAATTGAATTGAACATCAAGACACATTTATCTGATCACCTCGAAAAGCTGCATTATAGTGCCATTCAAATATATTATATGTGGCAGGGGCTGCCTTTTCTTCTGAAAACACCTACTGAAAATTAAATATCAGGTGGTCTCCAATAATTTGATCTAAAATGTTGTAAACAAAGAGAAATATTTCAAACGCTCAAACTTTTGTCATTTTCATAAAAGTGAAGATAGTGAGCTTTCCCTTTGTTCCTTATCTCAGTGAAAACTCCTGATTAGGACGAGTACAAAGTAATTAGTTCATTCACCTATTAGACCTTAATAAGGGAATTTCTCAATCAAAACCTTTGGTTTGATTTTTCAGAAAAGGTCTCAAAGGAATAACTTTAATTTCTTTTCTTCATGATTTTATCTGCAGGATAAAGTTATCAGTCATTTAAGAATAACCAAATTCTGTTTTCACAATTGTTTCAGTGTAGAGTTTAATGTAAATATTTTTAATATTACTCTAAGATAATATTTAGAGTATAAACAATATAGTGAAATTAATGTTAAAATATTTATTAAGTATTCCTGAAAAAAATGATTTATAATTAGACCTAAAATTTGCAAATGTACTGTTTAAAATATTGCCAGATTTCATTTCATGCAGTAAAAGAAGTGAAACATCGTTATGGAACATCTGATGAAGACAAATCACTTTGGCTTATTTCAAAGTGCAGTGTCATTGCACTAGCCCTGCACTCTGTAAGCTATGTTCCATCCTTCATTCTGAAACCTATCAGAATCATGATAAAATATTATCGTAGAACCTGTGATGAGCTTTCAGACAAGAGCAAAACTAGAGTTAAGTGAAAAAGGTTCCTTAAGCCCCCAAAATGACCTGCGTTTGAAACCACTTGTCAGTATTTCCAATGACAGCCCATCAGTATTCTCAGTACTCATCTGATTCAAGTTCCTTAATTTATTTTAGTTTTAATGTATGTAGAATAAATGGATTGACTATAGTACTCTCCAGTTTTTCAAGATACGTACAAGTCAAAATGTATACAGAGGAAACATCTAAAAAAAAAAAAACAGCAGGAAATAACTTTTAAGACTTGGTGAAGCTAGTTTGAAACTACATGACTTACATTTCAGGTAACATCTTTAAAGGCACATCACCTAAAGCAAAGAAAGTGAAGGAAAAGATAAACAGCTGGGACTACATCAAATTAAAGAGCTTCTGTACAGCGAAAGAGATATTACCCAAAACAAAGAGATACCCCATTGATTGGGAAAAAAATTTTTCACTCCATAGAACTGATAAGAGACTGATCACAAATATCTACGAAGAACTCACATGACTCAAGAAAAACAAAGTAAACAATCCAGTCAAAAAATGGGCAGAAGAACTTAAAATACACTTCTCCAAAAAGGAAATGAAAACGGCAAACAAGCATATGAAAAAATGTTCAACATCTCTCATAATCAGGGAAATGCAAATTAAAACCACAATGAGATACCACCTGATACCAGTAAGAATAGGACATACTTAAAAAACTAGTAACAACAAATGTTGGCAAGGATGTAGTGAAAATGAACTCTCCTACACTGCTGGTGGATGCAAACTGGTCCAAGCACGATAGAAAGCTGTATGGAGGTTCCTCAGTCTGCTAAAAATGAAGCTACCACATGACCCAGCAATCCCTTTCCTAGGAACCTACCAAAGGACAAAAACATTAATTCAAAAGAATACATGCACCCTGATGTTTAAGACAGCACTATTTGTAATAGGCACTTCTTGGAATCGACTCAAATGCCCAAAAATAGATGACTGGCTCAAGATGTGGTATATATACACAATGGAATACTATACATAAATCAAAAAAGATAAATAATGCCATACACATAAACATGGTTGAAGTTTTAAGAAATTATGCTTAGTAAAGTAAGTCAGAAAGAAAAGAAAAGCACTGGGTGGTTTCATTTACAGGAGGAATATAGGGATTAAGAAAAAAAATAACAATGACAACAAAAAACCACAATAAAACAAAACAAAGATAAACAAACAACTATAAATCAGAGACATTCTGCAGGGGAGAGGGAAGGATTGGGATCAAAACAAGGATGGAAAGAGCACAAGGGACTATGGTGATGGTGCACAGGTGAATTGGTGGTGGAAATTCTATGGGCAGTACATCTAAGAAGCAAACATTGTAAGAAAAATAAATAATAATAAAAACATTTTTAACCAATTTGCCATCAACCATGAGCCATCTAGAAGTAGCAGAAAGGTAAACAACAGAAGAAAGAAGGGGATTTTTATTACTCCTTAATCTAAAAAGACAGATAACAAAGAAGACACAATAGTTTGGATATTTATCAGAATGATACTGAGAATTTCTGTTAAACTCTAATTAAATTTTAGGAAACACTGATTATGCCTATAATTGAAATTCATCAGTGGAAGGAAAACCCTTTCCTAATAGCAAAAGAAAAAAGTTACCCTTCAAATATAGGTACCAAAATCCTGGTCATCTTGTGAGTGCCTGCCATAAGCATTTTAAATGGCCAGGGCCTCTAAGTCACTGTCAATTGGGAGTACATGTTCATACATCACCACAAAACACCAGAGCAAAAATTATTTAAGGACCAACTTTGAGCCCCATCAGGCCATGATAAACATTGTTTTATGGGAAATGGGAAACCTCAAGTGACCCAAACCATATAAATCGCATGTGTGTGTCAACTGGAGATGGGCCAACATCCATTACAAAGATCATATTGCTTTATCTTACATGCTGGCATTCCAAAGGCAATGCAATTTAAGATAAAAGCTAGTTTTTAAATGGCCACAAAGTCCTTAGTTTAAATCAAATTCTTTCATTCTATCTTGCATTCCAGCAGACTTGTGTTTTAAAGTATTAAGAACCCGACAAGAACTTAAAATCATAAAGAAACATGCAAATCAGTCTATAACAAATCACCTAACAGGTGCCCTGGAAGAGAATTGATATGACATTTGACCATTTGCCGTTCACTGATACTATTCTCTTTATAGAGAATATGTGGTTTTCTATATTACAACTTAAGAGTTACAGAGAGGAAAATATAGCCCCAGCCACTCCCACACTGCTTCAAGGGAAAAATGCCTTGAAGTGACTAACCTTCCCCAAGGTCATTAGGCCAAGAGATGAGTTCTTCTGTTTCCAGATAACTTTCCTCCTGACCCATAGCATATGGTTTCTATTACTACCAGACCATGACCACAAAGACATTTCAAATCCCTGTGAAAAATGTGATTCTATGTCTCCTGCTCAGTTGTATGTCATAGAGGACAGTTGAAGTTCTGGTGGATAAGAGGGAACAGGGGAAGGGTGGCAGTAGAGATTTAATCCATGCCATCCTTTCATATTATATGACTAGGTCTGTAATAGAAACCTTCTCACTTCTGGTTGCTCTCTTTTATCTTACAAACCACTTAATGCTCATAAGGGACACTGAACACACTTCAGTGTATCATGTTTAAGCTCTCCAAAGATGTGAAACAGCTTTATCAAGGGTGACAGCTCTGACATTTACTAATCTGTTTTACAAAATGTGTGTGTGTTTTTTTTAAGGGGAGATAAAAGTAAATTCATGCTATTTAATCTGCACTAACAGCAAATAATAGTCTGCCTATGATGATTAAAAAATGTTTATGAAGGTATTTTGAATAAATATTTATTTGCAGGTATTACAATTGCCTCAGAACATTAATAATGAGGACAAGAATTAGTCAACTAATACAAGTTATTCCATAGGGCACCTTTAATCCATTCAGATTAGTCAGACTCTCGATATGAACATAATAGTGTTCTGCCTTATTAGATTTCACAAATGACGTTTTCTCAGTTTTTAATATAATATAAAGTGTAGAACAATTGTCTGGTCTTGTAAAAGAATTCTGTACAATTAATTATGAGTTTCTAGGATATTCTAATTTTATAGTAGCTGAAATGCATCTTATCGCTTGGCACTAAATTTAATGGATCCATACAAAAGATTAAAGGGCAAAAGATTAAACACTCACACACAAATATTTAGACCCATATAAGCAAAACTCAAATTATTTGACTTACAGTAAAATGCTACCAAGTAGAAAACTTTTAGCACTTTTCTTTGTCGCATAGTATGAAGTTAGTACTTTTTCTTTTTATCCTTTTTATAATCTGTTTATTTTGGCTGTATCTATAAACTTTCTTTGCCCTTCAGAGTAGTATTTTTCTCTTTATGATTATTTTGGAATGCTTTGTGTGAAAACAAAACATTCTGACACTTCCACTGTATGTGTTTAGATAGAACAAATATTAAAACATGAAAAACACTAATCAAATATAATGCCGTGGTTTAGCATGATATGGGTGAGTCCACAGCTATCTAAGAAATGAGAATTTGTCAGACCAAAATATTACTAGTTAGTAGGGTGCTATGAAGTGATCAAAAGGATTACTTTATTGAAACTGGTTTCAAAATTTGGTCTTTCTATTTTAAGTATCCTTTACTGTATCAAACCCATTAAACACCCCATCTTGGGAATTATGAAGGAAGATAAGGATTTTCAAGGTACTATTAGTTTTAAATTGCAGAACTTTATAAAGAAGTGTAATTACTGCAGAAAATATATTATCCAGGTTATATTACATATCCATTCATAGTTCAAAAAATAAGAACACTAACAAGTTCAGTTGTTTTTGTTTTCCGGGATATATTCAGAGACAGTTATCGTCACTGGGGATTCCTGAGCACATCTGAATTTTCCCATTGCTGTGGCAAGTTAATTTGTTTATTTAAACAACATCCTGTCAGACAATCAAAAATGGTCTAATGGTAACCCTTTGTTTTTAATAAGGAAATTCACTCATAGCTTATTCTAAGTGTCTTGGGAAGACAAAGTTCATTTTGAAAATCTGATATTTTGTAGCTATTATGCATATAAAACAAACACTTTCAACTTTAGTCTTTAGGAATCAAAAATTGTTTGGGGGAGTAATAGAAACTCTTTCACTTGAAGCAAAAGGGAAACATTTCATCTACCTTTAACCCATCTTACCTTTCTAATTAATCACAGTATTTCTATTTCCTTTTTAAAAAACTTTTATAAACTCTTAAAATACACTGTCTTTCTTTATAATCTATTTTCATTCTCTCTTTGCTTAAAAAGTTCTTTCAACATCCAATATTTGATATCAATTGGTTCTCATACAAGCTTTTAGAGGAGAAAACTTTCAACTCTTATGCCTATGTCTGTCAACTGATTATTCAGCTTAATATTATGTTTCAGTGTCTATTATTACCAAAAGTTGGGGTAGAGCTCGAAAGCTTGATTTCTTATTAACAGCACCCCATGAACCTCTTACCCATAAATTAAACTTTAAGATGAGGGCAGGGGAAGATTTATATAGCCAGTTCAGTCCGTTAGAATTTGATTCAACAATATGGGCAACTGTGGATAGCATTTATATTTTTTATATATTTCAATTATATTCCTTCAGAGTTACTGCCATTTTAGAACCCCAGTTTTATAGATAGTCCCGATTATTAATCTTGATCACTTAAGTTGAGGCCTGTGTATGGATTCTTTTTTGTCTTTGTCTTTTTCTTGAAATACAAATAGAAAGGCCATACCCAGCATCTCACTTTGAATTGCCCTGAGGCTACCCTCTCTTAATGAAGGATAAAACAGGGACTCTGGGATTTAACAAATTTGTGCTATAAAACACTAGTCCCTAAGATGTTTTAATATGAACTATTCCCAGGTCAATGATTTTGGGTGAAACTCTAAAATATTACACTCTTAGATATTAATAAGTAAAAGATTGATATATGTTACACTAAAAGTGAAATAAACTGTTTAAAATCTATTTTGATTGGGTTGTCTGTATATTTGTTGGTGAACTGTACACATACTTTATGTATTTAGGAAATTAGCCTTAAACATAGATATAGGTTGTAGGTTGCCTTTTTGTTTTGGGGATGGTTTCTTTTGAGGTGTAAAAACTTTATAGATTGATGTAGTATACTGGTTTGTTTTTATTTTTGTTTTCCTTTCATTGGGGTTGATATCTGCAGTGTATCCTCGATGTTTTCTTTTAAGTACTTTGTGATTTTAGTTCTTATATCCTAATCTTTAATCTATTTTAAATTAACTTTTTATATGGAGTATATAGTATCTTTTTATTTGCATGTGGCTATCTATGTGTCTAATAACATTTATTGAATAGGTTCTTTTAAATGGATAAGAAACCTAAAAGGACACTTTTCTAATGAAGACAGTCAGATAGCCTAGACACACAAAAAATTATTTAACATCAATAATAATAAGGGAAATTCCAATCAAAACCATAATAGATTATCATCTCACTCCTGTGAGACTGGCCTGTATCAAAAAGAATGGAAACAAAACATTTGACAATAATGTGTAAGAAAAGAAACTGTTGGTGGGATGTAAATTTGATGCAGCCTTTATGGAAAATGATGTATGGAGACACCTTAAAAGAATGGAAATACAGCATGCTATACCAATATAACAACTGCCAAGTCATGGAACTTACCTGTGTCCAATGACAGACCAGTGGTTAAAGAAATTTTGGAATATATACTCAATGGAATACTACACAGCGATTTAAAAAGATGAAATAATGCCTTTGGGGACAATATAGTTCACTTTGAGGTGATTAAGCTAGTGAAATACTCAGAATGTGAAAGTCAGATATCAGATGGTTACACTTACTGTGGAATATAAATAATAAGAAAAACATACTGGCAAAGTACAGCAGAAAATAACTACAGATAGCTTTTTTTTTAGCATATTAACATTTTTTGTATCTGTAACATACTTGCCTTTTCTGAAGAAACAATGTGGGGGAGAGGCTCGCCAAGAAAATACCACTTAATCTCAAATAATATCAAGGTAATATGTGATGGGACCTAACACGGTGTGTGACTTCTACTAAAAAATAGGTAGTGGTGATAAATATAAGTTGGAATGACCAGTGACTTCTTATATTCCAGTTTTTAAGGAGACAATATAATACCCCCTCTCAGAGTAATGGCAATTAAAACACTCTGGTTCTGAAGCCAAGAAGTTAACTATTGACTTTTAGTGATACATTAACCATAGAAATCTACAACCAGATTGGTTCACGTGAATTAGTTCCATAGGGTCTATGCTCCTGTTGTTATTCTCTATGTTGATTCCTTTACTTAAACTCAGACTTTTAGAACCTGGATTTCTGTATCTTGCTGCCTAGTGGAAAAAGAACCAATGGTTTTAAATATCAGTT
This sequence comes from Galemys pyrenaicus, assembly GCA_019455555.1. Classification (NCBI taxonomy): domain Eukaryota; kingdom Metazoa; phylum Chordata; class Mammalia; order Eulipotyphla; family Talpidae; genus Galemys; species Galemys pyrenaicus. The sequence goes on along the minus strand of JAGFMF010011428.1, from coordinate 399,025 downwards.
TCTCAATGTCTGAACCCAGACGAGAGTTACCAAAAGTACCATAATACCAAGGTTTCTTAAAAAAAATTAATTCAATTAGCTTTAGACATTACTGTCTGCCTAATATGGAATTTTGGATTCAATATGGACTGGGTGTTAACTCATATTTCTCATGTTATTTCATTTATAAGCAACACTCCTGCTTCAAATAGATGTCTTTATATGTCCACATTATGTATGTTCTGATTCCTAAACCTTCCAGGTAGAATGGTCTGGAGTTCCAAGGCTATGTTTTCTCTAAGGTGTCTAAGGTCCAAGTAATAAAGCAAAAAGTGATAGTGGGAGAATCAACAATATTAGGAATTAAAGAAGTAAAGATAACAAAGTTACCACAGAAGAGTGATGCACAAACAACTATAAAAGTAATTTTAATAAATATTCTTATTAGTTTTATTTTGCCATATTCTATCAGGAGCATCAACTTAACAAATCAGTCTCTATTTATATTCACACACCCATATTCTCATTGACCATTGAGGTCTGCTCTGCCATGTGGGTCCCTGCCCTGGCAGGTGGCAGGGATTGAACTCGTGCTGCAGTGGCTGCGGTTCGCGTTGCTTAACCCACTGCGCCACCACGGAGGCCCACAGGTGTAAATTTTTAAATATCAATATGGGTAATACTACATTAAGTTCACCACTAAAAGCCAATTCTTTCCTTCACCATTCAATTAACCAATTTTAGAATCCCTAATATATTTTGAAGTACTTTCTTAACAAATTAAAGTACACAGAGGAAAATGTAGGACAACGAAATTTAATAACCTAAGCTCTCCAATGTACACTTCACAGGTGCCTTCTGATCTTTACTTTGATTGAGTCTTTAGTGATTGGATCCTTGTTTTTTACAATTCAGAGTCACTGTCATTATCAAGTATCACTTTATATGATTGAATTAACTCATGACAAAGAACAATTTGCACTCCATTTGGCTATGAACACAATTCTTTGGAAAGTTGGTTCATTTTCACTATTTTTTCTCAAAATTGACTCTTCCACATTAAAAAACACACATGTGCACATGCACACACACACACACAGACTAGCAGCAAGGGTAAAGTTCAAAAAACAGCATTTCTTCTCAAAATAACTATTTAAATGCAAATTTTGACCTTTATTCCTAACCTTTAAGTGGTCATTTCATAGAGATGCAAAAAAAATTATCTTAGTGCCTACAGAGTAGCACTCTAATGTGTTATTTATTTCATTTATGATGCATAAGCCATACGTTTTTAAAACTTGATGGATTTCTTTAGGGATAAGCAGTATTTTCAGAAATTCATTTTTTAATATATGCATAGACTGGTATAAATCCAAGTTTTATAAAAGAGTCATATCATTTTTCACAATTTGAATAAAGTAGCCATATTTTTTTTCATTATACTATTTTCATTGAACTTTATGCAATTTACAAAACTGGTATTCATTAGTGACAAATAACTTGAAATAGTCTTTATTATAATTTAAATTAATTTAAATATACTTGATAAAAGTTTAAAAATGTACAGTGGATAATATTTTCTACTTGTCTTTCAAAATATAATAATTGAAATCACAGTAAAATGTCCCCAAATGATGAGTTGATGGTTTTGTCTAAATTCAAGTAAACTCAAAATGATAAAAGTTTTTTTAAGGAAAAATAGCTATTTACAAAGGACCAAAAGTTTCAAAGCATTACATTAACTTAGAATTGTAGGATTATTACCAGAAATAAATTTTTGTGACATGAACTTTGATAGAAAGTCATAAAAACAAATTTGAATGAACAGACTTGTTTTGTAAATACCCCATAAGATAGCATCAGAGGCAGTTCAGGTCTTGGGCATATCCTTTCATTTGCCTGTGATTTCATTTTTAGCTGTGGGGGATAATTTCTTCATAGTCAGGCAATATTACTCTCAACTTATCATCCATAGGCATTTCTCTTCAGAAATCTTAAACATCTTAGCCCTCAGGCAGAGAATGTCTGAAGCATGAAGGAGTTAATATAGTTGCTCATATAGTCTCAGAAACAGGAGATGGGACACCCAAGACATGGCAGAGTAGGACTGATAAAACCTCTACTGGGTAAAACAACAAAATCTAAATTTTGCTCATGGGAAATTTTAGTAGTGCGTTACTGGTGAGAGATGACCGAACCATGGATATTTTATTCTGAAGTTGGTGACTTGGATTGGGGCTGGAACAGGGAGAAGGTAAGAGAGTTGTGTTTGTCACATTACTAGTTAGGCGAACAATCTGGGGACTAGGAAGAGACTGTGCAGGTATACTAACCATGACTCAGAATTTTTTTCTGGAAGGGGAAGGGCAGACCTACATGCACACATGCATAGAGTATTACTATAGGTTCAGTGGTGGAAAATCTAACTGCTGGCAACAGACAACAGGAGTGTAAAAAGCATTCTCACCTCTCCCTGCTGGGAGATCTGAGAGTGAAACCTGTTACAAACTTCAGAGACATGGTACAGCAAGGAGTTGGGCATTGGAATTTGGGCTCCACGAAGAAGCAGTAAGCAGTATTTGCTTTAGTGTGTAAGGGAAGAAGCAGCAGTATAAATTTCTTTTCATAGAATAACCCTTGTCCCCACTAAAACAGGACAAGTCACTGAGTTCCAAATTCTCCTCCCTTCCTCAACTGCCACCAGGTTAAGCCAAGAAGATAAGCAGCCAAAATTAAAGTTACTATACTCAAAAAGAAAAAAGTAAATAAAGATGACAGAATACCTAGGAAACAAGGACTATCTAAATGCCAAAAAGAAAAGCTAAGCACGAATAGTAGCACAAAGATCTACATAAAGGACATATTTTGAGGACCTAACAGAGTGATTTTAGAAGAACAATCTCTTTGTTTTAAACTGCAGCATTTTTAAAAAAGATTTATTTATTTATGCATATAAAAACAGGGGTACAGGTCAAAGGTAGGGAAATGAGAGGATTCACCAGAGACACAGTGGGGATCAGAACAGGTAGATTGACTGAAATACACTGCTGAGGGGAGCAGCAGGGATGACAAGAGAGGTCTGCTGCGTGTGGGTCAGCTCCCAGGCCTGGGATTGAACTTTTACTGCAGTGGCTGTGGATAGCTTCATAGTGCTGAGACCACCTTAAGCCACAAGCGAGGCCAAATACAGTATTTTTTATTGAGGTAATACTGTTTACAACAGTGTTTATGATTTGGAGGTACAGTTCATAACAATTCAGATGTGTGTAACACTGCACACTTACTCCCAAAGCACTAATAATTCTCCACCCTAGTTTAATGGGCCTCTCCTCCCTTTGCTACCCACTACCCATCCTTCACTGTCCCCACACATAGCCTCAATTCCATAGTCATATTTCTAGAGTTTACATTGGTTAGTTTTGTCTATTCTATTGTTCTGTTTCTTTATAGGCCCCATGTGTACAAACTTAAAGGATTTGTCTTTCAACCTTCTGATTTATTCTGCTTATCATAATCCTTTCAAATTCCATCTGTGTTCTTAAAATGGAAAATTTTCATTATACATGTAACTAAGAAGTTAAAATATGGAAAACAGTATGGAGATTTATCACAAAAATAAAAATAGAAATACCATATGACTCAGCAATATAATTTCTAGGTATTTGTCCAAAGAATAGAAAAACTCCAATAAGTAAAGATATACGTATGTCTATGTTTATAGCACTTTCCAAAATAATTAAGTCATGGAATCAAACTTAATGTGCATAGGCAGATGACCAGATAAAGAATACCAGTCATTTATTTAAAAATAAGATGAAAGAGTGCCTTTTGTTACAAATGTATGTATTAATTATTCTAAGTGAAGTCAGAAAGTGAAGGAGAATAAACAGATGGTTTCACTCATTTGTGGAATATATACAATGAGGAAAATAAACTGGCAAAAGCATAGCAAAAATAATTCCTAGATTCTGAAAATACTGGTTACTAAATAGAATGGGGAATGAGGATAAGAAGGAAAGGAAAAGAAAAGAAAGGGAGATAGAATATTAGCACTGGAGTTTGGTGGAGAGTGAATAAAGTATGTGCATATATGGAGTTGTGAAATTGTACTACAAATGTATATATTTATATAAACATCTGTAAAATTAATAAAATTTGAGGAAGAAAAATTGAAGGTGGGAGACAGTGATTAATTTTATTGATTTCCCAATTGTTTAAGATAAAGGTACATATTTACAAAAAACACTGGGATTGAAAATGTAAATGATTTATTTACTTTTAAATCAATGTATTCATGCTAAACGTACATTTCTCAACTTTACTATTTAAAGGGTAATATAGCTTTTCAAAACTCAAAATATATTATCAATGAAAATAAGATATTATGGCCTAGAATGAGATACACATTAACTTCTAAATTATACACAGAAATGTCTTACACAGAGATGCCAAATTTTAATTAATCATATTTTATTGCTCTTTCTTTTTTTATTGGGGAATAGGAGTGTTGGGTGCAATTGGCAAAAACAAATTCTCATATTGATATTTCTAAAGACTATCTGAAAAGAAATTTCTTAAAACTTTTTTTTACTGTGTCTGTAATTATGTCTCCAATTAGTAATGTCATACTAGTAGAAATGTTTATCAAACAAATGACAGATTCATCCAGTCATGCAGAAATTCATTCACTTACTCACAAAATTCATGAAGAAGGAACATGACTCCAAATTTGGCCTGCTTTGTGGAAGGAAGGAAAGGAGGGAGGGAAGAAGAGAGGGAAGAAGGGGGAAGGGTAGAAGGGAGGAAGGGAGGGAGGGAAGAAGGGAAGAAGGAAGGAAGGAAGGAAGGAAGGAAGGAAGGAAGGAAGGAAGGAAGGAAGGAAGGAAGGAAGGAAGGAAGGAAGGGAGGAAGGAAGGAAGG
>JAGFMF010011428.1:363450-394069 GCA_019455555.1 Galemys pyrenaicus | reverse complement strand
GAGGGAGGGAGGGAGGGAGGGAATACTCATGTCAGTCATTGTGCTGGAAGGTAGGAATACAGAGTACTTGAAGTATCAAAAAATATTTATGGATTTATTAAGATTTTGGTATATTGTGAGTTTAGAACCCTCTCATTAAAGGATCACAAGAGTAGAGGAACTGAGTGAGCAAAGTCAGGTTCACAATCTAGGCAATGCAGGTCACCCCACAGAGGTGCTAACCACCACCCAGGGTAAAATGTGCAGATAAAATAACCAACACTGAGTTTTCACAGTGCACCTAGAGAAAACTACCAATTTGGACCAGGTACAAATAATAAAGACAGTTACATTAATTTTAAAATAATATTTTTAAAGGATAAATCTATTTAGGGGAACTGTCTAGACTGCAACACAAAGGCAGTTTGATCTTTTAGGCCCATTTTGATAAAGTAAATATTTTTGTCTGGTCCAGTTACAGAGCATTTATTGGTTCTCAAGTGTCTTAAAATATACTGTTTTCTCATGTAGGCTAAACAAGTCTTTCCTATGTACTTGTCTATAATATGTATCTGTTCAGTAATTCGCTGACAATAATTTCACTCATGTTTTAGTCTAATCTTCACAAGATCGTTACTTTTAAAATATGGATTCCTCTGCATATTGGATAGTCAGTAAATCAATATGTAGATTACTTACTGATTTTTCTAGTACTATATGCACATGCTGATTTTTCATTCAGGTAAAGAAAATCAAATAGAAGTAAAGATTCACCACATGTTCTTCCTAATAAGTTAAAAACAAATCTGGCATCATATTCAAATTTGACATTTGAATAGTTATTTAAGAATCTGATTTTTAAAGCTCAATTCATAAACAGAAAGAGACTATCCCTCATAAGCTTGCTAACATTTTACAAAATGCAAAGCTTAACCATTAATATGTGTTCTCGCTCTCTCTTTTTTTTTTAATAAAAGACTCTACAAACCATTGCAGAAATAAGTACTATACATAGCATAACATTGCTTGATTACTATTCAGAGAGGCCTGGTGATCACAGCATGGTCAATTCAAATTTTGTGATGCCTCTTTAAGCCCTAATGAACCGTGGTGCCCTAATGAGGGGTTTCATTGAAGCCTACTCAACCCAGCATACATTTCACAAAGAAAAGAGAAAACCAGGAACTCACTGCACTTTAAATGGTGAAATTGTATCAATGATGTTTATAATTCATTTTTTCATTGGAAAAGAAGTCAAATAGATAAAGTTCTATGGAAGTCATATATAATGGTGTTCACTTAATTAAACATCAAACCTTATATTATGTCATGGAATAGTCAATGTTAGTTCATCAATAATAAGAATAAATTCATTAATCAAACTTCTAGGAAAATGGTAATTACATTTATATATAGAAAGAAATACATCTTGGACTTTTCAATGAAGAAAGAATCAAAGGTATTTTGTCTATACAAATCCAGTGTGCAAAGGAAAATAATGATTCAACAGAAAAAGTTTATTAAAAGAAAATATTTTAATATTGGTCACAAGTGTTTCTGATATCCTATAGATAAAATTTTATTCTAAGTCCACATACTTTTACTTCCTTGTGATTTTGACCAGAGGACAAAATAATGGGTAAGATAACAATATATGCAAAGAGCAATTAGACTCAGTCATTATTATTCGCACAATGTAAACTAAGAGAGCTCCAGTTTCTCCATTTCTTCTGAAAACTTTTTTTTTTTTAAAGATTTATTTATTTATGCACACAAGCACTGGGGTACAGGCCAGAGGCGTGGGGGGTGAGAGGATTCACCACAGAGAGCAAGGAGCAGAACAGGCAGATCAACAGAAGTACACTGCTGAGGGGAGCAGCGGGCACAGCAGGAGAGGTCTGCNGCACCATGTGGGTCCCCTCCCTGGCCGGCAGCAGGGATCGAACTCGTGCTGCAGTGGCTGCGGCCTCATAGTGCGTTGCTCAACCCACTGCGCCACCAGGGAGGCCCCTCTTCTGAAAACTTTTAATGGTGATTACTAGACAACTGCAACTAGAACTTGACTTAGCCCAAGAACACCATTCAATAACCTGAATACATTTCTTGTTAGATGAGGTCCCATCTCAGCAATGTGCAGCTACTTTCACTATGGCAATCAATTTCACCTTTAATAAATAGTATGAACTATTATATCTTTATTATTTAAGTATAGGCTAAAGGAAGAGAAAGGGAATAGAAAAGAGAATTTGCATATTTTTATTGCCCAATAGTAAAACATAATAAAATTACAGACTTAGAATATGCCAAGCATATATAGCATTCCCCAATAGGAATACAATGTTCACTGGTTATAAGCATATTATGACATAGTATATATTATGTCACATTCATACCCACACCTATCAAGTGTCAGATGTAATTTATTTGGGGAAATCTTTCCTGACTCTCCACACTATACCTGGTTCAAACTCCCTGGAACATTTCCTTCATCACACAAGTTCTATTTAAAATTTGTACAATTATTTCAGAACTGTGTCCTTCTATTGTATAGTAAGTTTCAGGTAAGCAACATGACCATCTGTTTCATATAATTTTTATATATTGGGACTAGCACAAAGCCTAATATACAGTAAACACTAAAATGCTTTGAAAGGAGAAATGAATGACCAGGCTGTTCCACTTAACCCTAAATGTAAAGGGAGAATCATGCAACTTGCTACACAGGTACAATTATACAGAGTATTTTGGTAATTTGTCTGAATAACAAATATGGGTAAATTTTAACTTCCTTTAATATAAACTGTGTATAAGAGATGTTAAGAGAAACCTTATTTAACCTCACAATAACACAGAATCAATGTAATTTCCAAAAGTAGGGAATTAAGTTATTGCACATTTTTGTAAAGAACTAGCTCAACATCAGTTGCATGAACTAGCTGCAAAACGGTATATGTAAATCACATGGAAACATTTTACATGCAGACATAGGAAATATATGTGAAAAATTATAAAAGTTTATCAACCATTAAGAGTGCCTACCTTTAAGTTGTGAGACAATAGTTCATCTTTATTACTTAACTATGCTTTGCTATTTATCTAAACTTTAACAATGAACATACATAATTTTCCCAAAATTAAAGGTATTGAGAGAATATATTTTCAAGTCATATATCAAATAAGGTTGCCTAATATATATATAAAGAATTCATTCAATTCAATAGCAAACAAACAATAAACAATCTGATTAAAAATGGGATCTGAATACACATTTGCCAAAGAAGACAAACAGATGACCAACAGGTAATCATCAGGGAAATGCAAATCAAAATCACCATGATATACTACCTCACAAATGTTTAAACAACTATTATCAAAAAGATATGAAAGAACAAGTATTGGCAAATGTGTAGAAAAGCAAAGCTTTATGCAATGTTAGTAGGGATATAAATTGGTGCAGCCACTATGGAAAACAGCATGGAGATGCTTCAAAAAATTGAAAATAGAAACTATTATATGACCCAGCAAGCATACTTCTGGGCTATTTATTTAAAGGAAGTGAAAACACTAATTCAAAAACTGAGATGCACTCCCATAGTCACTGCAGCACTACTTACAAAAGTCAAGATATGGAAACAAACTAAATGTTTATTATTGGGTTAGTGAAGAAAGAAAATGTAATATATATAATAAATGTAATATATATGTGTACACATATGTATGCATGAATATTAGTCTGCCATAAAAAATGAATGAGATTTTGCCATTTGCAATAACATTGATGAACTTGGAGGGCATTATATTAAGTGAAATAAGTCAGACAGAAAGAGACAAAATATGGTCTTACTTATTATGTATGGAATCTAAAAAAAAAAAAAACCCTCAAAAGCTAATGCCAAAACAAGCCCATATATAAAGGGAACAAATTTGTTATTGTCACAGCTAGGAGATATGGATAAAATGGGTGAAGAGGGTAAAAAAACAAAAACTTCCAGTTATATAATAAGTAAGTTATGGGAATGTATTGTACAACATGATGACCAAAGCTAGTAACACTGTATTACATATTTCAAAGTTGCTGTGCAAGTAGATTTTAAAAGTTCTCATCATGAGTAAAAGAATCTGTCACTATACCTGGTGACAGATATCACTAAACTTATTGTGGTGGTCATTTTGCAATGTATATAAACATCAAATCATTATGTTATACATTTTAAATTAAATATAATGCTATACATTAGACTTCAATATGGAAAAAACATTACAAGAAAAAGTGGTTTATGAAAAGAACATGAATACAATGTTCTTGTATATAATTTTTCCACTTCGTGGGATTATATAATAGTTTTATATTAAGAAATATGTAAAAATTAAATGATTGCAAGATATTATTAGTATTAATAAATGTTAAAATGTATTATAATTATAATCAATAATTAGATATGCAAAAGGCAATCTCTAACCTTCAGGACTTTAAATAATAAAAGCTAATAGTTTTGGAGAGGGGACTATAGCAAGAAGTATGTTCTAGCAATTTTTTTTTTCCTCTGGTAGAAGATTATGCACTGTAAAACTAAACTGAAGTCAAGAATTGGTTACATTATATGAAAATACAATTCCTAGAGTTTTTCAGAGAGTAAAACCTAGGTCAAATGAAATTTAAAATTTTTAATAATTTTGGCTAGTAGCAAGAGCATTGGTTTGTGAAGCTGACAAGTGGCTGAAGTAATTCCTAACATCTCAGAGACAGTATAACATTTACCTAGGGGTTATAATAAAACACTATGTAGGCAGGTGTCCGTACTTTCTCTGAACATAATTTTCATTCACTGCTTTTATTACTACTACTATAGTTGGTGATGGAGGTATTCTGGATAACGAAAATAATATGCTCAAATCATCAATATAGCTGTTACCATTTCCTACTTAATGCAGTCACTGTGGAAGGAGACTAACTGCTATGTAGATTGACAAGCAAATCCGAAAGATATCAGTAAGGAGTTCAATAAGTCATTTAATACCAATTTAATATTCCCCAAAGGTCCTAGGACTGCCTTGAAGAAGTTCTGTAACAGCAAATGTCACATTTGTCCAAAGACCTGAGGATGCTAATGTAGCATTCTTCATAAAATAAACCCATGTCACTGCTTCCCCTGACAACATTACAAAGCCCTGATGGATATGCACTCTGCGTGCTGAATTGATTTTTCTTAAGTCTTAGCTCTCATACCATTTTATCCTAATGTGCCTAAATAAGCAGTGGTGACTCCCTAATTTACTCATTTTAAACCAGCAGCTTCCAGGACTCCATTAACATGATGTTGCTTTTAGGTTATCTGCTGAATTTGCTAACCTAAAATGTATGAAATTTGAATTCTTAAAAATTGATAACACTGCCATGAAAATCATTTCTTTTAAGTCCAATGGGAACTCATGTATCAGCATTTCAAAGAGTCATACCCATAAATATTTAAGCTGAAGGGTACAGTGAATTAATTAGGACACTGCTTTATTAAGAAAGTTGATTATACACATGCTACAAATGGAACCCGAAGGCCCTAAAGAAGTAGTTTAATGTTTTGCCACCAAAAGATGCCATGGAGAGACATTCATTGAAGGAAATCCAGCATAACAATGCAATTCAGTAGATATACAAATTCTGCCAAAAGCAAAGTACACTATTAGGGCCTGTAGTAATTTGGAAATAAACAATAAATTCCGTAAGAAAAGAAAAGAGAGGGAAGAATTACTTCAAGTAACACAAACAGCATTTTAAAACACATTGGAGCTATATATAAAAGAAGTAGATTATTTTAACCAAAGAAAATTCAAAGAAAATTCCTGTTAAGGACATTTGCATGATACACAGTGATGATGCTAAACCCTTGGGGGTAATGTAACATATGTATTTCTGTGGCAGTATAAGACATCTATTTCCTTAGAAGTCAATGAGGGGCATTGTGGGTTCAGGCTTCTGTTTCATTTCTTTTTTAACTATCTGGTGTTTATTCCTGAGTCTTTCAAAATTGTGTTTTATTACTTAGGGAATTGAGCTATTGCAGGCTGATACATTCAATGAATTTCTACTTCTATCAAGTTCAGTGTTTTACTGGTTTTAGAAGCAACCATTATTTTTATTGTCTCTAGCAAAACCAAACAGATGCTTTACTTTAGTTCCACATCTGTATTGATAATGATAGGTCACAAGCTCTTCAATACATCCCCGAAGGATGACATTATAAAAGCCAGCCTTCTTATTGAAACTTAGCCTTAGCTTGTAAATACAAGGTAAAGGTCCAATTAGCAACTCAGAAGAAAATGGGAGGGCAATCTTTAGGCATCCCCGTTTGAAAACCTATAATCTATAATGAGCCCTGTTTAACACGATGGATGCTTTCCTTTTAGACAAGCCCAAATACCGGGTCACTAATGAGCAAGAATTTAAAACGCAGAGGCCATGAATGAAGCAGGTTATTGTGAAAATTGGCTCATATTAAGAGATTTAAAAGACTTGGCTGGTTCTGTTTAGCCTGACAGGTCTAGCTAATTAATCAAATGCTTTGATAAGTAACTAACTTCTCACATTTTAAAAGGGGACTCTGATCTGCCAAACATAGAAGGAAAAGAACAATCTTGACGCTGCTTAAATATAAAGAATGGAATTTCATGGTCCTGTGCATGACCCAGGCTTATTCTGACAAGGGTGTTCCATTAAAAGATGTGATATCTGGAACAAACCAATTAGAAAGTATTAGAAATTAGCATATTTGTAATACCCCTGTTACATGTCTTGATTCCAGGAAAAAGGTAGTACATGGGAGAATAGACTTAAGAGGCTGTTATCACTGGCCAGGTTTGTGAGAAGAAAGAGTTTGCAATGGGGCAAAGCACAAAAGAAAAGAGCAGGTCTCTTTTCTAGCCCTAAGGCCACTGCTTTCCTTTTGCAGCTCTCACTGTTAGGCACCTCTGTGGTGAGCTAGGAGCTCTAGGTTAATTAGAATGTCTAGGAGTATGCTCCCTTGTTCTCAAACCCCCCCCCCAAAACAAAAGTCAGCATATCAGGTGAAGGCTTTTGGTGTATTTAGAGTGAAAACACACAGGGCAAACAGGTCTTCAGCAGTTACAGTGGACCAACTGGTTAAGAAGGTACCTCAGAGCTATTGAGAGAGGAAAGAGTTCAGAGGTATTCAGAGTTGGGTTGAAATACTCGGCCCTACAACATGCAACTATGCTCAGTCTCCTACAAGTTAATTAAAACATTGAATCTCAATTTTCCAATCTGAAAATTAGCACAAATGATACCTTCTTTGCCGGGCAATTGTGATTAAAAATAGAGACTGACATATGGTAATGACACAATAGTTACCTTATACCTTAGAATTAAATGTGTCAAAGGGTTACTTTGGTAACCCCCAAAGACCTACATATCCTGCTATTTATATCCCATTTGTAGTTCTTCCCATATAGACCTTGATTTTTGTCATGGATCCAGCTCTGGCCAAGGGAACATCAACAGAAGCTTGGTAAATGCTTGCACATTGACACATGTCCTCCTTGAGTGCTCAGGCTTGAAGTGGTCCCTCTGAAGACAGTTGCCATTGTGCAGGAAGATCAACCCAGCCAAGTGAAGATGTCACATGAGGAGAAAGGAGACCTTTGGCAGAGGTCAGCACTGACCATACAACCATGTGTATAAAACCATCATGGACAAGGTTCCTTCAACATCTCTACCTGAGCTATTCCATCTGATGCTATTTGAGCGAAACAAGCCATTCACACTGAGTCCTTCTGAAATGTCAACATTCTGAGTAAATAAGTAATTGTTTTAAGCCACTAAGATTTGAGATGGTCTGTTAGTAATAGTTAATTAGAACACTTATCACATTTTTATTGGGTGTTAAGTATTAGAGAGTAAGTCTATAATACATATTTTGAGGCCATTGGAATTTTATAATTGTTCTTGAACTCTGGATTGTTTTTGAAGATTAACTGATTACCAGACCAAGTATATAATCTCCACATATATATTATATATTATATATATAAATGAAAGACACTTTAAAAAGAAAATGGCAACCTTTTTGACCCTCTACCCCTCTTCTATAGCTTCCTTCCTATTGGGAAACCTTCCTACAGGAAAGCGACAATCTTGGACCATGAGGTGAACCTGAAGAAAGAGGAAAGGCTGCAGACACCCCGGTGTCTGATGATAGCTGAGGCATTGTATAAGTCTGGTCACCCTATATCTGCCTTTATTTTGCATGAGGATAAAAATTAACTTCCGGGGTCATCCTGGTGGCACAAGAGGTTAAGTTTCAGCACTATGAAGATATCAGCAGCCACTGCAGCATGAGTTCGATCCCCAGCCAGGGAGCTGACCCACATGGCACAGCAGACCTCTCCTTTCTGCTCCCCTCAGCAGTGTATTTCAATAGATCTGCCTGTTCTGCTCCCTACTCTGTCTCTGGTGAATACTTTCATTCCCACCCCTCCCTACCACTGGCCTACATCCCAACTCTTGTATGCATAAATAAATAAATCTTTAAAAAAATTAGTTTAAAAATCATTAGTTTCCACATTTTTAAGTCACTATTACTTTAATATTTCTATTACTTAAAGATCAACTTAATCCTATAAGTATAAGTAACCAAAATCTTAGTGTATGAAGAAAAGAGAAGAAATTGGTTAACCTCAAATAAAAGAGAAAACATGTTTTCTGAGGATTAACAAGTAATAACTTAAAAAAAATTGGGCTAGAAAATCAATAGATACAATCAAGAATCTAGCAAAATTTCATGCCTTTTTGCTATGATTTCTTTTTGCATACTCAAATATAAACTAGAAAAATAGCAACCATAGTATATAGAAAGGCATAGGAAAACCATTCATTACATTTATATTTTGTCAGTGGTCTGACTGTACCATTTAAATAACTTTGAGAAGATTCAACTAACAATGACTAAAGTATACATTCCAGATTACAACCAAAGTGAATATGCTTAAAAAAAAAAGCACATTTTTTTATGACATTACTGAAATACATTGTCTCTATACTGTAAAATCTAACTTAGAATTACTTCATAACCCTATTAAAGGCATGGATGGGAGATAAACACAGCAAAGGATACTTACACAGAGATATGGCAGTAATTCACAAAAGTTCTCTTAAAGGCTATCAGTATATTTCAGAGAAAAATTACATTAAAAGTTTTACCTTTTTTCAATGGTTGAAAAGAGTGTATACTGAAATCTCAAATTCAGTAATATGGTAAAAGAGATTTCTATGATGAAAGAGTACGTTTTCAAAAGAGTACATTGCCTCAAAAATGCCTAAGGAAATTAAAAATTCAGTTGTTTTCACAATAATCACTGAAAATACCCAACTCAGTTTTGGGCTGCAAAAACTGTAGCTAGTAGAATAAGTGAGGACATTTTGTGAATTACAGAGTTTGTCATATTGTGTAAATTATATTATAATAAAACTCAAATATCCTAATTGTTAATGAATATAAATGTCATAAATGAAATTATTAGTTGATGAGTGAATTCCCCTCCTTCCTTCCATTATATGAGGTATTCCCTTAAAACTTGAGGCAACCTTCTTAGCTGATAATCTTTTTAAACTGTTTTCCATTTTAAATAGGAAGGTATTTGAAGGATGTTCAATAGTTAGAATGTTTCACCAAACTTCAAATCTAAGTAACAGCAAAGTCCTAGTCAACAGCTGTCACATTAAAAAAAAAAAAAATCAAACCTCTTGTTTTATACAAGATCACAGAAAATGGATTTCAAAAAGCACTATATACTTATACCTTCAGTGTGTGGTTTGATATGTCACCTTGTGCAAATATGAGGAGCCATATGTTTTTGTAGCAGTGAATAAGTATATCCTAAACTGAATATTAAACATCCATCTAAAGTATAAAGTAAAACAAATGCATTTTTAGTAAAAGGCCAAGCATAAGTTGTCCATGAGATGAGATAGTCCATATCAGAAGGACTTGTCAATGTGGGTGCCCACCAGTCAGTCTTAATAACAAGTGTGCCAGGGCAATCTGGGAAGGGCCAGAAGGGCTCTCTGAGCAACTGACGGACCTACATGGTAGCTTACAATGTTGTGGGGTCTCCCTAAACATTTGTATTTCATGCTGAGTGTAAAATGGAGCCACCTAAATCTCACAGGGCCACTCAAACCTGCCTTTATTCTGTGACCCCAGAACCATGCCCTGAGATGTGAACTAGACTTAGGGAAAATAAAAGTTAGCTAAAGAAGTATGTTGTCTGTGTCATACACTGGTTCTTAACTTTGATTAAACATTAGGGTCACCTGGGATCTTTAAAAAATCCAGATGTTTAGGTTGTACTGAAGACTAATTAACTCAGGACTTGGGGGGAGATGGAACTCAAACATTAGGACTGTAGTGTAAGCTCCGGAGGTGATTCCAATCACTCTGTCTGCCCAAACTCTCCCTCAGCTATTGAATTATAAAGGTCATTAAGAGAACATGGAAAAGGAAACATATAATTTCCCCTTGTGAAACTGTATGATTGTGGGTATACAACCTAATTCCTGACTGGCAGATTAAGATATTAACCCTATTATACTCATTTTATTACACTGAAAAAAATGAAGCCATCATTTTAATTTGTTCAGTTGTGAAAAGAATAATGTATTCCAGTGTCAATAAGCCAAATCTAATACATTTTATATGAAAGGCATCTATTTATAAATTCTAGGAAGACTGGAAAACAGCCAATCCATGTTTTCCAAGAGATCTAGGAGGCTTAGCAGGTAGTAAGCTGAGCTGGCATGCAGGGCCTTGTGTTAATGAAAACTCAGAACTCTTGTTTCCTAACTATTCATGATTGGGAAATTAGAATGTGCAGTTCCAGAGGCTTTCCAAGCACCTCACATAGTCTGGACATAATGAAAAACTGACACTTAAGTACCCAGACATCACGTGAGCATTATGTAAATGCTATACAGAGAAACCCAGCAGCTTAACCAAACTGAGAACAAAACCACAGCAACGCACAATGAATTGAGTAAGTAAAATCACTATGAATCATTTCACCAAGGCATACTAGATTAAATCCTTAGAAACAGGAATCCCTTTCCATAGAATATGCAGTCACAACCAATGTAAGAAGTTGGTTATTTAGAATACAAGATTAAAATAAACACCAAAAACTAATACACACAGATTCACATTACTTAAATGAAAAGATAACTTAAGAAATTCTAGAAAAGCTCATTAATTACACTGAACATTATTTCTTTGGCTAAGCAGTAATGACTTGAAACTAGCTCTCCTGATTGTGTGGATAAGTTGAGTCACATGCTTGTATGAAGCTACCACAGTAGTTTTATCTTTTGTAAGAAAAATTCATTTTTAATAATGCAAATATAATTAATAGAAGAAATGTTATTCGAACTTCCAATACCTTCAGACAGTAAAACATTGCAGCTGCATTAGCATCTCTTTTTAGAATTAGATGGTGAGGTTTCTCCAGATCTTTGGCCAGTAGGTAGAAATGAATTTTACATAGCCAACTTTCCTAAAGGTTTTCAGAAGCTCTTCCACTGGTCCAAGATGGTGTCATTGTTCTCCCCCACCTTCACCATAAACTCACTCAAATATTCCTTTTTAAGGTCTCAATATACCACAGTAAATTTCTCTACCCTCAATATCAGCATACAATGATCATCAGAATTACTGGCACATGAGCCTCCCTGGTGGCACATGGGGTTGAGCACCTCACTGTGGGGTTTCCACAACCACTGCAGCACGAGTTCAATCCCCAGTCAGGGAGGAGACACACATGGCTCAGTAGACCTCTCCTGCTTTGCTTGTTGCTCCCCCTCAGCTGTGTATTTCAGTCCATCTGCCTGTTCTGCTCCCCACTCTGTCTCTGGTGAATCCTCTTAACCCCTGCACCACTGGCCTGTACCGCAGCTCTTGTATGCATAAATAAATAAAATCTTTTAAAAGAAATTACGGGCACAGTTTCCCTTTCCTATCCTTCCTATTCAGTGTGTCCAACACAGTGCACCAGAAAAAAACTTTCTAAAGTGCAAATAAAGATGTCACACCATTCCTTTTAGGATGGGAATGGCATCAGGATTCTATAACATGACCCATGAGCCCTCTAGCTTCCAGGATTCTTCTATTCAGTAGCTGGTATGCACTTACTTGTTAAAAGTTTATCTACCCTTCTTACAAAGATACAAGCTATATGAGGACAGAGGCTTTGTCTGCCTTGCTCACAGTAGGGTACACATATCTAGCTAAGTGTCTGGCCTGCAGTCAATTACCCAAGTAATATTTATACAAATAGATAGAACAAATAGATGAACAAATAGATAGAATTTGGATCTCCTTATGTTGTACCTTGCCTTTCTTATCAATACTTTTTGCAACTACACTTCAAAATTCAAGATATCTGAGTTAAAATCCTGATGGACTAGTTTTGTGATTTGGACAAGTTAATTAACTTCTCTGAGCTTCAGTTTCATTAGTGTAACTTGAAGATGGTAATCTACCTTGTAGAAGAGTTGTCAAGTTTTTAGAGATAACATATGCCTGGTGACACATAACTGACTTCCATAAAGTGCTAACTAACCATGGCTATCATCACCATCTCTGTAGACACATGTCCCTGAAGATACCTAAGAAAGTAATGAAAAAACTCTAAACATCACTACCATTTCTGTATTAATTTTCACCCATATTTACCAGAGTTGCACCTCCCATTCTGAGATAATAAAAACCTATACTTAAATATTGTATTTTTCATTACAACTTCTTCAGTATGTACTCATTAAAAAAAAAGTGTACTGTTTTTCTTATATGTACAAGGCCCATCCTAGTGGTTATTCTTTTGATAAAACTAGAACTCTGGTATGTAGAGTTCCTATATTTCTCTCTAAGTGGATTCAGAATTTTCTCATGTAATAATCTTGAATAAGCATATTCTAGTAAGATAACTAATATTCTGAATGGAACAACATATTGCCATTCCTCTTTTTCCACAGATAAGCATTTTCTAGAGAGAAATATTCTGAGACATGGGGCTAAAGACAAATTAAAAAAGGGTCAAGGACACCCCTGGAAGGTATCAGGATTCTGTACTATCTTACAAATGGAATAAAACATTTAACCTTTTGTGGACATCAATGATATCCTGTTGCGTCTCCTCTAAATTGCCAATTTCCTTGATTGTGAGTGACTCAATGGTGGCAATTTGTCATATTTTTCCCAAGTGTCTGTTTCTATTTCTAGAACAGTGGTCCTTGGCAAAGGAGATCAGTAAAGGTGTCTAATCAATGAATTAATATGTATTTGAGAACTATGATCCTTCTACCTTCTAAAGTTGGGGATAAAGTAACATTGGGTAGATATGGGCACACAGAAGATATGCTAGCTACTGTTGGTGGCCCTGCTAGAGCTCCCTGTTGTTACTGTTTTAAAGTGCTCCAATTGACACCCAACTGCCAGTATTGGCTTCTTTTTGCCCTAGGGCTTTTGCTGAAGTTTCAAACCCTACTGTGTTCATTTGCTTGGCAGGTAAAATCAGAAAGGAGAAGCACATCTTTAAACCCATTGTGTTTAGACAATGTTTGCTGAGAGTTGGTATATAAATACTCCAACAACCCTCATCCTTTGCATAAAATAATTCTGAAACAGTATTAAATCATTTCCTAGAACTCTCCTGATAGTTTTCCTTTTCTAGTGTCATCTCTCACTCCCCTATCAGGAACTTATGAGCCAACATAGTTAATTATTTACATAGGAATCTTTGACATAGAGTTTGCTTCTGAGGGAACACAAATTAAGACAAAAAACATACATACAGAACACAAAAATTAATATGTACTAAATTCTGCCAGGCTGCACAATTCAGAGCATACATCCTTATATTTAGTTTTAAACATAAGACATGTATGAGGCACATTGCAGAAATAAATATATCTGTGAATTGGTCATGAGCAATATGTTCTCAATGAAAGAAATGGCCCACTGTCACAAAATGTTACTTAAAGAATGATTTCAAATGTGATACCATTTGGGAAAAGTGCAGTTGCAAAATGTAATGTTCTGATAGTTCTGTTTGCTTAGCAACAATTATATCAGTTAAAAATTCTAACATTAATTAGCACCCCTATATCAAGTCTTCAAGAGAATAAGATGAAAGGACAAACTGTAAGTCATCAGTTTAAAATTAAAAGATTTATAAGCTAACAAGTTTTTTTGAATAATATCCTGGAAATTGCATTGCTCAGTAATAATGATTCAGTTACCATGTTCTTATAAAATGTTAGTATAAAGGCTCTAAATGTTTAAGAAAAATTCACATGAGTAGTAATCAGTATTGTATCTTTCATTTTGCATGCTGTAATAATTCATGTTTATCAGTTTACAAAACTCAAATGCAATGGTTTCAACAGGAAGCATAATAGAATGGCAGTGTTAAGGCCAGTACCTTATATAATCTAATTCAGTTCAATTACCCAATTTGTTCAACTATTTTGCCTGAACATATTCAATAATAAAAAGCACTTCTATCTTTCTCCTAGCTGAATCATGATGTTTTCCATTTTAAACATTAGTTTTAGGCAAGACCCAGAAACATTTTCATATGTGTAGAAGTGCTATATATACATAAATGAAAAATGAAAGTGACTCTGCACATAGAGAAATGGATCTTTGAAAGTTGAAGGAATATGAAATATTCATACAGGTTTAAAAAATCTCTGTATGAACCAAATTATACAATTTTTAAGAAAACAAGAGCTTCTAAAAGCTTTTAAAGGTTGTTAGTAAATTAACTTATTTAATGCTTGTTAACTTCATGTATCTGGACTCTTGCGTATCACCAGTTATCTCACTGTAATTCATCCCCCAAATGTTATAAACCATTGCTTCCTAAACAATATTTCTGCTGTTGTAAAATCAACATGAAAGATACAGATGTTTGGAAACGGAAGCAGAACATGGGGCTATAAACTTCTTAATGTTCCATCCTAGGAGCTTTATCCAGACATTTCTCCCTTCTTCTACATGTTAAATCCTTCATCTACATACATATTACACATATATATATATATATACAATGTATATGTAATAAATATATTTTCCTTTTTGGTAAACCTTTCTTCAATCCATTTCCCCTACAAAATTAACATCTTATAGTTCTATACATCCATTGTGAATTTCTAGAAGGAATAGTAAACTTAAATTCAGTTAATTGTACCCTCCATTTTCTATGTAACCTCTTTTTATTGTAGGTTTTAGATTCTTACCATTTAATGCCTCTTATCCACAAGGGATAGAAGAGTAACTCAGATGTTACAGTATATAATAAAATATATTGATCATACAATTAAGAAGTAGCATTTTGGGTATTATCAGCTAAAGGAACCCCCAAAGAGTCAACAGTAATCTATCATTGTGTGTTTCTTGGCACTAAGTTCTTCATGCAGGTGCATCACACAGAATGAAAGTGGGTAGATGGTTGGTAGTTGGTAAACTGTGGTACAGTTACAAAAAATTTGAGAAACAATAATTCAGTAATTTATTAACAATGTTTCTTTTCTGAGCTCTTCAACTCTTAGGCTCTCTGCTTCTTTCCTTTTTTCCTATACTCATTGGATAATGAAGTCTGCGGTGACCAACATCAATGATACTGGCATTATTCATTTTGTCTTTGGTTGATCATTTGACCAACCAAAATGTAGACATTTCTTTCAATTTAGTTCTTGGTGTTTTTCCTTCCTCTCCTCTTGCTGAACAAACACTTCTCATAGGATTCTGCCATTGTCTCTAGATGGAAGTCTCAACTGTACATGTCAAACAACAAATTCCTTCCTGCTCTTAAAATTCATTGAGGCCCTAACCCCTAATGTGAAAATATTTGAACATGAGGTCTTTGGGAAGCATACGGCCTAGATGAGGTCATAAAGGTGAAGTTTTGACGATAGAATTAGGGTTGTTATAATAAGAGACACCATTGTTATTGATTTACTTACTCTCATTGTACCATGTGATGACACAGGGAAAAAGCAGACATTTGTAAACCAGGAAGTGAACCCTTACCAGGGCACCAAATTGTTATATGGTTTCATCTTGGATTTCCCAACCTCCATAACTCCAAACTCCCAATTGTGAGATACATATGTGATGTTAAGCCACTCAGTTTTTGGTTTGATCATTAGAGCAGGCTAAGCTAACAACATCTCCAAACTCTAATTCTTCACTTCCAGTTTATAGCTATTTTTGAATGTCTTCTACACTACTACATACTTTTATAGTTGGTGGTAGCAGAATCAAAGTAGATGTCATTTTCCCTCAACAAACTATAGGCCATGGATCAAATCTTGACCAAGACTACTTTTGTAAATAAACCATATTAGAATCCAGCTATGGCTATTCTTTCACATATAATTTATGACTGCTTTAATGTTGCAAGGGTAGAGTTGAATAGTTGCAACAAAGACCATATGGCCTATACAGCTTAAAATATTTACTATCTGAACCCTTTATTAAAAGCATGTTCTGACCCTTCCCTACAGCAATAATTATTACTCTTAGAGCAATATTATTACTCTTAGCTATACATTAAAATACCATGTGGGTTCTTTTTAAATAATACTATGCCTAACCAGTCAAACCACAAGTTCTAGGCGTTCAACCCAGGCATCAGTATTTTTAAATATGCCTCAGGTGATTCACATATACAGACAAGATAAAGAATACTACCATATGACCAATTTCAGATCCTGAATTCCTCTAGGAAGTGTCATCATCTTCTCAGGGCAAAGTTATCATTGGTGCTTTTTTCTCTGCCTACTCTGAGTGCTTATCCCATACAGTATAGTATCATATATTCTTACATGAAAAAGCTTTCTTGATATATTCATTCATTTCCATGGACACATTCAGAATGTTTAACTGGTCATTTTAAAAATCCACTCATGAATCTCTTTTTCCTATTAATCTTGATGGTCACCAGACTTTACCAAAATAAAGGCATAATCATGCCACTCCCACATCAAGACAGACTTTGACTTTAGGTACCTTATTAAACTCTTTTATTAACTTTAATGTTTCTATTCAGAAACAATTTTTATAAGTAGTTAAAAATTTGAAAATAGTAATAATTTTATCTTTGTGTGTATGTATAAGTTATGTACCTTAGCTAAAGCATCTATTTTGAATGACAGTGAAATTTACAGACATTCCAATCTTATCCCTATCTCCTAGCAATACTTTTTTTCCAATTTTCCAGTTCTACTATAAGTTTGTTCTATTTTTTTCTATATTTTTTTTCAATAGAATTTTAGGTAAGAAGGAAAGTATACCCTATCTGCCATTTTGTGCCCTTCCCATTTCTGTGTCGTGATGAAATTTGAGGAATGAATCGGATCTAAGTTTTATCTAATACTTATTACTAATATCTCAAATATATCTACCTCCTTTGAAAGTTATTGCTGAAGGCAGAATAAACAGACATGAAATCTCAAGTACCCCACTTAAAATAGAGAACTCTCTCTTTGTCAATCAATTGTAAACTAAGCTGAAAACCTGTGCGTAAATATCATCCAAAGCTTGCACATTTCAAGTTTGCTTCATAATTCAAAGAAGGTAATTATGTTACCTATTTCCTGAAGCCCTTTTCTTGAAGAAATATAGGGTGTAATTTGTTGCATGGAATTCCGCGTTCATCTAAGAAAAACTTTGGGTCAGTGACCAGGTAAACAATATCTTGCTCCCCCTGTAGCCAAGCAGACTCAGTGTAGTATAATCTCATGTTGAATATGTTTAAATGGTGTGATTATTTCTCAGACCAGAGTAAAAACTCAGTCTCTGTTGCTCACTTAAATATGTCACACTGGATACATTATTTATCTATTTATTTATTTATTTATTGCATCTGGTGATCCTCATTCATAAAATAGAATCAGTTTGTAGTGTCTATTCAGCTTCCTGTGACTTGAAAAGGATCAAATAAGATGGTGGACAAGAAAACCTTTTGTATATTGGCACATTCACTCAAATGCCATGATAGGTCTCTGTATATCTATCTATTCTATCTGTTGCTCACTTAAATATACAGACACATTCACTCAAATGTCATTATAGTATTGACCAGAATATGGCAAAAGGAATCAAATAAATCTTGGAAGGTGAGAAAAGACAGCATGGCTTCAGAAAATTTGCATTTAGACTTGCTTAAGTCTTATTATTTATATAGATGATGTCAACTCTATGTACTTGTTCTGACATACCTTCCCGACAATATTAAGCATAGGACTCTCCATAGATGTAAAAGTATTAGGTAAAACTAAAAGCTCTATAAAATTTTCAGTATCATTATTACATATTCTCTAAAGAAATTTTTTCCTAAAAATTAAATGAATTCCACTTATATCCATTGCAATAACATGTAAGTTGACAAAATTAAAGCAATATTAGGGAATATGGTAAGATATCAGCAGAGTGAAGTCACCTGACTGATTTTTTCCACATATTTACAACCAAATTACAGCAAAACAAAATGAGAAACCCCTGGAATGTAAACAGATGATCATCACATACATAAGGAACAACAACATAGAGCAAAGGGTTTGGAAGAACTTAAACTGAACTGGTTTACAATGGTATTGAGGTAATACATCTTGTGAGAGGGGAGGGCAGCTGCTATATGGATCTCCTCTCCAACTGTTGATTTAAGGGTATCATTAATCCAAATTGGGGGCTTTAAATATTAGGTACTTCATTGAAGAAGGGGATGTAGTGATGGTATGCAGGGCAAGGGTATGTCCCTGGAGAACAGATGTAGTAAGGATACAGAGCAACGATTGCTGGCTTGAGCCTGAGGTTCCCACACTACAACAGCTGAAGCCTGAGCCAGCAGGGACAGACAGATCAGATCATCTGTGAGGCAACTATTTGAAGCCTGAGGCTGAGAGATGTCAAATACCTGTCTTAACCCAACCCCCAGCAACAAAAGCAAAATAACTGCATGTTCTCACTAACCAGAGTTTAAATGCCCAGACCTTAATAATAGGAGATAATGTCCTGGGTTTAGGTTTCACACTCAAAAAGCAAAGAGAATAGTTCTCTGATATTTGTCATACCTCTCAATTATAGTTCTTACCCAGCACTACATATGTTGCAAAACCAGAGGCTGGAGACTGTAGGAGGCTTTTTTGCTAATGAATTAGTCTGGGAGAGAGGGTCATGTTATAGCCCCATCACACAGACTGGGTTCTCTCAGCATTATAGAAAGCTTGAACCCTTGATATTTATTGAAGGTGACTTTTTGGTAGGCTGGTTCCTTCCTGCATATTACCCCATCCTGGTACCAGTGCCTCAATCATCTCAAAAATTTCAAAGGTATCTACCATTTATGAAATAATAGGCAACTAAAGATCCTGGGTAAAAATCCTAGGTTTATACCCAGTTTCTTATAGGAAGTGTAATAAACCAGATTATTAAGCAAAGGAAAGCCCTTATTACAACCTACACAAACTAAAAATGAAAAGACAGAACATGCCAGAAATGATAGAGGAAAAAAATCCCAGAGAAACCAGAGAGAAGTCTCAATCCAGCAGAACTGTGGCATATACCCAGGGAGGAGTTTAAGTAAACAGCGATAACCATGCTTGCCAAATGAAGAAAAATAAGAGACGTTGTAAAACAACAACACAATAAAGATGGAGAATTTATGAAACTGCTGAAAATAATACTAATGGCTCTAAAATATGATATAACCAAATTAAAAACTAAAGTGTACTAAGAAAGAACTCTGGTTTAGTTGGGAGAAATACAAGAAGAAAAATTGATGAGGGATATTATGGGGATAGTCAATTTTACGCAGGGCTATTTTCATGAACTGAAAAAACAGGGGAGAGCACCACTACAATGGAAAGAAGAAACGTGATGAAAAGGAATAAATGATGGTGCTAAGACAAACCCAGTTATTTGGGAGCAAAACAGCTCAATTACCTATTTTATTTAAGTGCCACAATTAGACATGAAAGGTCAAGTACCAACTTTTAAGGAAAAATTACCAATTACATATTAGGCTTTAAAAAGTGGTTTGACATTTTTAAGCATATGTACTGAATGAAATGATGTATAAAAAGAGTTAACATTGTTTGGCATAATATTCACTAAATATTGTTAGGCGTTATTAACATTAATGGTATTACTATTAGCTATGACTGTTATGCTTTCTCCCCATGGGGAACTTTATTTAAAAACTAGATTGGAATTTTGCTATACGATTTGACAACTGAACAGCAATCTCTAAAACAGACGAATTTTACTTTTAAATACTACTTCAATGTTGAGAAAAACACAAACATGCACACACATTAGTAAACATACACAAGTGATTTCAGAGAACAAATGTAGTGATATGTTCTGCTATTATAGAGATTGATCTATGTAAAGTCCAGTGTCATTCAGAAACTTGTACATGGAAAACCTATGTATGAAGTCATACGCAAAATTCTTAATGAAAAACAACCACTTAAGATTTTTAAGTGATCTTTTTCTTTTTTCAAAGAGTCACTGCTAAAATATACCCTTATTATATAATATGAAATAAGATGATATAGATATAGAAATGTGATGTAGACATTCATTCTTGCAGCAAATTACTGCAATCTAGGAATAAACACATGCATCTTATTCAAATATGAGCTTTGGGGGGTAGGAGTATTAAAGTAATATCACTGGAAAGGGGGTTCCTATACTTCCAAAATATAAACAACAATGTAAACTAATAAAAAAATTTTAAATGTATATATATATTACTCAACTTTTAAGGAACTGTCAAAAACATTCCTCACTTGCCTAGAAGCAACAGTGCTCTGAAATATAGAGTCCACCCTTACTACTCCATTGAAGCTTTCCTTTCATTTGCCAGACTGTAGGTCACCTTCTTAGGACTCAGCATTTAACCCTATGATCACACCAGTTTTTAGCATTTATTCATTCATTTATTCAGTAAGTGTTCATTGTGTGTGCCTCCTATGATTCTTCCCAAAGCCCTAGAACTGGTAAGTCCCGCTTCTGTGCGCTCAGCATTTTTTTTTTTTTTTTTAAGATTTATTTGTGCATACAAGAGCTGGGGTAGAGGCCAGAGTCTTGAGAGGTGAGAAGATTCACCAGAGATAGAGTGAAGTGCAGAATAGGCAGATGGACTGAAATACACTGCTGAGGGGATCAGTGGGTGAGGCAGGAGATATCTACTGCACTGTGTGGGTCCCCTCCCTGTCTGGGGATCGAACTCCCATTGCTGAGCGGGGTTTGCTTCACTGTGCTGCACTCAACCCGCTGCACCATCAGGGAGGCCCGCTCTCAGCATTCTTTTCCTGCCTATATCATCACACTTTTTGCCAGGTTCTACAGTTATTTCTTTGAGTATCTGTCTCCTTTAACCACCATTCCAAGGTCAATAATGATAATGATTTAATAATCATCTTTGTTGCCCCAGCAAATAGCCATGGAACCTGGTGTCCACAACTGCTTGCTTAATGAATGACGGTCCCCTCTAAATACACTATAGCTCAAAATTTTCTGGCTTTCAAGTGCCTGTTTGTACTGATAGTTTTATTTACATCATTGCATAACTTTATGTTCAGTTTATTCCAAAATAAAATTATGTACATACACACAAGCCAGTAGGATATTTTATTACAAAGACATTGTTTACTCTCCTTCATAATTGATTTCTAAGCAGTTAAAATACCAAATTTATCTTGCAAAAAAAATTGCAATCATTTGTCATTATTAAGCAACAAAATGCTATAGGCTAGTATCTCTTATTCCTCCTTATATGTAGCTCCTGGCTGCCACCAGGGCTGAGAAATGGTAGTGGTGAGATAGCAAAGTCCTCAAACACACTTTAGATTATGCAGTGTGAAGAGAGATGTGAAATCACATTGATTTAGAATGTGTTGATGTTCTCTTTCTGGGCTTATCTTTCGAGTTGTTCACTCTGATGTTGAAGGTGAGTATAACAAAATATATGCTGTGAAGTTATTGTGTTTAGGAGGTGTGCAGACATAGAGGGGATAGTTTCAATTCTGATCTAAACTAAATATAATTCAAATGGGTTGTCATTTCCATGCCCATTTCTATCCAAAGGCATACTGAATGCGCTGGAGAAATAAGACTTTCTATTTGGATTGTAACTAGTAATAAAAGTCATCTTTTAGTGAGTGTTTATTATGTTCTAGGCACTATTTTTAATGTTCGATTATATAAACTCATTGAATCCTTACACTGACCCTACTTTAGACTCAACGGAACTAAAGCATAGAAAAGTTGTATTATGTGACACAGAGCAAAAGTGGTAGATCCAGGATTTGTGTATCCATGAGAAATTTAACAAGGAGGCAAGATACAATTTTAATCTCTGTGAATTTAGTTAATAGCAATAACATGCGAGAATACACATTTTCATAGTTAGGTCATTGCTTCTTAAATCCTGGTAGAGAGGAAAAAAAGGGACTGTTTAGATGTTAACTCTTGTTAGCTACGTGACATTCAAAAGTATGACAATTGGTTTTGTTTACCCACTATGGTTGGTGTCATAGCTCAGTAGTTAAACTCATGGGTTCTAAAATCAGGGTAACTTAGGTTTGAATCCTGGTTTGTTACTATCTGTGTTACCATTGCCATGCTATTTAACTTATCAGAGCATAACAAATTTTATATAAGAGTTTGATTAATGTATATAAAACCTTAGCAAGTTGGCTTAGAAAGGACACACACATCAAGCATTATGTTATCATATCATATGATTATTATTTATACACATGATGATGAGTTAATGGTAGGAGAAAAAGGAAACAATAAAATATATGCTCATAATAATACAGAAGAGGTTCTATCAACTTATGGACTTCAGGTTTCTCTTTTATGTGTTGTTTTTGGGTCTCAGTTGTGGTTCTGAAAATCATGTAACTCATATCACGTCAAAAGAAAGGTTCTAAAGAGAGTAGTATAGTCATTCAAGGAACTAATATATCATGAAAACAAAACTACTCTGGTGTCTGCTTGGTGGCACAAGGAATTTTTTTTTTCTTACTATTAATATAAAACCTAGAAGAAACAAGGGTAGGAAAATTAAAAAAAAAAAGCTCAGCTGAAAACAATAACAGGTAGTCAAACTTGCTAGAATGTAGAAAAAAATATTTTCTAACTATAAGATTAATTGAATTGGGTTCTAAAATACAAACTTGCCCGCACTTGCCATGGCTGCTAGAAGGTATGCAGAAATATGTAAAGAAATAGAAATGATCCCCAAACCAAAATGTTGGCAACTGTTATTCTATAGGTTGTAGGAATTTCTCAGGGTCAACTTCATTTTACTCCTTAGAGATTTTGAGAAAAACTGATGAGCCCTTCCTTCTGAGAATGTATACACACAACTGATGACTTAAAAATTTCAAGGGAACTGTGGCCCCATTGACGTTCTTCTAAGATCTTTGTAGAGATTCACAGACATTAGATTAGAACTTGGGTTTTTTGTGTAGGAGTTCATTTTGAGGCACTATATATTACCTCCTAAACTATCCATCTTAAATATACACACAGGGTTATACAGCTCATCACTCTTGTTGCATCCTGTTGAAGACTGCAACCCTAGAAATCAACTGGAGATGAATTTGGGAAAGATTGGCATTGGCTAAATTACTAGTAGCCATGACAGTGCAGCTATTCCTGGCCCATATGGGTGATTGTTTTTCTAACGAATGGCATCATTTCCAAGAATCTGAATGGCAAGTAGAAGTAAAGAGTGTGATAGTTCCCATTTCCATTCAACAGAGCAATCCCACACAAAACACTCTGAAACTCTGGATATTTGCCAGAGGTTTCCTCTTCCCCAGGATGCTGATCCTTTTCCTTGGCACTGCAGTGTTTCCCAAGGAAACTTGTTCCTGAAGTTTTAGTTTGCACATATGAGAATGAGAAAAAGTCTAGACTTGCAGTTTAAATTAGGGAAGTTTCAGACAGTGTCCTTAAACCCAGCCTGCATTCTATTGTCTAATTGTTGAGGAAATCCTATGTCAAATCATGTAAACTTAAGGGGAGGTAAATTTGTGTAACTCCTGAAAATTCTCTACTGAAGATAAATTAGCCTTTCTTTTTTTTCTTTATATATATTTGACATCAATTGTAATCCCCATGTAGTCCCCATCACCATATCACCAGTGCACCATCACCTCAGTCCCCTGTGCTCTTATCTGCCCTCAACCTTCTCCCTCTCCCCTCCCCACCAAGTTAAATTAGCCCTTCAAAAGAGAATTTAGATGAAGCTTTAAAGACACAATCTCATTAAAGTTATGAGAAAACAGTATTTTGAAAACAGAATAGCTACTTATTCCTAGAAAAAAACACTGTTTCCCAAAATATAAATATATTTTAATGGTGATATTTAAAAATTTAAAAAATCAGTATAGGGCAATTGGATGAAATCTGAGTGAAACAGAAAATCACATATACCTATTTTTACTAAATTTCACCATTATAACTTTGTTCTATAATTTTTATTATTGAACAGCCAAATGGAATTAATTACAAATGCTTACACATGAAAATACAATTTTAATTTATTTAAAATCACTATCAATATCTGCTTTAAGAATATGGTAATGTTCATTAGCGGCCAGGAAAGGATGTTACAATAATCCAAAATTTAAGAAAGGGAAAGAGAAAGAGAGAGGGAGAGACTGATAACGCGTACTAAGGAAAGACAATTTGACTGTACTGATAGGAAAAGCATCCAACACAATATTCATGAATTTATATTTACACATAAATATTTTAGACCTATATATCCATATCTCTATATAACATCTCCTTTATAAAGCTGAAATAACAAATGAATGAAATCCTTCCTCTCTTAATCTCATTGAATTTTATTATTACTGAAAACTACCAGTCACTTTGAGCCTTCATGCAAGGAACCATTAGTTATGTTAAAAGGCAACAAAAGGAGCCTCCCTGGGGGTGCGAGGGGTTGAGCACCCCACTATAAAGCATCCATAACCACTGCAACACAAGTTCGATCCCCCGCCAGGAATGTGACCCACATGGCACAGCAGACCTCTCCTGCCTTGCCTGTTGCTCCCCTCAGCAGCGTATTTCAGTCAATCTGCCTGTTCTGTTCCCCGCTCTGTCACTAGTGAATCCTCTCACCCCCACACACCTCCATCCTGTATCCCAGTTCTCGTACATATAATAAATCTTAAAAAAAAAAATGTATAGAAAGTATGTAAACTAAAGTTAAAATTTCTGGAATGAAGCTGTAAATGTTCATAAAACTCCCCTTTAAAATAAAAAGCCATTTGCTCTCTTTAGTCATATTTGACAGGGAAAACAACCCTTTCCTATTAAAGAATATTATTAAAGTTAATTTAGTTCTACCATTATTAGACCACTCTACTTGTCCAAGTGATACTAAGAGTAATACATTAAAATATGCTAACTTCAAATTAGGAAACAGCTACACACACAGAAAATAGTTCTATGGCATTCTGAGCAAAGTTTGAGTTCATTTATGAATAGTCTTTTATGAAAAGCATATAAATAACTGAAACTCAAGAAAGGTAATGATTCATCATTTATTTCCTTGCTGTGTCCTCTTTTTTAACATGCTAATATATTTCCTTTAGGATACCCTGTATTTTTCTTCATTTCTGTGCTGCTAATAATTAATTCATTTTGCTTACACTGCAGCCAGCTTCAAATCATGGTCTCCATTTCTTGGTAATAGATTCTGCCACAGGCAATATGCCATGCCATAACCTCAATTACAACTTACAATGAAGAAGACCACACTTATTTTTTTGTTGGAGCCACTATTTTGTCTTAAACAAAATTGTATATGAATGATAGGGAGTACCACTAGTTCATACCACTATAGGAACTAGTGGGCTTCCAACCATATTTAGCATATGTAAAAATCCATTTCAACTCAATTTAAAAAAGAAAGCTCCATTGACATTAAATAGCCAGTGAAAGATGACTAAGATAAATCAGTTATAGTAGGAACAGCAGAAGTAGGCAGACACAACTCCAATATTACCACTAAAAGTGATTCCAGATTGGAAGATGGTGGTAGAGTGAAGACACTGGGCTCATTGTCTCCATATACACATACCAGGGTGAATACCAAAAAAAACAAAACAGAACAAAAAAGCCAGAAAACGGACTGTCAGCCTACATATAGGAAGCATTGGCCCGACCGAAAGTGGTAGGAAACTAAATGAACTTTGTCTGAGTAAGGACAGGGCAATCCCCCGTGCCCCCAGGGTGCCACTCCGAGAGGAGAGCGGCAGGGCTGCGGGACACAGAGCATCTCATGCAGGCTGAGATCTCAGCTGTCAAGGTTGCCATAAAACACCACAGCCAGGAGGTGCTTACCTGGGGCTGGCGCAGACAGACAGACAGACTGAGCAAAGTTGGGCTAGACCACATGTTCAGCTCAAGTAGGGATCCCATTATGCCCAGCTCCCTGGGAGTGTCATAGTGGGAATTTGTGCACTGGCAAGACCACATGTCACAAAGCAGCCCATGCAGGCTGAAATTTGAGCTTTAAGTTAATTGGAAAAAGCCACAGCCAGGAGCGATGTGCCTAGGGCTGGCACAGAGAGTGAGAGGAAATGATGCTGGACTGAAGAACGAGCTTGGCATAGCTCGAGTCCCCATTGCAAACCACCGCTCTCCCACTTGGCTTAGGGTGGTGCAGGACTAAGGCAGTCTGGAAATACCCCAGAGCAGGATATAGATGCCTAAGAGCCCACACAGAGACAAAACCACCATGTGATCCTTGCATGGGCAAGGGCAAACACAGAAAAGTGACTGCACCTGGGAAGCCCCAGGTGGCCATGTCCCCATCACAGGGTTGTGAAGAAGTGCTTGCAAGCATACACTGAGGAGAAGCCTCCCTCCATATGGCGAAAATCCTCTCGAACATCTGGATCCAGAATCCTGGGACATCCAGAGGAGGTCAGACAGGCAGACAGGCATACGGAGGTTAGGGCAGGCACAGCTGGTGTGCCAACTGCACCACACAGACCCATATCTGCTGCTGCAATTAAATAAGCACCTTGTGGGCTGGGTTTTTTTTTTTTTCCTTTTGTTTTGTTTTTATTGCTGTTACCTTTTGTTGATTTTATTTTTCTTCTCTTTTCCTTTTTCGCCTTTGTATTTTGACCTAGCTTTTTTTTTTTTTTTTTATCTGATTGGTTGTTTGATTGTTTTGTTGTTCTTGCTTTCTTATTTGTCTGTCCATTTCCTCTCTTTCTCTTTTCTTTCTCTTTCTGTTTAGTTTCTTTGATATTTGTTCATTGGTTCTGTTTTTCTTGTTTATTTGTTTTCTTTCTTTTTCCCTTTCCTTGTTCTTTCAATATCTGCCTAAACAGAATACTACTGGAACCTGTAACCAGCCACAGAGGAACGGATAACAGGCAGAAATACCTAAACTTCAGAAAGAGAAATCAGAAATCATGTCCACCAGCACCAGGGCACATGGACTCAAAACCAAAGGTTAACAACAGGAAGAAAGAAAAATACCAATGACCAAGCAGGTTCACCCAAAAACAATACACCGCAGAAAGAAAGTAAACATCCAGAACCTGATATTATAGACACAGAGGAATATGCACATCTATCAGACAAAGAAATTCTAAAGGCCATGATGAGAACAATCAGAGTTAAGAGACAATGTAGAAAGGGATAAGATCATAATCAAGGAAATGAGGAATGAAATGGAATGCCAACAAAAGAAAATAAGGAAAGGGAAGAAAGGGAAAAAAAAGCAAATGAAGAAAATCAGCCAGTACTGGCAGAGCTCAAGAATTACCAGGAAAACAGAATAGAAGAACTGGAAGAGCGAGTCAGTATGCTCAAAGACATGGACATAAAAAGAACCAAGAGAGATAGGTAAGGAGAAGTAAAAATGAAAAAGAATGAAGAAACACTTCGAGTGCTATCTGATACCATGAAAAGGGGTAATTTAAGAGTCATAGGCATACCAGAAAATGTAGAGAGAGAAACAGGCTCCGAGAACCTGTTCAAGGAGATAATTCGCCAGAACTTCCCAAGCATGAAAAAGGAAATGAAAATAGACATACAAGAAGCTAGGAGAACTTCAAATTACCACAATGAAAGGAAAAGTACAGCAAGACACATAATCGTAACCCTTACAAAGGTCCAGAAAAAAGAAAAAAATAATGAAACTTACAAGAACAAAGAAACAGATAATGTATAAAGGAAAACCAATCAGGCTGACATCAGATTTCTCCAAAGAAGCACTAAAGGCAAGGAGAGAATGGAGGGACATATTTAACAAACTCCAAGTCAACAGAAATTCACACCTATAAAACCTCCACTCCAAAAAATTCTACAAGAAACCTTAGAACTAAAACCAACAGAAGAGTAAAAAAAAAATAAGGTAAAGAATAGAAACACAAATAAGCAAAATGGCAAAGATGAATGCCAGGGTATCAATTTTAAGTGTAAATGTGAATGGACTAAACTCCCCAATAAAAAGACACAGAATAGCAGGCTGGATTAAAAAACAAAACCCAACCTTTTGCTGTCTACAGGAAACACTTTTAACTACAAAAGATAAACACAGACTAAAAATAAAAGGCTGGACAATAAATAGTCCTACAATGAAATGGACCAAAAAAGTAAGCAGGAACAGCTATACTTATATCAGATAAAATAGACTTCAGAGTAAAAAAGATTAAAAGAGACACAGACAGGCATTACAGTATGATTAAGGGAACATTAAATCAAGAAGAGATAACATTCATCAACATATACTCACCCAATGAAGGAGCACCAAAATATACTGAACAACTAATAACATCTTTGAAAACTGACATAAAAGAAAATACATATGTAGTAGGAGAAATCAACACAGCAATCTAACCAAGGGACAGATCAATGATCCAAAAAATAATCAAAGACACCAGATCACTAAACAAGGATCTAGACCTTATGGGCTTAACAGACATATATAGAACATTACACTCCCCCCAAAAAACTGAGTATATATTCTTCTCGAGTGCACATGGATCATTCTCCAGGATTGATCACATACTGGGACACAGGAAAAACATTAGCAGATACTCTAAGATTGAAATCATACCAACTATCTTCTCTGACTATGAAGTTATCAAGCTAGAAGTACACAATGAAAAGAAAATAAGGAACCCCCCGCCCCAAGACATGGAGATTGTAACCCACACTATTGGAAGACTACTGGACAAGGAGGAGATCAAAGAAGAAATTAAAAAATACCTTGAGTTGAACGATAATGAGGATACAACTCTCCAGAATATCTGGGACACAGCAAAAGCAGATATAAGAGGAAAATATATAGCAATACAGGCACACATCAAGAAACAAGAAAGAACACAAAGAAACAACCTACTCTCATACCTGAAACAACTGGAAAAAGAACAACAGGAAAATCCAAAAGCCAGTAGAAGAAAGGAAATAATAATAAAAATCAAAGCAGAAATAAATGAACTAGAAATTAAGAAAATGATCCAAAAGATCAGTGAAACCAAAAGCTGGTTCTTTGAAAAAATAAACAAAATAGACAAACCCCTAGCTAGACTAACAAAGAAAAAACGGGAGAATACACAAATAAATGGGATAACAAATGAAAGAGGACCGATCACAACAGACATAGCAGAAGTCAAAAGATAATTAGAGAATACTATGAAAAATTATATGAAAACAAGTTCAACAACCTAGAAGAGATGGACAAATTTCTGCAACTTTACAATCACCCAAAGTTAGATAAAGAAGATATAGAATATCTAAACAGTCCAATTACAAGTAGTGAAATTGAAACAGTAATCAAAACTCTTCTCAAAAATAAAAGTCCAGGTCCAGATGGCTTTACAAATGAATTCTATAAAACATTCAGAACTGAATTACTACCTATCCTATATAGACTATTTCAAAAAATTGAAAAAGAAGGCGTTCTACCAAACACATTTTATGAAGTCAACATCACACTAATACCAAAACCGAACAAGTACAACACAAAAAAAGAAAACTATAGACCAATCTCTCTAATGAACACTGACACAAAAATCCTCAATAAAATCTTAGCCAACAGAATCCAACAATACATCAACAAGATAATCCACCATGACCAAGTAGGAGTTACCCCAGGAACACAAGAATGGTTCAATATCCAAAAATCAATAAATGTAATCCACCACATCAACAAAAAGAAGAAAAAAAAAAACAAAACACATAATCATATCAATTGATGCTGAGAAAGCTTTCGACAAAGTTCAGCATCCATTCATGATGAAGGCCCTTCGAATTCTTGGGATAGAAGGACCACAAATTAATATAATAAAGTCCATATATGAGAAGCCCATAGCCAATATCATTCTCAATGGTGAAAAGCTAAAATCCTTTCCCCTAAGATCCGGAACAAGATAAGAATGACTTCTTCATCACTGCTCTTCAATATAATACTAGAAGTCCTGGCCAGAGCAATAAGACAAGAAAAAGGTATACAAGGTATCCAAATAGGGAAAGAAGAAGTAAAATTATCACTGTTTGCAGACGATATGATA
>JAGFMF010011428.1:320335-362091 GCA_019455555.1 Galemys pyrenaicus | reverse complement strand
AGATGAGTGGATCGGGAAGCTGTGGTACATAGACACGATGGAATACTACTCAGCAATCAGAAATGAAAAACTAGACTCATTCATAGGAACATGGATGGAGCTAAAAGGGATTATGCTCAGCGAAATAGAAGGCAAAAGAAAAATACCAGATGGTGTCCCCCTAGGAAGAATATAAGGGAACCAAAAAAGGATAAAGGAAAAGAATAATAACAATAATAATAATAATAATGAAAACACAACAAAAACAAAAAGACAAGGACAAATTAGGGACACTTGGTGGGGAGGGCTAGGGAGAGTGTTGAGGGTAGTAGATAAGAGCACAAGGGACTGAGGTGATGGTGCACTGGTGAAATGCTGATAGGGAATACATGGGGATTACAATTGATGTCAAATATATATAAATAAAGAAAAAAATAAAAGTGATTCCAAGCAAATGAATCTTTGTGTGGGTACTAAAACTATAAGACCATTTATTTGTTTTGAAACATAAAGATTAAATATACACAGATACACAAAAGACTAAGAAACAAATAGAAACAAAGAGATAGAGACAGAAAAACAGTGATAGTTATAACAGGTTTGAAACGCTATCAGATGGAATAACTATTATCATTTACTTTATTAGTTACTACTGCTATATAGTTTCATTTTTAATGCTACAATTTATATTTCAACACTTAGAATATGAACTAGATAGGAGTCAAAATTAAAAAGTAAAATTGTATATGTGTGTGAATGTGTAAGCACATGTATGAATGGTGCTAGGAAGCATGCTGGTATTAATGGTATTTTTACCTCTTAAACTTCTCTCTGAAATTATTTGGCAGAAGGGAATATTTACAATGACTACAAGGTGCCCTAGATCTTTAAGACTTCCTTTAATTAAAGTGTTTAACTATAAGTGGGACACTCAATTAGCACAAAGATTTCTATAAGCAGGTTAAAACCATATCCATGACTCTCTGCTCTAGTTTTTACCTCAGGATACCCCTAGTAGTGGACTAGAGCTCTGTCTTCTCTGTTTAGAAACAGCTTGCACAGTAAGTGCTGATATGATCATGAACTACAAGGCAACTCAGGGACATGCTGTCTCTGGCTTCTTGTGTGGAGTGCCACTCAGTTCAGGATGTGTGACATCATGGTTGATGATGGGCCGAGATGCCCTTGTCAACCACTCACAGGCTCTGTAATTTGGTAGAGACATGTATAATTAATTCTACTTCGTCCCTGATGCTTCTAGATCTTAATTATGTTGAAGTCCTCAAAGTCACTGATATTGAACCACTGTGCCCTTGGTGGGTGAAACTTAAGAAAAGAGGTTGCTAAGATTTCATCTGTCAGAAAGTCTAAAGGAAAACAATTAGAAAAATAAGGATGGGACATATAAAAGGAAAGTGGTTTTAATCAATTATCTCCATATGCACTTCTGCCATTACCATTCTATTTTCATAGAATAGTAGAGATATACAGCTAGAATAGCTATGGATCTCAAGTTCAATCAACTTCATTTCCCAGATGAGGCCTTAGAAAGGCCAAATGGCTTCATTAAGATCCCATACATGTTGGGGAAAAGGACTGGCAGCCAGATATCCTGGTGTCTAGTCAGGTCATCGGTCCACTACACACTAACTGTGTTGGTTCTAGTGTCTAGCTTGATGAACTAATTTGATTTTCAAAAAAAAATCAGTTTTTTTTTTAAAGAAAATACAGAGAGAAATAAAAGGAGGGACAGAGATAAGAAACGAGAAAACAAGAACATTTTCAGTCTTCCTTCAACAATATACATGTAGGTGGAGTGTAGGTGGATCTGGCCCTACAGCTGGTTCCTATCTAATTTATTGCAGGGATGACATGTCAAAACATTATATACATGAAAAACATGAGGGCCTCCTCGGAGATATTTGTCCTAGGCAAGCATTTGTAAACAGTGGTGTACCAAAGGAAGAAGTGATAGGAGTGTTTTGCCTTGGAAGAAGGAGTACATCCCTTACCTCTAATATGGTTTAGAATTACTAGCATGTGACACTAATGAAGCAGATCAATTTTAGCTGATTGTGCTATAGTTCTAATTATCTACAGAGAAGATGCCCCATTATATTTTGTACCTGGAATTAATGGATCCCACTTCTCAGTTCCCTTCTCTCACTCCTCTCCTTGAAACCCTCTAGCTATAACCAGAGGGATAAACTGTAGAGCTCTGGATTCTTTCCCTCCAAATAACCAAACACAACTGTAAGAAAAGAGGAGTATTTCTTAGAGACCATTTGGTAGATCTGGCATCTGGGTATCAGGGGTGCTGGTGGGGCACCCAGAAACCAGAAACCTAGTAAACCACATTAATACATACTGAAGGAGGCCCAAAGCAAGACAAGAGAAAAGAAACAGCCAGTATATAGTAGCAGTCTGCATTGTGACTGGGTTGCTGATGACCATACCTTAAATTGCCCCTGCAACCCTAAATATGCTTAGTTTTTCTGTTGGGGGATTTTTTAGAAATATGCCTTAGCAGATGGTCAATAAACATTATCATCATAGCCATTACTATATAAAACTCCTGATGTGAGAATATGCAAAATAAACAGATTACAGAAGAAGTTTTTAAAAAGAAATCCCTGGGTGGTGCTTTGGTAGTGGTAGCGGTATGTGGTAGTGGTAGCGGCGTGCAGAGGTATTCCACTAATCCTATAAATCATGTGTGTTGTGAACCAATATTACCTTGGTAAAAAAACACTACATTTAAAAAAATCCCTGAAGATAAAAATTAACACTGCAATTTGTAAACATATTTAAGAATATGCAAAGATTTCACGAACACACTGATGAGCAGACATGTTAAGCAGACAAAGTGTCCTAATGACGAAGCCCATAGAATTACAGGTACCAAGGCCTTGGGTCATGATCATATTTAGAGCAACTTTTTATGGAGAAAAGCACTAGTAGATGCACTGTGGCATGCTATCAGTGCTGGAGGATACAGGGCAGGAGCTTTAATACACCTTCTGTCAGCAATGTCGGGTAACCTATTATAAATTTGTCTTAACTAATTCTAAAAGACAGAAATTATCTCAAGAGTTGGAGACTTTTCCACCTGTTCATTTCTAAACTCTTCAAACTGATGTGTGATTATGTTTCCTTTTCTTATTATTTTGAAGTTAGAATTCCATGAGAATTAGAAAATTATGTGCTAAAAATTCCCTTTATACAAACATTGAGTAAAGAGAAAACTCACATGTGTGTTGTCAAGCTAAATTATGGGTGAAAAGGAGGACTGTAACCATATGCATCTACATGTGTTGAGTGTTGTGGCAGATTTAATTATTAAAATTAGACAAACCTACCAGCCAAGCTATGTCAAATCAAACCGGCACAACCTGTGTTTGTTGGCAGAGCACTGCAATTAAATAGGCTGGGCTTATTTCAAGACTACTCTGCGTTTTTAACTATGCCCCTGGCTGTGCCTAAAGTTCAAATGGAATTATAAAGGTATCCTGGCCTTGAAAGGGAAAGGGCAAACAACTTTCCTAAGTACTCAAGAATACTCTTACCGCAGTATGAAAGGACTTAACTTTAATTCATCTGGAATATTCTCTAATTGGTTGAATTTCCAGGTGAAATTCCCCTATAAACACTTACACTGGAAGGCCTGCCAGTGACTCTTAAATTGCACTGGGCAATTTAATCTCATGAGATACAATACTGGAACATTAGGCTGCGCAATATATTGTTTTCTAAAAAAAATAACCACAGCAGGGTAATGATTTCCACCTACAAAACCTAGGCAAATTAATTTCATCTGCAATTACCAACATAGTCTAGCACAAAATTCATTGTCACCAGGATATCTATTTATACTCCTTTTACACACTCTAAATACCTAGAATTGGAGGCTGAAGGGTGGGCACCAATCTAATTACTTACATTATCTGAGATAAAAAA
Organism: Galemys pyrenaicus; assembly: GCA_019455555.1. Taxonomy (NCBI): domain Eukaryota; kingdom Metazoa; phylum Chordata; class Mammalia; order Eulipotyphla; family Talpidae; genus Galemys; species Galemys pyrenaicus. Next base: position 358,155 of record JAGFMF010011428.1, on the reverse strand, counting down.
ATACCTTTTGGAATTAATGGAAGTAGTTTTGGATCTCCCCTTTGAAGTTTTATAAAATTCCTTGATTTTTACAGAACGACTGATTTGCCTAAAACGGAAATACAACAAAATACTTAAGACATGGAAATCAAGAAATCATTAAGGCAACTTCCTCCCAGTTTTTGTTACTAGGTGCCATCCAATGACCTCAACAAAGGTGGTCTTGATGGAATGCTTGTCTGAACTGTCATCTTGACTAAGTGCATCTCTAAAGCTTTCCATATTGACATTTAATCTTTTATTTAGTTACAGAAACATGAAGTTACCATTTTTAAAGCTGCCAAGAGAAATTGGGGAAGAAAATGTTATCTTTCTTCAGCTTCCAGGACAACACTGCAAGATAATAGAAAGACAAGAATATTTCTTCCATTAACCCCTTGACCCTGTGAGTTAATGGCTTTTGGTTGCAAATATATCAACAAACAGGGGCCCTTATGAGATTCTAGCCTAGCAAGTAAGGCCTCTGCAATAACATGGAACAGTGTTCTTGTGCTCCATACTGATACCTAATACCCTTAATGTCAGGACCAGTCTCTTTCAAAAGCTGGTCAGAAAGGGTATCTATGGTCTTCTCAGAGCAACTTATAAGGAAATACATAAAAAAAAGTCAATTTTTTTTTAACTTGAAACACAACAAGTGTTGTCACATACATTTTTTGCCTCTTAATCTTCTGTACAACAAATTTGGCATTTTCATTATCAATGCAGAAACTCACAATCTTCTATGCTAAGGTTAATGTGAGTGAAAATACCTGGAAACAATTAAACAATTGCTTGTTTCCAAAATAAAAGCACATTACTATTTGCATAATATATTCAATTGTTATGCTTTAGCTACTGTTTAAAATGATGACAATGACAATCAAAGTTACTATCACTTATTATTTTAATATTAAGAATATGCTGGGATTTCCCAAATTAAAAATGTTAGTAAGGTTTCATCAAGTTGATTTGAAATGCAAGAAAAATAATGACTTCATCAAAATAAAAAATTTCATCAGAAGTGTGATTATGAAAATGAGAAATATTTTAGGGATTTATTTTCATATATTATTCTAATTGTGAATGTGCCCCTTCTCTAACAATTTATTTTAAGGAAATTGCTAAAAGAGGAAATATCACATTGGAAACCATGCTAAAGGATATCAATATAATATATAACGCTAGTTCTACTCTAGAAAATTTGTCTCAATATTTGTGTTATTAGATTTTTGAGTAATAAAAAAATTATAAATAGATTTTAGCAGAATGATTTAATTCAAATCATAATTTAAAACTAATTTGGAGTAAAAACTCAGCAGATTTATAATCTGATATTTCTAAGTTATTTAAGTGTAGAATTATGATACATTTTCTGATTTATGTACATAATTATATATCAAAGATAAACAAAGCAATAAAGAAATTACTGGATTTACCAGAAAGATACTGAAATTGGTTTACTTTTTAACTTATAAATTTCCATGGATTATCATGATTGATATTTATTATATCTCTATGTGGTAGATTCTGATAAAAGGATTAGCTACTAATAAACTGAGACATCTATTAAGGTGTAACTTATAAAATCTAGTAACAAGACAAAAAGGTACTTTTAAAGTAACTGTTTAATAATTTAATAATTGTTTGACAGTCAATAATATGATGAATACCTCTTTTTGGAAGAGACTTCAGATGCAAATAGAAAAAAAATATTAGGACTTTCTGGAATCAGAATTATGCTGCACAATTATCAAGATCAAAACAAATTGATGAATTGTGGAAAAACTTAAAACTTAAGAATATATGGAGGAAAATATTAAACTTTTTATTCAGTGTATTTACAGTAAGCTCAAACAAAATCTTTATCTAAATCACTGTTTCCAATTATATTTTATGCTAAATTCATTTGAAGTAAATGAATAGGGTTATGTGTGAGTTTTGCAAGTGACTGTTACTATTTTGTTAATTATTATAATTATTAACAGTAACAATAAATGATCTAGGATATATCCGAGATAATTATTTTTTGATAGCCCCAGATTCTGACATTACACATCAATCTACATATAAGTTAGTAGAAAGTCAACCTTAATCTTATAAAATGCTAACTTTTACATATAAGGAAGGTTCTATTAACTCAATATGATATGAACTTTACATGGTTTTCCAGTCCTGATAATAGAATAGACTGTCAGCCTTATATTTTTACACAATCCTCTCAATACCATTCATTCATTCATCAACAAATGCATGCTGAGTGCTCTTATCCTATAGGCAATAAGTGCTTAGACTACAAGGTAAACAAAAAGCATGACCCATTTCCCCCTGCAATTTATTTACAATACAGAGTTAGAAAAATTTATTAATCAAATACCCTTCATTGTCATCCCACATGGATAGAAACTCAGAGCTATAACAGGTGCTATGAAGGAAAGGTTGCCAGGGCTGCAAGGGGATGGAACACAAAGAGCAATAGGGGGCGGTGGGGCAGAGTGCTGTGCTCTGAGTCATATATAGCATGTAAACTTAGTAGACTGAAATAAGGATTTTGGATATTATACCAGAAACAAGCGATCACATAAGGATTTTAAACAGAAGAAATAACATGCTCAGATTTGGGTTTTGAAAACAGCATTCTACTTGTAATCTGGAGAATGGTTGAAGTAAATGTATGGAGACCATTTAGAAAGATATGCAATAATCTCGGTGAGCAGTGATGATGATGATTATTTGGCCTGGGAAGGTAACAGGAAAGTGAATATAGAGAGAATTAGAAGCACAAGAGAGATATTTAGAAGGGTTAAGTGAATAGAGCATAATGATGTCTTGACTATGGTAATAAAAACAAAACTGAGGTATCAAGATTTTGCTTGACATATTTTATGATGCCATGTACTGTGATAAGGAACAATGGAAAAGGAGGATACTCTTCTGGAGAGAGTATCCTCTCTGTTTCAGACAAATTGACCCGAAATAGCTAGACGATGCCAAGAAAAGTGTGGCCTGTATGGAAAATGATACATAAATTTTTAAGGTATCATCCAGGGGCTTGTAGGGATAGGGCAACAAAAAATTAAAATAGGATTTAAAATAAATCAAAATTTACAATCCAGTAAGGTTTTTCATTAAACTATATATTAAAAAAAGTACATATATTAGGGTTACATTTGGCAACACAAAACTATGTATGTGAGAATATGAAGGGCACATTTTTACTTTTATGAATCAACTTTCCCTATATAGAGTAAGATGGTAATGCCTTTTACCATTAGAAAGAAGAAAAAAATGAACAAACGGTAGAACACAGCTAAGAAAAGACAAGTGTTAGTTTCATATAAACTAAAATAACAGAAGAAAAACTCAGCTTGCCCTCCAGTAAGGAAATAATTCAACAATGCTCATATATATTTTATTTTTAGTAATAGAGTATTCTGAGTAAGAGAGCTTTTTTTTTTACTTTTTAGTTCATGTATATTGAACAATGAAAATATAAATTTATATTAACAATGAAAATGAAACTTCATATTAAAATATTAATATTCTTTTTTTCCACCAGTCATTGGAATTTTATTGGGATAACCTCAAATGTACAAATTAACTTAAGAAAGGTCTAAAGCAAAAACAGATACTTTACTTTTTATTTATTATTATTATTTTTTATTTAGGAACTTTATTTCCACATTCTTTTTTTTTAATTAGATTTATTTAATTGTATTTGACATCATTTGTAGTCCTCAGGAAGTTCCCACCACCATTTCACCCATACTCCATCACCTCAGTCCCTTGTATTCTTTCTGCCCTCATCCCTGTCTTTGCCCTCCCCTCTCTACGCCCCCCCCACCATGATCCCTTTGGTTTATCTTTGACTTTTTGATCTTGTTGAGTTTTCTGTTTGTTTGTTTGTTTTTAGTTGTAATTGCCGATTTCCTTGAGCTTTCTCTTATTTTTTTTTTCTTTCTTATTTTAAAATTTTTTATTGTGGTTGTTGTTCTTTCACATTCCTCCTAAAAGTGCAACCAGTTTAGTAAAGTAGCAGGTTACAAGATCAACGCACAAAAGTCAGTAGCCTTCCTATATACAAACAACCAATCTGAAGAAGAAGAAATAAAAAAAAAAATACTCCTTTTACAACTGAGGCTAAAAAAATGAAATACTTGGGAATAAACCTAACAAAAGAATCAAAAGACCTATATAGAGAAAATTATAAAACACTATTAAAAGAAATAGAAGAAGATACAAAGAAATGGAAAAATATTCCCTGCTCATGGATAGGAAGAATCAACATTATCAAAATGGCCATCCTTCCAAAAGCAATTTACAGATTCAATGCTATTCCAATAAAAATCTCAATGACATTTTTCAAAGAAATTGAACAAATATTGATGAAATTCATATGGAGACACAGAAAACCTCGATTAGTCAAAACTCTCCTGGCTAAAAAGAAGGGGATTGGAGGGATCACACTCCCAGACAATATTAATATTCTTAAAAGAAACCTATTATTCATATAAAATAGTTCTTCTGTTTTCTTATGAAAGTTACTAGCTTCCCCAGTGTGGTTGCACTAAAACAATACTTGGTCATTATTTTCAGTGAATACCCTAGAGAGAAAAAGCCTAAGAGATTAAACAGGAGGATAGCATTCCTGTTGCCATGCAGAGTCAATTTCCGGGTATAGATTCCAATCACAGAAAAGGCAGACAACCTTTCAAAACCACTTACATCAAATATTATCCCCTAACTGAAAATGTGATAAGTCAGCAAACAATTCTTCCTTGGACTTGACAAAAATGGTGATGATTATTATTCCTTCTTTCAACCACCTGAGGCTCATAAAAAGCTGAATATATATAGACTCATAAAACTTCACATAAAATCAAACTGTTCATGTCACTGTAAACCTCCATGTTACCAAGTCCAGTGGACCCTTCTTGCAATTCATCTACTAGGGTTTCTGCAAGATACAGTTGACTCCTGCAGTCACAAAAGTTTTCTCTGTTGGATTTCATAAGGTTCAACTCCTGCTTTTCTTACTGCCTTCTAACAGCCTTCATTTGTTCCTCCTACTATCCCAGTCTTAGGAATGCTAGGTGTACTCTTTACTATGTAAAAGACTGTATCTAGGTGCATGGTTTTAGAGTCCACAGGGTGATTTAAGCATAAATAAGACTCAAAAAAACCTAGTGACTTCTATCACTGGCCATGACTTCCACTGTAATTTCCAAAATGGGATGTTCAAGTGTCTATTACTTATTTACATTTGAATAACATATAGGTGTCTCAAACATCCTATGAGTTTAAAATAGATTCATTTTAATTTTATTTTTACCAGTGTTCATTTCTTTTGTTGTTTCTACTAGATCCATAATGGCATCAGCTTCTACCTGGTTGCTTAATCCAATGCATAGAAAGTGTTCTTTTTTTTTATTATTGTATTTAATTGCATTTGACATCGTTTGTTTTTCCAGTGGGTTCCCACCACCATTTCACCCGTGCACCATCACCTCAGTCCCTTGTGCTCTTTACATCTCATCACTGCCTTTGCCCTCCCCTCCCTCTGCCCACCCCCATGGTCCCTTGCGTTTATCTTTAATCTTTTGATCTTGTTGGGTTGTTATTTGATTGTTTGGTTGTTTCTGGTTATGATTGCCCATTTCCTTTAGTTTTCTCTTGTTGTTGTTTTTTTGTTGTTGTTGTTTCATTTTCTTCCTTTTTCTTTTTTGTTTTGATTGTTGTTTGTTTGTTTTTTCACATTCCTCCTAAAAGTGAGGTCATCCGATATTTTTCTTTTGCCTTCTGGCTTGTTTCGCTGAGTATGATTCCTTCTAGTTCCATCCATGTTTCTTCAAATGTCCCTAGTTTTTTATTCTTGATTGCTGAATAGTATTCCACGGTGTATATATACCACATCTTCTTGATCCAGTCCTCTACTTTTGGGCATTTGGGCTGTTTCCAGTTCTTGCCAATTGTAAATAGTGCCGCAATAAACATGGGGGTACAGGTACTCTTTTGGATCGGTGTTTTTGTGTCCTTTGGGTAGATTCCTAGGAGTGGGATTGCCGGATCATATGGTAGTTCCATCTCTAGTAGGCCGAGGAACCTCCATACAGTCTTCCATATTGGTTGGATTAATTTGCATTCCCACCAGCAATGTAGTAAGGTTCCTTTTTCTCCACAACCTCGCCAGCATTTATTGTTGTTGGTTTTTTTGATATATGCCATTCTTACTGGTGTAAGGTGGTACCTCATTGTGGTTTTTATTTGCATTTCCCTGATTATGAGAGATGTTGAACAACTTTTCATATGCCTGTTGAAAGTGTTCTTTATTTCTCTTCCCCTCAACCTCCTCACATCAACTCTCATATCTAGTTTGTCAGCTAGTCCTACAGGGTCCTTTTCCAAAGCTAATCTCAAATCATGACCATTATCATAGAAGTCTATGATTATGCCTTTCTTCTTTCTATTACATCTCTCTCTGTTTCTACTCTAACCTATAAAATTCATTCCCCACAGCGACCAGTGTGATCTTAAAAATATATATATTGGCTTGCATATTTGGAGGCATTCTATTTTTTCCCATTTATTAATGGAATAAAATCTAAACTACTTACTGTGTCATACTAGATCCTTCATGGTCTGGCTCCTCCTACCTTTCCAAACTCTCTCTCTTCTCTCACTATACACTTACAGTGGCTTCTATAGCAGTATTTGAAAATGCCAAATTCTTTCATATTTAAGGGATGGTATCCTTATAGTTATCTCTGCTTAGAATGCCTTTCACAGTGTTACTGCCTTCTTCTTCATCTTTCAGGTACCATCTCAGCAGTATTGCCTCAAAAATATTTGTATGACTACATGCACAAACTTTCAAAACAATCCTTTTTTTTTCTTTATAGCATTTTCCACATTGTTTCTGGGTTTATCAATCAGCTCATTTTCTTTCTCCTTGTTTCCACTGGAATGCCTGCTCCTTGTATGCTAAACTTTGTCAGTCCTACTTATTCTCATTTCTTAGTGTCTGGTACATATGAAATCCCGGGAAATATTTGTTAAATGAGTTTAAAAGTTCTGCAAGTGGATTTTAACTTTTCTATTAATATTAAAAAGAAATTGGGCCTCCCTGGTGACATAAGGGGTTAAGTTGCAGCATTATGACACTGCCCACAGTCACTGAAGCATGAGTTCAATCCCAGGTCAGGGAGGCAAACATACATGGTGCAGCAAACCATTCCTGTCTTGCCTGTTGCTCCCATTAGCAGTGTATTTCAGTCGATTTGCCTGTTCCTTTCCCCACTTTGTCTCTGGTGAATCCTCTCACCCTCCACACCTCTAGCCTATACCCCAGTTTTGGATAAATAAATCTTAAAATAAAAGGAAAAAGAAAAAAATTATAAAACCCAATATAAATTTTATTCAACAAAATAATTGTAAATATTTTTACCAGAATTCATTTTCTATATCTTACTGAGAGGTTAAGTCACCTGATTATTTCAGTTAAATCCAAATAAGCAGGTAAATATTTGTTACTTTTAATTTTTAAGATAACTATTATTAAATAATTTTTTTAATTTACATTGTTTCCTAATGATAAAAATTTGCAAACACAAACTGCATAAAGGAGGCAATTCATACTGATTCTGTTTGAGAAAATGAGAACTATTTCTGACATTTAGATATTTCCCTTGTTGATACCAACAGAATGATTTGAAGATTTTCCTTTTAAGATTCTTAAAAGTCCTTTATTGAGAAGGTACTCTTGAATGGTGATGAATTAAGTAGATAAAATCATATTACTTCCATATATACAGATAACCCATATATACATGTGTACTTCCATATAACTCCCAATTTTAAATATTCAGAGGAATTTTAAATTCCAAAATTTGAGTAGACAGCTACAAATATTTTTTTAACCTTTTATATGAATTTGAGTTTCTTCAAAAGTGCACGTCATATTAAAGTAAACTGAAGGAGCCAGTAGGCTCTCCAGTGTTTTAGAAGCAGATTTTATGCCACAAATCAAGATTTATTGTCAGTTTGACAATATAGACCTGCACCAATGAGTAAACTGTTATCTCATTCTCACACCCTTTTCTGTGATGCTGGAGCTGGGATTGCAAAGCTAAATACTGACTTTTTCAACTGGCATCAGGTAGGTTTGACCATTGGGAGCACCAGAAAGTGGCACACAGGCGAGGAGAATAAAATAGCACCCTCCTCTTGCACTCATCATTAGTAGTTATGTAGCCCCAACTGTAGCTCTTCACCCAAGCAGCAATAGTGGCAGCTGACCTCAATTTCTATTTCATAATTTTTGGTCCTCTCAGAATGTATTATTGTGCCATAGAGGAACCAACCTAAGAAGGGAAACTCTAGAGAGGCCTTTCTCTAGTTCATAAGAAATCAACCTCCTCAGAGGTGGAGGCCTATGATTCATAGAGCTTTTTCTTTGAGTCTTAGGATCTAATGTCCATAACCTCTTCATTTTTTTTTCTCCCATCCTTAGCACTGCTGTTAAATAATGATTTCTTATTTGTCTTTGTAGTCCTCCAACAGGACTTCAATTGAAACTGAGATAACTACTGAGATTGCCAATTTCCTAATTAGACTCTAAGTGATATAAAACAGGAATGGTAACTTGTAGTGAACTAAAAGAAGGAATGAACATAAAACACGCTGTGAAGGGTAAAACTGAGGATCAGCACAGTTGATAAACAAGTTGATTTTTTTGGTTAGGCATCTCATAACATATTAACACAATGTAAAGTGTTTCGAGAACAAAGGCTACTCTTACTAATATTATAATGATGTTGAGAACCATAATTTATTCTGTCATTATGCATTTAGTGAGTACTGTGTGAGGTACATAAGTTTAATTTTATTCCATACTATAACTTAACACAATATATAATATTCCTGCTGTACACCCTCTCCCCTAACACACACACATATATACTCACTAACTTGAAGTGTAGATCAAGAAGATAAAAATCTAAGGACATACAGCTAATAAATGACAAAGTAAAAATTTCAACCCATATATTTTTAGGATTCTAGTATTCTTATTTCTATTAGCTCAAACTGTTCTGATTTCCTACCTTTATATTCATTTCCACAAACAAGATAAAACCGTGTAAAAAATAGGTGCATTGTAAATGTTTGTTATGTATGACTGAGGGAAAAAAAAAACACTGTTTACAAAATTAGAATAATTTGAGGTGGCTTTATGGTATTGGTATTGGAAAATAAGTCTGATAACATTTTCTGTCCCAAAGGTAACATAGCTTGCAGTTTACTATTCAGAGTACACCTTTCTAGTGTAAAAGGAGTCCATGTGCTGATTGGGACAATCACATGGAGGAAAGAAACTGAGAAAACTTAGTAAACAGAATGATCAATATGGTGATAAATTGAGGATGTTAACCTAACTCATAGAATGAGAACATGCTAGTGTTCAAAGGAACATTCCAGACTTTCATTGCATACTGGTTAATCAAATTGTTTTGAGTTGCAGGTGTTTTGCCCTAATGACTCCTTAGAGTTGCGGTATCAGTTTAGAAAATCTGCTTTATGTGTCTGATTCTTTCTTTTGACAGAAAAGCTTTACTTGTGAACAAGAGGATTTGGCAGATCACCAAATGATCACTCACATGCAAATAAACAGTTTTAATCTTTGAAGGCCATTCCCAACAAGTATTCAGTGAAAATAATGAATGCAATTAAAACCTTAAAGAAGAAAAATAACCTGGCACTCCCACATTTGAGTGTAGGAGTAATTTGTTATGGTCAAGAGAGAGAGATGTGTGTATAAGGTATAGAACATATTCTGTATTAAAATGTAAGGTTTGGCCACTATATAGAATGGTTCAGTGCTAATCTAATAATCTCATGGATGCTACATAGAAACAGTGATGGCCATCACATAATAAAAAGTTCCTTATATTAAATCCTAAAGTATATGATACATAATATTACACAAGATACATGAAGCATCCTTCATGAAAAAAAAACCCTCAACTCTTGTAAGACAGTAATATCAATTTAAATATTATATAATTATAAAACAAATCTGATGTTGGAAAATAAAAGTTTTATGAGAACAATATCAAAGAATTTTGCAAATTTTTAAATTATATCACAAAGTGCTATAAATTGACTGCAATTAAGATTTCAAAATTAGAAAATATTCTAATTTGAAAATTTATCAAGTAAAAATATAACTATATAAATATAATTGTATGCCTGTATAAAGATAATCATTCATATTTATATATTATATATGCTTTTTGAAGAAATTTATTATAATCTCATTTTAGTATACACTTATATAACTATATATATATGTCATATATTATAGTGAATTTCTGTCTGCTATAGAGGGCTGGGACAATCTGAGGGATTCCACAAACAATAGTGGAGTCATGTTTTTGATTCATGTCCAAGCTCATCACTTCAGTTATTTAAAACTTTCACTCACTTTTTCAATTCTCTCATGTTCTACATAAGATTACAAATCCAGGCCATAGACACTACCAGAATTCCTGATTCCTGTATCTATATTTTTAAACCCTCTATTGGATTCTCGGTCTTAGTTTATTCAATAAGAAGATTGAGGGCCTCCCTGGTGGCACAGTGGGTTAAGCAACGCACTGTGAGGCAAACCGCAGCCACTGCAGCACGAGTTCGATCCCTGCTGCCGGCCAGGGAGGGGACCCACATGGCGCAGCAGACCTCTCCTGCTGTGCCTGCTGCTCCCCTCAGCAGTGTACTTCAGTTGATCTGCCTGTTCTGCTCCCCGCTCTGTCTGTGGTGAATCCTCTTACCCCCCCACACCTCTGGCCTGTGCCCCAGTGCTTGTATGCATAAATAAATAAATCTTTAAAAAAAATAAAAGTAGTATCATAGAAAAGAATATAGAACAAACTTTAAAAAAAAAGGAAGATTGAAATATAACTTCTTCATAAACTTCAAATCTTTTTTAAAGATTCAATGCTGATATGCTTATGAAAGCCCTTTTACCTGATGAAATATGCTATAAATTTAGGATTGTTAAATCACAGATTCCTAGTCTTGAAGTACAAACACAGGTTCAAAATTTAAGCCATAGTATCTGCATGCATAATTCAAAGTACTGTATTTAAAAAGAAATGATCTCTCTCATTTATTAAACTGACTTATCTGTAAAATGTAAAACTAATTAGTTATCATATGCTGAGGAAAAAAAAAATCCTGCATATAGAAGCCATAACTGAAGTTTCACAGAGCTTAGTCTTAAAGGGAAAAGGGCCTATAGGAGACAGGGTTTATGCCCTGCCTCACAGATTTTTGTATATGCTGAGCAAACCTGCAACTCAGAAGACTTACTGATAGCTGAAAATTTCCCTCTCCAAACTCTTGGGTCTCTCTTCTCTGTCTTTCTCTTACCTCAGATCTTGAGAAATAAAATAAGGAGATGACCAGAGGAGATTTTACACCCCTAGGGCAGCTCTCCACTAGTGTGGAGGGAAAGGGTGGAAGTAGTATTTTGAATGTCGGTGATTTAAACTCCTCTTGCAAATTCATTCTGAAAACTAAACTATCTCCTCACATCCAAGGGGCAATTAGTTAATAGTGACTGTTTTAAATTTTAGTCTTCAGGGTCTAATTTTAATCGTGTAGCTAGGAAGAGGGATACATAGCTGGCAAACAAATAAATACATGAAATACTAGCCATTACCATTATGTATGCCTCTTTACAGAAATTTAATTAATCCCTTAATGCTACAACCAAATGGGTCTCTGCCTTGGTAAAGGTCATTTGAATAGTCTTACTACATGAAATATTCTTTTTTAAAAACAGAACAACTTTAATTCTGGCTCATAAGACCAGCTTGACTATAATATTTCCTGTAATATCTCTAAAATATAACATATGATCATTCTCAACAAATTCTTCCAACTTCTAGCTACTCAGAAAATGTACTACTGTAGTGTGTTCTAGGTCTTGGAATGACCATTGGACCAAAGCAATAAAATTTGAAAAGAGTGAGGAAATGTTGGTATTTTATGAAACATATTATTACTCGATATTAACTATACAGACTGACACAATTGCAATCTAGAAAACCGGCAAATAATTCTCCATGCAGTTTTTATTTCTAAACAAATAATATGTGTATACGTAAAATATGCACTTAAAAAAGAAAAAAAATACTGTTGAAACAGTAAAATGCTAGATTGCAATTTACATGTGTGATATGTTGTTTAGGTTTATTAAAATATTTGTATAAGTGGATAAAAGCACATTTAACACCCTTAGTAATCATTTGAATATTCTGTTTTCTTCTAATAAAAATGCAATCTAAACCTCACTTTAAAATTATTTTCTTTATTTTAAAAGCACATTTTCCCTTGAAATTCTGAGCACTTTATTTTTTACTTCTCTTTATATTATGCAATCTCAAGAAGGCAAATACAGCTATACTCTTAATAAAAATGAGGCTGGATGATTTATAAGTTTGCATAGGAATTTGCAGTACCTGATTATCTGAAAAAATAAAAAAAAAAAGATTCTGTGAAATGTGGTATGATTTGGTTTTTTGGGGACTATTTTGGATTCAAAAAGAGGTTTCAAAATAATACAATTTCTTTATTTTTTTAAAAGATTTTATGTGTTTATGCATACAAGAGCTGGAGGATGGGCTAGAGGCACAGGGAGGTGGATGTGGGGGCGGGGCAGGCAGTGTGTGAAAGGAGTCAGCAGAGACAGAGTAGGGAGCAAAACAGGCAGATCAACTGGCATACACTGCTGAGGGGAACAGTGGGAGAGGAAGGAGAGGTCTGCCCAGAGTCAACTCCCTGACAAGGGATGGAACTTGAGCTGCAGTGGCTGTGGAAGCCCCACAGTGAGGTGTTCAAGCCCTGCCCATCAGGGAGGCACCACCAGGGAGGCCCAGTTTCTTCCTTTTTTAACTCTAGCAACACCTGCATTAAATTAATGAAAACTGAGGATTCTTTTAGTACAAGTTTAGTCATGTTGTATACAGACAGGGAAATTTAATTGCATTTATTTTCTTTTTTCTTTTCTAACTAAATAATTATGAGAACTTAATGTCATATAATCTTTGATGCAGGTCTCTATTTTATGACTACATATAAAACTTAATTTGAATTTTTAAATAGCATCTTTAATAAAAGGAATGAAATACAGCAGGATGCCTTTTTACTTTGTATTTTATAAGTTTTACATTGAAGTAACACTGGCTTACAATATCATATATAAGTCAGAGGTGTAGGATTGCAATTCTTCAGATGTATGTTACCACACCACACCCAACATCAGGAAGTCCATTCCTTTCAAAAAAATAATACTGATTTGAGTTGTTTTATATATATATATATATATATAACAGAAATGTCTAAGTAAGAAAATGAAAATAACCCAATGGTTCATCAGTGAAATAAATCTATTAAAATATATATATTTAAAAATCAATTAATGCTTAAAAGCAGATCATCAAAATCTACTCTTTCCTAACAGTCCTTTTTTTAAATAAATAGAACAACTAATAAATGTTATTTTAAGTACTACTTATCCTCAGTTGTAGCAAGTCACACTACTGTGTCTACTTATCCATACACCCATGTACAGTCATTTAAAAAAGAGAGAAAATGTCATAAATGCTATGCTACCTAATTCATTTCTTGGCACTTCAATGTATCCTGAAATATTTTCACACTGGTACAATTTGCCTTAATTTTTATAGGTTGTATAGTTTTATAGCATTTAGAAAACATATTACTTGATTTGTGGATGGACTTGAGTGTAAGAGAACAGGTTAGACTAAATTTAAAAAAAGCACTTCTGGGAAATACTTTATAGGGTGGAAAAGCCAAGATGTAGTTAAGATATCTTAGAAACTTGTTCTTTTGCTCCTTATCAAGTGGCTCACAAGTGCCATAAAATAGACTATGTAGCATTTCTATAGGAAATATTTGTGGAAAGTATTATCTGAAAATAGCCAGGCTCAAAATTGTCTCAAAGAACTATAGAGTAATATTTCTTCTCTCCCATAAACTCAGTTCTAGAAAAGGAAGAATCCACAAGGTTGGCTGAACATGCGAACATGGCCATTTTGTTAATAAAAGCAAACAGGGCGTGGTGTTATGTCTACAGTACTCATGTACAGACAGCATCAATTACTGCTTAAATCTCCTGGATACTTAGGAGATAAGCTGAGTAAGGATTTTGTTTCAGGTGAGATCACTGAACAGATGATAGGGGCCAAGATTCCTTGGTAAACCTTATCCTGCTTGTCCTGTCAACCCACCTTTGCATTGACTTCATATTACATCTCTTCAACTGAACTCACTGTCAACTTTGAACTTTCTCCAGGCAGGGAAAAAAGGCTACATGTTCCTTAACAATGACAGATGTTCTTCTTAATGATGTCTGAGGGTAAGTGGATTCTAGTACAGACATTTACTTTTAGATTTTTACTCTTTTCAATATATTCAATGACTTCTTCTGGAAAGGCTTTCAAGAAGGATCATTTAAAATGTAAAAGGTAATTGAGAGAAGATTGCTGAAAGCACTTCAAGTTAATTATTAAAATTAAGGACTGACCAGTTCTTTAATATACATTTAATGTAGAACTAAATACCTATCTCACTTAGACTTTATTAGATAAATCAAATATAAGCATCAACAAATATCTGGTAGTTATGATTATTATGTGTGTAGCTTAAGAGTGAGGAAATAAACATAACTAAACAATTCACATAAGACTTCTTTTGAAAGCTGAGAATGAACCTAGAGACATGTTTCATCAGTAAAGTGAATAATGGTACTTGATTCCATCCACCAAGCTGTCTCCATAGGAAGAAACAGTCAAATCTATTATACTCAGTGAAATAAGTCAGAAGGCAAGAGAAAAATATCAGATGGCTTCACTATTAGGAGGAATGTGAAAGAACAACAGCAACAACAAAGAATAAGCTCAAGGAAATGGGCAATTATAACCAAAAGCAAACAAAAAACAAGACCAAAAAGCCAAGATAAATCAAAGGGACCATGGGGGGGAGGGAAAGGAGGGGAGGGCAAAGATGGGGATGAGGGCAGAAAGTGCACAAGGGACTGAGGTGATGGTGCACGGGTGGAATGGTGGTGGGTACTCCCTGGGGAATACAAATTTCAAATATAATTAATAATAATAAAAAATATGGGCCTCCCTGGTGGTGCAGTGGGTTAAGCAACACACTATGAAGCAAACCGCAGCCACTGCAGCATGAGTTCGATCCCTGCCGCAGCCGGCCAGGAGGGGGACCCACATGGTGCAGCAGACCTCTCCTGCTGTGCCCGCTGCTCCCCTCAGCAGTGTACTTCAGTTGATCTGCCTGTTCTGCTCCCCGCTCTCTGTGGTGAATCCTCTCACCCCCCACACTTCTGACCTGTACCCCTGTGCTTGTATGCATAAATAAATAAATCTTTAAAAAGTAATAATAATAATAAAAAATAATGTGAGGATTCAAATCACACTTATAAAGGATTTGAGAGTTATCCCCCTTTAGCAGTGGAACAAATATCCAGTGCTTACCATTCTAGATGCTGAAAAATGAAAGCCATCTAAATAAGGTTTTAGTACTTCAGAAATTTTCTAGCATCTTCCCTACAATCTGCATACAGATTTAAACAGAAGCAATAATATGTATGTCTATTTTATTTTCCTACCTAACATTCACTCTCCCTTTCTTCCTTAAGAAAACCTGAGCAAGAAGCACAAGTATTATAATGCATTTTCTTCTCTCCTTTCAAATAGAAGTGGACAGTAAGACATAAAAGAAAGGAATCAGGTGGCATTTCCAGAAAAACTGGTCTGAGGGTCCTGATCACTGAGGGAACATTGTTTTTGATCAACATTTTATTTCCCTTGCTCCTTCTTCCTTACTGGAATAGAGAGGTGACTGATGAAATGCTAGGGAGACTTCTAGGACTATGAGGTGACACTGAAGATGAAAAACAGACATTAACAGAAAAAGATGATAAAAGGAATTCAGTCCCTGCTGATTACAGATCTCTCATATCACTCTTACCCTGACTCTTTTTTTTGCATGAGAAATTTTTAACAAAAATATAATATAAAAACACAGCAACAACAACAACAAAAGAACTAAGTAATTTGGGGTTTCTGTTACTATAGTTTACCGATATAATGTGTATGTTTCATCATTTGTGGAGGATGAGGCAGGGTGTGGAGATTTGTAGAAGAGTGTCAGTAATGCTCATCTGTTGCCTTCTGCCTTGATTCCCGTTCCCAGGACGGCACTGTCCCTCTCCGCTTCCCTCAGTTATGACTCTATTTGAATTTGCTTAAACACAGCAGAGACAATTCTTGTTGTTCACATCCCACTAAAACTACTTTCGTATGCATTTAAATTAACCTATGCAAAAGGTAGCAAAGTGAGTGTGGGGAGAGATGGGGAAGGAGAGGATAGCTTAACTATAAAGGGAGATTTGTCTAGTATGAACACGTAATTCCTGAAACAATGGCCAGTATCTACCAAAACTCCTAAAATGATCTCTCAGAAGCAAATGCATGCACATGTATGTGGTATGTACGTGAGAAGCAGAGCATGTGATTCTTTAAGAACTTAACTGAAATTATTGAGGGAAAACTAAATGGACACTTTTTTCTTTAGGAGGAAATGCCTTTTATGAAAATTTACTATCATCCCTTTGCTTTTCCTTTTTAGACAAACATATTACAGAGCATCCCTGCCTCCAGGCCCTGTTTTCTCATTTGTAATGACATACTATATGTAAAGTTATATTACCAGCACCTGCGATTTCTAAACTGCTTGATGCCTCATGTCACAAATTTATAACTAAGAAAGTTTGTTACATCTACTGCTCCAAGGCCCAGGGAGTATTGTTTCAGTGACAATGAGAACATATAATGAAGGATTTTAATTTTAATGACAGCTGGGGCGCAAGCTGTTGGAAAAATCCAGCGTATGTTTTCCTATCCAGGTAAGCAAACCAGGAGGATCCCTCAAAGAACATCCTTTTCCAACTTACTATGGATTTAAATTATTCAATTTAATTGAACAAGAATTAGTCAAATATCCATTATATGTGAAGCTTGCGGTGTGTGCCATAGTAGTTGAATAGCCACATCTGCCCTTCAGGAATTCAGTCTAGTGAGAAAGCAAAATCTGACTCTTAACAGAACTTTAAACAGATTGTGAGAAATGCTCAAATAACGCTACTATGAAGTACCATCCACACAGGAGAGGGACTGTGATGCACCCTGGAGTGAGGTCATTGGAGTAGGACTTCAAAAGGAGTGTAATATATACAAGTGCAAACACATTCCAGTAAAGACACCAACCTCCAACCAAAACAATGGTTGAGAGGTGAAAACTCTTGGGATGTGTTAAAGGAAGAGAAATTAAGTATACGTTAAGTATATGTCGAGAAGACAAAAGAAACAGCAAAAAAAAAAAAAAAGAGAGAGAGACTGCGGAACTAACAGGAATACAGGTCTGTAAAAATCATGACTGATTGAATGCACACGTGAGGAAGACGCTCTTATCCTATACAATGTGATTGTGACAGCTGTGTTATATTCTTAATTGTGTCCCTGATATTACAACCACCCCCCCCCCATATTTCTAAGCCCTGATCCTTTTTTTTTTTTTAAGATTTATTTATTTATGCATACAAGGCCAGAGGTGTGGGGGTGGTGGTGAGAGGATTCACCACAGAGAGCAGGGAGCAGAACAGGCAGATCGACTGAAGTACACTGCTGAGGGGAGCAGCGGACACAGCAGGAGAGGTCTGCTGCGCCATGTGGGTCCCCTCCCTGGCTGGCAGCAGGGATCGAACTAGTGCTGCAGTGGCTGAGGTTTGCTTCATAGTGTGTTGCTTAACCCACTGGGCCACCAGGGAGGCCCAGCCCTGATCCCTTCAGTGCCTAGAGGCCTTACATGTGTGTAATCATTTTATTTTATATTGTCTTAATTTATTTATTTTGCCTAGGGATTTTCTATGATTTCCAAAGTCTGTTCTGCTCAAGTACATGGTAGACCTAAAGTGCTAAGGAATTAAGATGCAAAGGGAGTTGTTCCTAAGAGATGCTTGGCAGAAGTTGGTATTTTAATAGTAAAGTTCCTTTGACCTTGGGTGTGTAGAGGTGAGGTGCATATCCTAAATGAACTATCAAATTCCCTAGCTGAATTAAGCTCCAGTTGCTTGACAGTACATATTTATTGTGCTTTCTCTTCCCTACCTCACTTTCCTATTTCCCTACCTTGAGCTACTCTGCCAATAAACTACCTGTTCTCAAATCCTGGAAGTTTCAGGGTCTACTTTTGGGGACACCCAACTTGAAGATAATTGTGTGGATAAGTTTGGTGTTGAACCTCATTAAAACAATATTACTGCCAGGCTTCTCCATAATTTTTCTTTAGAACTGCTTATCAATGTAAGTAGAAAATAAAGCAGAAGGAGCAGGAGGAGCCTAAATTATGCTAAGTGGAGACAGGAAAATAGGAGGTATATTAGAACAAGAGATGTCTGCTGCCAGTTTTTGGTGCAAAAGCATTATTTAGTCACATGACTGCAGTAGGTTCTTGAAATTGAAAAGTTAAATAATTCCTAGAGGAAGGTAGCAATTGAATAGAGTTCTACTATAATAATCACAACTGCTTTCTTGCTTGCTTTCATGGGATATTGCTACCTATATAGTATTTACACAGATCATTAAGATTCTGAATGAGGTTTCACAAAGATAATAGTGCAAGAATATGATCCTTGAATTGTTATGCACTATTATGAACATACTTGGAAAAGAAGAAGTGTTGAATTGCTAACATTCTGAGATGGTTACTTTGGGTGCAAAAAGGAAATATTTAGGGGCCTCCCTGGTGGCGCAGTAGGTTAAGCAATGCACTATGAAGCAAACCGCAGCCACTGCAGCATGAGTTCGATCCCTGCTGCCAGCCAGAGAGGGGACCCACATGGTGTAGCAGACCTCTCCTGCTGTGCCCGCTGCTCCCCTCAGCAGTGTATTTCAGTCCATCTGTCTGTTCTGCTCCCCACTCTGTCTGGTGAATCCTCTCACCTCCCATGACTCTGGCCTGTACCCCAGCTCTTGTGTGCATAAATAAATAAATCTTTAAAAAAAAAAAAAAGGAAATATTTAGAAGTGCCCTCTGAGAAGTCTTCTTGGTTTCCTGGTTCTCAGCAATTTCCCTTGACTTCTGAGATACAAACAAATGCAGAAATCAATGATCATTTGGCCATTAGCCCCCTACCTAGTATGTACTGCCATGTCCTGCCTTTTCAAACTAGACCACAGTCGTCCTTTAAATTAAGTCTTAGCAACTTTCACAAAGTGACCCACACTCAAGGCATGTTGGTTTTCCAGGAGATCAGACTCTTGGGTTGGGTCTGCAATACTGGAAATTAATTAGGGGGTGTTCTTAAGATTAAAAACTTCAGTAGAAATAAAGAAAGTGGGTTCAGGATAGAGAAAAGCTGGGCTATGAGGCACTCACTACATTGCTTCAATGACTACCATGGGGAATTCTGAAACTATGATTTATGTTAGCATTGTCACAGACTAAAGTTTCTGACCTTGCACACATCTGGACTGATTAGTCATTGGATGGGAACATTCACTAAAATTGTAGGTGATATATTTTGGCTGATTTGGATGATGTCAATGTCCTTGCAAATATTTGGGAAATTTTAACCAATACACTTTAGTTATGAAATTGAAGAACACTGTTAAGAATGTTATATCTGTGATTAACATGTATTTAGTAATGGCTAATTTGAATTGGCTACCTAAGTTTTGTTTTTTGTTTTCTTAAAGGATATATGCAGGAACTAAGGAGGAAAACTCTATATTGCATTCTTTCATTCACAGTAATTTTTAACACAGTAACTGTTCAATTATTATTTCCTGATCATTATTATTTTATTGGGTGCTATGACTATCTTTTAGTCTGCTATACTATAGTCCCTAATATTGGAGTCTTTTAAAAGATATATAATAGCTTTTCTCTGAAATTCTTCCAGGACTTAGGATAAGGGAACGTACTGTGATACCTGTTGTAGATTATCTCCTATAATTATAAAAAAAAATGAACAAAGTCTGCATTCTTAGATGCCTGCTAAAGAGCCCCTTACTCTTGGGTCTTAGTTATACATTTCGAGTCCTGGCTTTAATTATTATGTTTATTTGCCATTATTGTATTACTTATATTTGTATATGGAACAAAGCAGTATATAAAAAAATAGTTTCAAATAGTAAAACTTCTCCAATGGGCCCAAAGGTCTTAACTGAATTTATCTTTTACTCTTTAAGGCTTTCCCAAAGAATCCAATCACTATATCACAGACATTTTGCAACACTGTATTATATGGTTTTTGGTTAATTGTACACTAGGAGCAGGAAAAAAACAAGGAAGGGGAAAAACAAGTGGATTCAAACACAAGATAAAATACTATCAAAAGTAGAGAGCTAAAAACAAATAAAAGCAGATCTACAGATATTCTACTGCAGAGTACATTCTGGATTTTCAATTTTGATTCCTTTGTGTCACAGGTCTAAATATAGAGGAATGCCTACAGAATATTTTCAAAAGGTTTCCACTGAAAGTTATCTTTTTAAAGTTTTGGTATTCAAATCAATAAAATTCAGTTATTTTAAATAAATTGTTTATAAGGATGCTAGTATTAGTGAAAATAGCCAATTACTCTCACCTCAATACATTTTGACTAATAATACAATCCTCAAGTTTCTCTTGTGTAGTCATACATCGGATTTATCCCTGTTGTGTGATCAGTCTCCCCATAAGGGTCAGATAAGCCTTTCTAAATTGGTCCAGAATGAACCTCTTGTCAATTTGATATGGGAACTGGAGGTCAATCAAAGCTCTAAATCTATTACTATGACTTAAAGAAATCTGATTACTTTTCTTAAGAGCTGTAAGGTGCCTGATATCTAGAAGCTTCTATCCTTACTTAAGTCCTTTCCTACTCAAAGAAGAAATCATCATGTTGTAAACTTTTGGCCCTTTTTCTAGTCAAAAAAGCAATCACTGGTCCTTCTTTATGACCTTTAAGAATGCAGTTTGGGGGGGGGGGTCTCACTCAGTTCTCTAGTTTTTATCAGTAAACATTTTCTATCTAAGAATCTCATCTTTACTCTCAGAGTAAGGTTCAGGTCATGCCTCCTTCTCTGTTATGCAAGCCTCTTCCTCTCTGTTCTTGATGCCCCAGGTCTCAAAATCAGGATAAATACGTCTGGTTCACTCCATTATTCTTTAGAATTTACAACTATGTAAATTCTCCACATGTATATTATTAAGTTGGTTGCTTTTCCTTAGCTAACTCATCTGATTCTGTTTTAATTACTCATCCAGCCTGAGAAAAACCCAGAGGGGCAAGGAATGATTTCTTTTTATGCCAGAACACTATCAATTTACTAGCAATTACATTGTGAATCAAGAGTTTTTATGTTTCCTCATTCATTTCTATAGCTAGAATAGTTCATGTGAATATGAAACAAAGAAAGGACCATTGCAAAGACAGAACAATGTGCTCTCACTCTTAAGAGCATTTGATGTTAGAATGTGCTGATCATGATCCAAATTTAACAACTTATCTTGCGTAGGACATTGGGAGATGACCCAACTTCTCTGAGTCTCAGTTTCTTCATCTGTAAAAAGGGGATAATGGTACCTATTTCACAGAATAAAGGGAAAACTAAATGAGATATTCTAATTGCTTAACATAGAACCTGGTCCACAGCAAGTAATAAAACTGTATATGCTATTATCTTTATCATATTTGTTAAAATATGGGAAATGAATATAAGTGCACAATGTAATGATCTAATGAATGTTGGCTAGTCATTGACATATAAAGTTTAAAGTAAAAGGTCTAAAGTGGGGAAATGTAAGGAGGATAGAAAGAATACAGAACTATTGTGATAAGAAAATTTTAAAAACCTATTATTTGACAACAGAGTAAACATTCTACATTGTACATACCTGTTAAGGAGAATTTGGTAAATAGGACTTTATTTTTATATATGTTTATTTTTACATACATATATATTTACATATTTATTTTAGTTGAACGTAAGTTGTAAGTTCAAAGTTAAATTCTATCGACTAACAGATAGTAAGGCAATTGTGACCTTCTGACTAAATGCCTTCTGTTGTCAGACCGCTATAAATAAGAAGTTAGACAAGGACCAAGACATTGAAACAAAAATCCAGAAAGTCCTTTACAGTTCATTGATATAAATCAGAAAAATACAAAAGTGATCCTCAGATTAAAGCCAATACATGCAATCATTGCAATTACTTTTTTAGAAAATAAAGGGTACAATGCTTCTACGAAGGGGCATAAATTCTGAATTTTAACACATGGAAAACATGAGCTAGTACTGAGAATGGGAAATTAGATGACCATGATCCTGACTTATGGGGAGAAATAAACTGTTATGTACATGCTGTGAGCAGTATATTGTTTGATGTACACATTGAGCTTGGAATAATGACATGCGATGATGACATTTAGTAGAACAATTCTGACAATTTTTTTTTTCACTCAGAATCTTATAAATTTCAATGCTAATTCTTACAAATTTCTAGTCCATGGGGGAAATGCAATCATCCCTGTCTGATTTAATCATCTAACTTTATTTTGCTTAATTTTAAAAGTCTGTAAGATTATAATAACATTGAAAAACAAAATCAAATTACGTAACATAGCAAAAAGAAGACTACTGTGAATTGGGAGAGTTTCCGTCTAGTTGTAACTCCTCTCTAACTTGGTGTTCTTGGATCTGATCTTTGAGTGTCAATCATTAAATGAGGTGTTTGGATTACATAGTCATAAAGATACTTTTTAACACAACTCTCATTCAAGAACTGATTCTAGACACTCCAGAGAATGGAAACTCCTTCCTTACCTGAACTAATTCATACCACTTTAGCTTGAGCTTCATAATAAAGCTTTGAATGACACAGTCAAGAGAACAACCCCCCCTAAGTCACATTGCTTAAATCATGAGAAGCAACATAACTTAATGGCTTTAATGCAATTCCAGGAAGACCTGTCTGTACTAATATTATTCCACCCATATTCCACCAATTCCACACTCTGCTGCTACCCTGTTTGAATACCTGCTTATTGAAAATCTATAGACAAGTTCATTGGGTGTGAGAAAATGTGTTAAAAAATTAAAACAACATGGAAAAGAGATGGATACAGAGAATGAAGTGGGAGAACAACAGACAGTTATGTAGGCTTGGCAAGTTTTCCTGAGATAGCAGAATATGAAAGAACCAACTGCCTAACACTCCCAAATAGAGCAGAACAATAGAGATTTAAAGAGCATTTACAATAGCTATCAAATAATCTTTTAATATATTTTGCGTGTTTTTATTGCCAAAGTGCACTACCATTCTTTTATGTCTCACTGGGAACATGAGGCAATAAACAATCAGCTAAATCTAGGTATAAAAATGGCTATATGATCTGCAAACTTTCGGAACTTTGAAACATTGCTAAGCATCACTGGGACTGATCTGTGGGAAACAATATTGTAAAAACACAGTGGAGAGGGCCTGAAGTTTAAAAAGGGAAAGCTGTGTGGGGGACCTCCAACAGTATAAACTCTGTCCTTTATTGAAACTTTTATTTTTCTTGCTGGCTTGTGGTATAAGTATGACTTTTCCAAAGATACCGAAGCTTGTGAATGGTTCAAATTAACACAGATATCATATTTATAACCCATTTTTCTCCTCCTTGCCAAAACTGGAGGGCACCTGATAAGTCAAAACTTATGGGAGGATGTCAGTATGAAAACTCACACATTCCTTATACTAGTTGTCAGACACTTCTACAATTTCAAACAAGTTTTTGTTCTTAACCTTTTGTGTTTGAGCAGTATATTACTAAATTTCATGCCTGGATTTACTAGTTACCTAATAAATAAGTGTTCCTTTTTTGTTCTCTGGCGCCACACTAGCCCGTATTTTTGTTATCTAATATGCATCCTTTGACTTGTGTGGTCTATATGAACCAGGTTGCTTTTCAACTCGTTTCAGTTTCCAAGAAAACATTAGAAAAATAAATCCACAGCTGTTAAGGACTACCATCAAAATATACCAAACCACAGGACAAAAAAGAAATGCATGGTGCTAATAGCTCTCCAGCCTCTCAAACATGGCATAGGGCATGCCTCACTCTCAGCTATCTTTATGAGATCTAGTGCCCACAGGACCAGCCCTTAATACAGTTATATCCTGCTAAGTTGGATGCTTTAAAAATTATCACAGTGCAGGAAGAAAAACTCTTAATAAGCAATGCTCAAAACAATCCAGAATACTGCTAGTAAATTCATACATGCCCTGGGCGCGCAAGTGGTTAAAGGAGCAGCACTATGAAGCTATCCACAGCTACTGCAGCACAAGTTCAATCCCCAGCCAGGGAGAAGGCCCACATGGCACAGCAGATCTCTCCAGTCTAGCCTGCTGCTACCCTCAGCAGTGTATTTCAGTCAATCCACTTGTTCTGCTACCCATTCTGTCCCTGGTGATTCCTCTCACCTCCACACCTCTTGCCTGCACCCCAGCTCCTATATACATAAAATCTTTTTAAAAAATAATAAAAATTATCACAGTGCAGGAAGAATACCCTTAATAAGCAACACTCAAAACAATCCAGATACTGCTAGTAAATTCATACATGCTTAAAAAAAATACTAAGCATATTGCAGAGTTTACAATCTAGTAATCTGAAACCTAGTTATATATCCAGGATTGTACCCATTTGAAAACTGAAAAACATACACATGAATAAATGTACATTTTTACTCAGAATTTTACAAAACTGAGAAACTTCCAAACTACCTATCAGTAAGAAAATGGATAAATTTGTGGTATATTCACACAATAGATTGAATAATGGTTCTTTTCTAATAACTCACCAACTCTACATGAAAACACTGATGAAAGTCATAGACAATGTTGCCTGAAGAACTAGTATATAAACATATCCAAACAATATGCTTTAATGTTACAAGTTTTAAAAACAAGCAACAAATGTGTTAGCATTCAGGATGTACTCCCTTGGGGAAGAGGAATAGGTGGGCCTTAAAGAATGGAGGAAATGTTTCTCTGTTGGGTGCTGGTAACAAATGTTTAGTTTGTTACTGTTTAATTTCATAAAGCTCTATGCATTTTAAAACTGCAAGTAATTATAAAAAATGTGTGCATATCTCTGAAAAGACCTTGTAAAAAATAATAATATCCAAATGGTAGTAGGGAAAGATCTAATGGGTTCATTAAATCAGCATGACCATAAATTCTGCAATAGAGTCTATATCTGTGTCCCCCTAGAATTCATATGCTGAAATCAAGTCAGTCCCCAATGTTCAGTCATTGGATGTGGGATCACAGACAGGTGACACTCTAGTAAAAATATTAGTAACCTTATAAAAGAGACTCTGAAGATATTAATATTAATAATCGTAATCTCATTAGTTGTCAATGTTTAATTATTATCAATGACATACAATTATCGATCATTGCTACTCTCTCTGTTATGAGGCTCCCTTCATAAACATTACTTCATTCAACATCACCATGAGCACATACCCTAATAAGAAAACACTGTGATTTCGATTTTGCAGGTTTGGGAACTAAAGCCCAACATGCTAAATGATTTATCTCAAATTGTTGGAAGACCCAACAACTGGGTCATCACTGATGCTGATGACCTGTGATCCTCTTGAGTACATAGCGTGGCTTTATGTGAACCATTTTTTTAAAAAAGGAAGAAACAACACTATACTTCATTCACCCTTGCCCCTAATCCCCTTCCATTCACCTCTGGTAACCTCAGTTCAATTTCCTGTGCCCATTAGCTCACTTTGTTTTGCCTGTTTACTCACTAAATTTCCTTACATTACACATATAAGAGAAATCATCTAACATTTGTCATTATCTGACTGATTTCACTTCACCTGACCCCCTCAAGTGCCTTCCATCTTGCTACAAATGAAACAATTTTATCTATCTCATAGTTGAACAGTGCCTGTGTGTTCATGTATTTCATCTTCATTATCCAGCCATCTATCACTGGACACTTACATTACTTCCATATCTTAACCATTGTAGGTAATGCTGCAGTAAACATTGTGAGTATATAAGTTTTTAAGTTGAAGATTTGGTATTCTTCAGATAGATACCCAGAAGTGGGATTGCTGTATCATATGGCAGTTCCATTTTTAATTCTATTAGTTTTTGAGCCATTTTCCAAAATGACAGCACCAATAGTATGTAAGGGTTTCTCTTTAAGGAAATCCTCTCCCCATTACTATGTAAGATGAAAGTGGCTGTTCCTTGGCCTTTCTTCTTTTTTTTTTCAGGATCGTTCAGCTTGTGTCCTTTAACCAGTTTGTGAAATGCCGACTGTTTAGCAGCCATGATAATATTCAGTTCTCCTCTCCCCACACACGTGGTTCATTTCATTGAACCTAGCAAGGCTGCCAGGCTGGCTGAACTCCAGGGACTCACTGTGACTGTATTTTGCCTATTGGAATTATCAAAGTGATCACAAAAGTAACCCAAACTCCTACTTTTAGAATTTTCAAGGTTTTATAAATGAGGTCAGATGTTTTCAGAAATTCCACAGAAGTCGTCATTTCTTTTTTCCCTTATAGAACCATATAAAATTAGATGTAGTCAACATCAGCAAGTTGGTGGAGTTTTTGTGTAATGAGAAGGAAGAATGTAGTCACTGGGTGCTTATATGAATGATCTTTAAAGACAGACAAACTTCTGTTTATATTCTAAGTCACTTACTAAGACCTAGTTTCTTTATCTAATCACTGTGGAAAATAACTGCATCAGAGAATTATTATAAAGATAAGTGAGATAATAGGGGACTATTTAGTTCAATCTCTGTCATAGGTTATGCTTTTCCGTATGTGGTGCATACATACACTTAAATACACATGCATAATTTATTTATGCATGCTTTATAGTAACATTATATAACATTACATATAACATTATATAACATCCACACAAACTCACAGAATCAAAGATTCCTTAGCTTTTAATAGCTACTAGCAAACTCTTCTTTTGATAGGCTTTGATCATGATGACAATTTCATAAAACAACTGGTAACTACAGAAAAAAAATAAACAACAATATAATAAGTTTACAAAACAGCAAACAGGTTTTTCAGATACTTGAGTATTTAAATTCTGTGTCAAAAAGTGTGAAATTCATGCAGCACTGTGCACATTCAGGCTACTCACTCAAATGGCAACTTTTATCATATGTATCTCTTGACTTGCATACTGCTCATTTATAGACTACATTAATACCTCTAGGTTAATAAAAGCTTATTAATAATCTCTAAGTCTACATGTAATAACGATCTTTATTTTTTTATTTTTTTTATTAAAATATTTTAAAATTTACATATACTTGACATCAACTGCAATCCCCATGTTTTCCCCATCACCATCTCACCAGTGCACCATCACCTCAGTCCCTTGTGCTCCCATTTGCCCTCAACACTCCCAATAATGATCTTTAATCCATTGTCTTATTTTCTCTTTAAAGATTACAAGAATTTTGCAGCCTTCCTTTACATTTTACATGACCTCTCAAGGAACTGAGAAGGGAATGTTCAGATGGAAATTAACTACAATCACAGCTATGTTGGGGAAGCTAATTCAGAGCAGAATTCAAGAAGACTCTGTTCCCTTACTCACTAGTATTTAATGATTCTACTTCCTCATTATAGTTCTCTTGCCCTAGTATAGAGAAAATAATTAGACCTTGAACATGGCAATTAAAAAGCAGCTATCATGAGCTCTGACACTTCTAGCAGAGTAGCATACTGTTAAAGAATACCATCACTCTGTTGACAAATTTTTAGAAGGTTATATAGAGCAGTGCTGAGGAAAAAAATATTGTTGACAAGTATGACTTGAGACTTTAGATGTTCTAAGTTCAGGTTCCTAAAACCACAAAGCTTTTTAAAGGCTGCCATATTTCCTTTAAGCCATGCACAAATAACCTATTTTCAAGGTCTTTAAAGGTTAATTTTCCATGATAAGGTTAATTATAATAAACAAATTTATAATCTTGAGTTAAAGACACCAGTAACAAGTAAATTTATGTTGTGAAGATAATGCATAGCGTCCAAAAAAATGTCATCTGTTGTATACCATGTTTCATTTGCAAAAGAAAATAAATATGCTTCTTTATTAGTTAATGGTTGTTTGGATTCTTATTGATACCTATGAAGAAAAGATATTGGGGTGTTTGGCACAGAAAAAGAGAGTGGAGCTACATCACATAGACACATTTCAACCACTGTTAAATAATCAGTGTTACTGAAGACAACAGCTTTGAAATATTTTTTTAACGGAAATTACAAAAATTAATACAGGCACCAAATTTATTTCAGATCCTTTGCAGAATGAATCCAACAATACATTTGAGATGTTACTGTTTGAATCTATCACTTTGCTAAATTTCTCTATAAAACAATATTCACTTGAGCCATATAGCAAAAAAAGATACACTTTTGCTTGCATTGAAAGTTTACTGTGGGACAGTTCACTGTCTTCTGCCATCTAAACTGCCAACAAAAAGGCACATGTGCTATGAACCAGGTTCTCCTGCTAAAAGTGAGTGAATCATAATGGAATAGGATAGCGTAGGCCTATAGTCCAGCCTTCAAATGCCTGCAGCCGCTGCTGACATCCTGACTGTGCTTTGTAACAGACACTGAGCTAGAACATCCCATTAAGTTACTCCTGAATTCCTGATCTTCAGAAACTCTAAGATAATAAATGTTTATTATTTCAAGTCACAAGTGTCTGGGTAATTCGTTGCACAAAAATATATAACCAATATGTCCATGTTACATTCAATTGCCCTTTCTATTTAGAAAAAACTGTTTATTATTTAGGTGACAATCTTTAGTGTCTAAAATACACTTCTAGCTCTGTGCACTTAGAATTGATCTTATAGAATAATTGTGTCAATGAACTGTAAACAGATTTGCAACAGATGTCTAGAACATTTTATTTTACTGCTAAATGTGCTTTATTTCACCCTATTTTGAATGTCCATGTATGACTGAAGCTGAACCATCACTGTGCCACTAGCAGGGAAATGGCAAAGGATCATATTGACCTTTGTCCTGATTTCATTGCACTACCAGAGTAACAAATGAAATCACCTGCTTTTGGAATTACTGGATGAAAAAAGAAATGCTTAATTTATTTTTTAGTCAAATTTTCTGTTAAACAGTAACTGGAATACAATCTTTCCTGATTAAAAAATAATTCTCCATTTTATGTGAAATTGGAAGTTCTAACTTCTGTTTTTAATCTCAGAAATTATTTATTCTTATAACAAAAAGTATTATTCATTTATTTAAAAAAATATTTAGAACCAGTGAGGGTTTTTGTATTGTTTCTCTACCCATACTATTAGTATGGATAAAAGGGAACTATTAGAAGAAGAAAAATAAAAGGGATAAAGGAAAAAAGAAAAAGAAAGGGGCAAATGAAGTGTCAAGATAAAAATGATACATATATGGAAGGGAAATATGATAAAGGGAAAAATACATTTTTAAGTCTATGGAAAGAATCGGTTTGTCATTAAAAGAATTTGAATATTAAGGTACAAAATCATCTTCTTTCTAGAATATCAAATAATTTTTAAATATCTATACAAGGAGATTTTTGTGCTCATTAAATTTCTTTTCTTAGTGGCTGAACTTTGACATTAGCAATCAAAGTTTAAACTCGAGATGCTTCTGATAACTACTTTTCCTGAAAACTAGATGTATGGTGATAATAAATTGAACCTTTGATAACACAGTTTCTAGTTATTTTTTATAGATTACATCACAACAACAATAAAAGTAGTTATTGACCCTACACAGATAAAATGGATGGAAGTAAATATTCCAAAGTAAACAAATATTGAGTTAACTGGTTGAACAAAAATTTTTAAAAAATTTTTAACATTTATGCAAGTATATCACACAACTACCAAAAAAGAGAATTACAAATTGAAATTTCTAAAGTCATTTTATTTGTAAAAATAAATTCCTTTGGAATTCAAGAAAAATTTTAAAATGTTGCTTTCGGGGATAATCTGATATGTTGTCTTAAGTTTTGTTTTATTTTAAATAGGTGTTTTTATTAATTAATCTCACCTTCAGTAAATATGAAAATATAGTGAAGTATGTATGTATATATGTGCATGTGTGTATGTGTGTGTAGCTTCCAAAGAGAGACCTTCCTTCGAGTTTCATATTCTTTCTCTGCAATATTGGAAAAATACTAATACCTCATAAGGCATTATGAGAACTAGGTAAATAAAACAATGTAAAACATGCAAATAGTCCTGGAACATGGTCATCAACTAGTGCAAATGTCTAGAAGAGAATATAACCTATAATTGTTTGAGAAATAAACAGAAAAATTAGGGTGAAAATCTAGGCCAAAATTGTGAATCCATAAGCAATATTTGAATCACAGATCACAGGTATAACCCAATCAGGATAAACCAACTACAGTCAATTTCTACCACCTTTCTTTTTTTTAGTTCCCTATTTGAAGATGTATATATTGCACCTACAAAAGTTTTACAAGCTTTTAATGATATATATATATAGTGAATACTCACAATGGACTAATACATAATATATAATAGAAAATAAACAAAGAGAAAATAAATCTTACATTTCTACTGTTAGAGATAAATACTGTCAACTTGGTATATGTCCTTTTAACAATCCAAATAGATAACATACATTTTATAACAAAATCAGATCATATCAGTTATGCTGATTATAATTTGATTTTTTATTTAGAATTATATGAACTGACTTTCATATCAACAGACAATTTTAGGGCATCATTTTCAATGGCACATCTTATGATTTTTTTTTTCCAAATTTGCTAATACCTTATGCTAGATAATTAGTTTCTAGGTTTTTTTTTTTCTCTTATGAAAACTATTTCTTACAATATAGCTAATATTTTGCAAATGTTGTGAAAAACTGCTTAGAAATATAAGATTTTTAACCTTTTGATACATAGTACAACTATACTTTGAAAATGCTGAACAGTGTATTCCTGTACTCACAGCAGACCTCTATAGCTGACAGGATCATACTTAAGACTAGGTATATGTGGGATTATGGTTAGTCCAAAATGGTGAGGGAAAAAATTATTTTATAGCAAATAAGTCAATTCAAATCACTTTCAGTATTTTCACTCTGGTGGAAAATTAATGACTTGATACTTATAGTAAAGGCCCGCAACTAAGAAAGAGTTAAAACAGAAAACCTGGCTGACAGATATTTAAAGATGTATCATTGTTCTGTTTAAAGCAAGAAAATTGTATGAATAATTCATTCTACCCTAAACAACAACAAAAATGTTTTTACACTTTCAAATAGGTGTTAAAATAGAACTGTTTTGCCAAAAGTAAGTAAGTGGAGTGTAAATTTCTCTTCCTGTGGAAACACAGCTGGATAAGGAAATAAGATGTACCAACAGAAAGTAATATACAAAAATGACCTCTCTGCACTAAGACACTCAAAGAAAACTTTCATCTTACAACCAAGTTCCAATTAATATTTATGTAACATCAAGAATGATCACCCTGGGTCAGAATTTAACTTATCTAACTGCATTTAAAAAGGAGGTTTTCTGATATGTGAAATATTTCTCTTGGTAAGCTCATCGATGGTTAGGTCTTAGAGGTACTCCTTTCAGAATATGAAAGGAGTTCATTTCTAATTTCTAAAATGAGGTCTAAGGCCATACTACTATTAATAAGAAGTAGCTTAATATTCAGCCTCCTGATCCCAAACACAAATATCTCTTTATACTTTTCTTGAATTCCAAAACCTAGAGGGACTGACTTCCTTCTTCTCTGTTATGAAAATAAGTCCACATGGGATGTTAAAAATTATTGTTACTGGCACTCTCTGACCTTGGTGGTTGTTCACCCAGTAAGACATGCTATCAAACATTCTCTTCAAAAGGGAAAGATATGTCTTTGGAATCCCTATGACCCAACTGAGATCAAGGATATCAAACTATTATGGATTCTTAAGTTTATAGGAAACATTCACATATATCATCCATATGGATACACACAGCAATGCCAGGAAGTAAGTAAGACAGATATGGCTACTCCAAAATAACCAAAGTGGAAACTGAGGAGCAGAATATTGAAAAGATTCAAAAGGGTACAAGAATAAATGGTGGAAGTAGGAGTCAAACCCATCCCTCTTTATAGAGATTGCTTTCAGGCAAATGAACAATAACTTTCCTCCATCAAGATTTCTAACTAAGGGTCATTACTTCACCATATTTCTAAAGTTCCTCTCAATATTTCATTAACTACAACTTACAATTGGTTCCAGCTAGTGTTTTTCCTTTAAAATAATCAATCTTTTATGCTTTCTAATATTAACAATTCTTCCATGCTTACTCTGCTTACTGTTTTTTACAGAGTTAGTGGCTGTGCCAGTGACTTAATGAGAAATATTTACGCATCATTTATAGTCCAGTTAAATTGATATGATCACTATTGTTTAGATGCATGCTTATAATAGAGTTAAAATTTATTTTATGTATATGACAACAAAAAAGGAAAACATTTTTACATTGATTTTTGTATCTTTATCTAAACTGATAAATGACTAAACACCATTGATTTCGAAGAATGAATTCCTTGAAATGGTAGAACTAGTTTGTCCTATGTGGGGGTCCACGATTTATATGAATAGATTTTCACCATATCGAACACAAGCACTTTTATTTTCTCTTGAAATATGCCTCAGCAGTAATTTTTCTAAACTATTGTATAATTCTCTCAGTCTGCAGTGAAGTTTACAATATCCTTGATGTCAAAGGACTTTTACCAATCCCTAATTGCTCTCTGAACATCTCCCTCTTTTGCTTTCTGGAACTGCCATAAAATAGGTCTTTTTCCACAAAATGTTCACTTTATCAATACTCCTGGGACAATTACCTAGATTCTTTTATTTTCCCCAGCTAATAGTAGTCAAAACTGTTCAACAGATCAGAAATAAAGACAGACATAAAGTCTAAGGCAGAGTAATAACTTAGTAGTCATTTTAAATAAGGGAAGTTCAGCATAAGGTATAGCCAAGATACAACAGCTAAGAGTATAGTTCATACTTACTCTACAGAATTAGCTGACTGTCCATGAGAAAAATCTATAATCACTGTACTCTTTAGGACACACAAACACACACAAATTTTATATATGAAAATATTTTTTGAGAAAATAGTTCCATAGTAGAGTCATATGAGGCACTATAGAATGAAGAGTCAGGTATGAGATTTTGAATCTCATATTAGTTCAAAAAGCCAATGTAAAAGAAGGCAAGGGATTATGGAATGAGTGTTTTCTAAATTCAGAAGGTTCTCTAGCTAGGTAGGTCATTTAACACCTGTGACCAGATGATTGGAGGTATTTTAACTAGGATACACAGAACACTAAAAGTTGATAGTCCACACAATATTCACTATTGGAGGAGTTATGGGCATTCTCATGTGACTCAGAATTCCAATTAATTTCATTTAAAATGAGATCTGTTCCACATATTGATTTACTAAGATTTTGTTTGAATATAGGTTTCTAAGATGTTTTTATATGTCAAAATAAACAAAATTATCTGCAGGCTCTATTCCACTCCCTGAGGTGAAATGATTCCAGTCTATCATCAGAAACAATCCTTTCTGCCAGTATCTAATGAACTGCTGACTTGGCTACATTTAAGGATAGAATGTGATGAACATGGTCATATAAGGTCAATGGTCTCCAAGGTATCTGATGCTTTACATTTCAACAAAAAGTCAGGAAGAAAAGAGTATGTCAATGATGAGTGTCAGTAGGAAAAACATGGCAGGCTACAGACTGACAAGGCTAGAGGGAAAGCGTTTTAGCCATCTCTTTGTGTCAGATCTATTTCTTACAGTTCATCAGAGAAAAGTGGGAATGGGGGTGGGGAGAGAAGAGTGAGAAATGTTTTGTTTTTTTTTTTTTAATTTATTTATTTATGCATATAAGCACTGGGGTACAGGCCAGAGGTGTGGGGCGGTGAGAAAATCCACCAGACAGAGGATGAAGCAGAACAGACAGATGGACTGAAACACACTGCTGAGGGGAGCAGGGGGACAGGCAGGAGAGGTCTGCCTATGCCATGTGGGTCACCTCCCCAGCTGGCGGCAGAGGTCAAACTCGTGCTGCAGTGGCTGCGGTTTGCTTCATAGTGCGTTGCTTAACCCACTGCGCCACCAGGGAGGGCCCCGAGAAAAATGGATTTTTAATGAGAAGTTGTTTAGAAAATGCACTACTGATTGAGTCTCATCTTGTAAGTGGGGTTACTATTTCTTAAAATGTACACATCTACATTTTACTTGATCTGTATTCTCAAATTTAAGGAGAGCTGGATACACTGCTAAGTGTGAGGACTGATCTCATGAGGTATTAGAGCAGCATTGTGATGTGCCACTCACTACCACTGCTTGCATAGAGGTCTCTTGGGAACTCAGCTAAGAAGGTCAGTTATAACTGGGCAAGGCTGAGATATTCCTAGATCCTTTGGTTATCAGAAATTCCATCCTGATTGCCACCAAAATAGTTGAAAAAAAATAGATTTCTAAAAACAACAAGACTGTTCAGGTTAGATCTAAGCTATCGTCACACTGAATCTTCTTTATACAGTTGCATAGGTTTCCTTATATTTCCTTTCTCTTCTGAGCTTAGCAATGATCAAGACAAGGTCTAGTAATTTAGGAGAGCACTTGACAGGTGTATTTTCACTGGGATGTGTGGTAATAATCTCTTGTCACCCAGATCCTAGAAATTAAGGGTAAATGAGTCACACCATTAAGGAACTTGACAGTCCCCACCAGACATAGTTCATAGGCCACATTGTGGGTGAGGTTTATCCTTTCCGTACCTTGTCAAAGTTTATTTCTGCCACATGGATCACATATTAGTTAAGAATCTAGCAAGAAACAATTCACCTTAGATGGCACAGAGACTGGAATGAAGGGACTTCTCAGACGGTGTGGGTCACTTTCAGGCAACCAGAAACATAGATGAGTATGTTAAAAGAAGGGTAAAAGCAGGCAATAGCTCTTATAGACTGAAAGCACAGGGAGGAAATGGTGTAGCAAGGGCGTGTGAGTGTTGGTTGGTTCTCTAAAGAAGGGGTCACTGGACAAGAGTTGAAGCCATGGGGATACAACCTCTGTCAGAAATAAAACACAAAGTCAGAAGGGAAAAAAAGAAATATACTGACCTTTATCCTCTACATGACTCATATTTCCTACTCTGCATGGCTAGGTTATGTCAAACTAAATCCAGAAGCCTGCAGCACAAGGTGTGTGGCAAGATCTGCTCTTTCATGTAGCTAAGCAGCAGGACATGTGCTTTTGTTAGTACCACTGTCACCACCCCCAATCCCAGCAAGTACAACTGGAGTACTGGCTGGTGGAAACTGTGAGAGCTCTGTTGACAACAGTGGCATTTTCCCACCTTGCTGCTCCAGTGGCCAGTATGCACCACTATAGAACTACAGTTGTTTTATGGATTAGACATTAGCCTCCTAAAAGCTGTAGGATCAGTGGAAGTTCAATCAGGTACAAGCTCAGCTCATTAGTTAATTATTCGATCAAAACTCAAAAATGAGCTGATCTGTGCTAAATGTTCTAACTGGTCATTTAGGATTGAAAACAGTCCAATCAGGCTTGTAGGGTGAGAGTGTCTGAATGATGAGATAAGGCAGTCCTATTCGCTTAGGATCCTGTTTCTGACCTATGAAGAAAGAAGTAGCATCCATCAACTGAATTGTTAAAAAAAGCAGCAGCATACAGTAGCTGACCTCCAAAAAATGAAGAGAAGCTGAAGAGCTTCACAGAGACCTGGCCGCTACACCTATCTCAGGCCCTACCTTTAATAGCACCTGAAAGGAAGACCACAGGTGTCTCAAAGAGCTATTTGTTGTTGGTGAAGGCCAAAAATTTGCAAAAAACTATTAACAGTGGTTTCTCTGACACTACCTCTTTGTGCCCAGTGGTGACTGGCACTACTACTGGCCAGTCCATCCAGCATTATTGACAGGTGACCAGCACTCTGTTTCCAGGTCACCTTTGTGAGCTATCCATTGCTTTTGGTCATCTGGTACTGCCTCCGAGTCCTACTGTCTCCATTGATGTCCAGTCCACCATTCGGTATTATCCAACCTAACCTTGAGACTGCTGCTGTGTCATCTCAGAGAACCCATCTATGAGTACCCCCAGCTGCCACTACCTGTTAGATCCTGACCTACTGCTTGCTAGTATGCTGCAAGCCCTAGATACTCATTGACAGGACAATACCATCTTCAACAAGTGACTCTTTCTTGGGTAACTCTGGATACCCTGGACACTATCTGGGGTGAGGCAGCCAGCCATTTGTGGCCTTAAAACTCTTTGTTCCTCCTGTTTGTTAAATAAACCATATTATTGTTGTTTCCTAAGTCTGCAATTTAGTACATGGGTGAGAACCCATAGACAGTGACCTGTCCTCTACCTTGGCACTGACTTAGGTTTGCTATGGCACTGTGAAAACTATTTCAGCACTGTTTCAACATGGCATAGGTCAAATGGCAAGGGAGTACCCAGATAACACAGTCCAACATATAAGACTTTTGGGACATAGATGAAGACAGAGGGTAATCTGGGAATATGCATAAGAAAGGGGGCAACAAGAAATACTCTGCACAGATCCTAAAAAAAAATTCACATCTTCACATAGGGGTTTAGTGAAGCAGGTTCACGGATACCAGGTTAAGCGATGCATTATTGACATTCAAGTCTTTATGTATAGCTCATATACTTATCTTTTCCCATTGCCTGGGTTTAACAAATGCACCTACCAACTGGGTTTTCTCTCTCAGATATCCAATAGGTAACTCAAATGCAAGATGTTCAAACCAGAAGCAATTATTTTCCTCTTCCCTTCAGGCCCTTCACACAGATTTCCTTTTTCTATTAACTTGAATCAACCTGGCAATATAAGTCCAAATCTTTTACTTCTTTGCTACACTCTATGAATCTCATCAGAGATTAAATTCTGTTAATTCCATCTTCTAAGTCTTTCAGGAATGTATCCTACTATTGCCAACTGAATTTTCAACTCCTGGATGCAGACCTTTGTCATCTCTGACCTGAACCACTGCCCTTTACATGCTGTCCCTAACTCTCTTCACAGCAGTCTATTTTCTAAAAAGACAGAGCTATTTTTCTAAAAGGAGAACTGCATCATGCCATTCCCTTAGAGTACTTCATTCTCCCCCTTTTAGTTACAGAAACCCAAATGCATTCAAATTCAATTGCATACATACAAATTGATCTCCGCTGGTTGTTCATGACTCTTATGCCCTAGCAACACTAAATGAGTGGTACTGGTTTTTGGGGTATTTTTTGGCAAATGTTTTGAATACTTTTCTCCCAAATTTACCCTAATTTTCCTGATGAGTTGCTATTAACTTTCTATGTAGATCTAAATTTCATATTAAAGTTGTAGAAATAACACAAAGATCTCTTGAGTATCCCTTTTTCCAGCAACTTTATTAATTCCTTATAATCCACATTCAGTATCATCAACTCTGGTCCTAAACTCATCCATTAAAAGCCATTTTTTCTTTCTC